>CM033456.1:1186276-1415675 GCA_019425755.1 Amaranthus cruentus
GGCAATGTCATTGATTTAAATTACAATTACAAATATAAAAATTTCATAAGAAAACTTTTCCATGCTTGATAAAACAAAACATTAAATAATTCGTTTGAATAATAATTTTAATGTTTTTTTCTAGGATATATATACAACTTGATTAGCAATATAATCGCTTAAATTTATATCATTATATGGTGATAAATTATATAATGCGCACCTAATACTCTTTGATTTACCATTGAAATTGAATCGAACTTTTGGCCAAAAGATTGTAAATAAGGAATTATTTAAAAATAATTTTATATGTAAATAAGAAATTATTTAAAAATAATTTTAATGTTAGCTTATTAAATAATGATGTTTGAATTAGTAAAAATTGAAACCAAATAAATTAATTTCAATCCGCTGAAAATAAGCTTAATTCATTCATGAATAGTTAGTTTACTTCATTTAATGGAATAGACCATTAAAGATATATTTTAGTATATTTTAGAGTTGAATTAGATAAAATATTTTAGTAAGTTGTATTGTAATCAAAAGTAATTATTTTAGTAAATTAATATAGCATTTATATACTTTTAAAATAAAAGATAAAATTTCCTACATCTTTCTTTGAAATTTTATTTATATATAAACTAGTATAAAATAATATTTTATCGTGACATACTTATAAACCAACCATATATGGCTATTGTGCGAAATTCAAATGACTTTGTAATGATTTTCTAAAACTTGCACTCTTTTAGTATTGTTCGAGAATTCTTCACTCTTGATCGCATTTTGTATTTGTAAATTAAAACAGAAAGAGATGCTACATTAATTTTATTTAAAATTGATAGTTTAATACAATATATAATTACGTATTACATGATGTAAAATAAAAAACCAACAACCCGCATATAGCGAGATTTTAAACATTATTTGTAGTATTATTTGGCAAAATTATAAAACGAGGAGCTTTTAGGCACGAGCCATACACGTTCCGACTTAACAGGCTAGACGCCTGAATTGACTAAGGAGAACAAAAAAGGATATTACTTACTATTAGACACTTTTCGATGAGCTGGCCGGTTATGATAATAATGACGACTTTCAAGCTAAATTAAAGGTTCTTGGGCTTCTCATTCCACCTATGCCAAGTAACAGGCTTGTTTGTTTTAAGATCAATGACATTAAATCCTTCCTCTGTTATTGTCCAAGTACAATCTTCAAAATTACAGTAATGATAAAAATGATCTTTCATGGAGAAAACTACACTTGAGGTATGCCCATACCCAAACGTTACACCAAAACAAAGTGGTATTAAAAATATTAGGGCTAAATCTCCATTTAAATGTTTCATGAACTAGAAGTACGTGTGGACCCAGATCATCATTCTTCGATTTGCAAATGAATTTTGATTGGAACATTATTCTTTAAATCATTCCTAATTGTTACATGAGTCCACCCAGAAGCTAAGGCTATGTCATATTGTTTTGAAATTACAATTGCAAATATAAGCATTACACAACAAAACTTTTCCATTCTTAAATTATTTTATTTCTTTTTTGAATAAAAATTTGAAATTTTTTTCTAGGATATTAATTTATGACAAGATTAGCAATGTAATTGCTTATATTTATATCATTATATGGTGATAAATTTTATAATGCATACCATCAAAAATGGGAGGTTCAATTTTTTTTTAACTTTTTTTTGTTTTTTTTTTTTTCTTCTAAATATAGTCACAAATATTCTTTAGAGTTTCATCTATAATTAGCTTGGTTAAGAATTAAAGTACAATTAAATTTGGATTTAATTTAGAGCGAAACACTAATTGGATATTTTTTTAAAAGATTTTAAAACCACACTTTAATTTTTCCTTCATACCAATTGAAATGACCTTGAATTGGATTGTTGGCCAAAAGATTAGATGAATGATTCATAAGTGTCATTAAAAAAAAATTATTTAGAATAATCTAACATTCTCATGATTTTCTTATAATAATCTCAACTATTGATTAACCATAATTAATCTCAACTTTAGGGAGTATTTTCCTAGAGTAAGCTTGGTAACTCGATGACCTACTATAGTGGCTAATTCACTAAAAAAAGTAAACTCAAAAATTAATGTAAAATTAGAGAAAAATTTTTAAATTGACATAAAAATTTTCAAATCATTAAAAAAACCAGAAAATTTTTTTAATATTTTTTTTCACATTTTTTCGTCATTTTTATTTTAATTTATCTTTTTTTTAAAAAAATAAAATTGCTATAACAAGTTATCGGGTACCGGGTTTACTCTAGAAAAATACCCTCTAAAGTAGGCATTATTCATAGTTAATCATTAATTGTGATTATTGTAGGAAAATCATGAAAATGTTAGATTACTCTAGGTAAATTTTCTAGTTCTTGACAATCTGCATTGTTTTAGTTAAAAAATGTACTACTTTTCCAAAAAGAAATTGAGATTAATTTTGCTCACTTAAAATAATCCGCCCCATTAAAAATTACAATAAAAAAAGTTTACAAATTCTTATGAGAGACGGTCTCTTTGAAAGACCATCTCTAATTAAGTTAACCCATTAGAAAAAAATATAGAATAAATATAAGCAATAAGCTTTAATAAATTGACTAAGGCTAAGACACGTCTTTCGGTCACTCAGAAGAGTGCTTCTCATGGACAAAGGGTGGGATTTATGTTCCACAAACACAATATTAAGGACCAAGCTTCCGGAAAGTCTAATCCGCGCAATCAGACACTGTCCTGTTTAAAATAACGGCTACATAACCTTTAATAGCCGGTAACCTCGAAAATTTCCATCTCAACGGTCATCTTTCTCTTTTTTGTGCCAGAATCCCAATTTTTCTCACTATTTCATAAATCTCTCTTGCTTGACTATAAAACCGCTCATTAATCATCTTCAATCCCAAAGAAATTCACCAAAAAACTTAAAATCCATTAATTTTCCCACAATAATTCTTCAAAAGACAAACATTCTCTCAAGAACAATTGTTATTTTACTTATTTTCCA
The DNA here is from genome assembly GCA_019425755.1 of Amaranthus cruentus. Classification (NCBI taxonomy): domain Eukaryota; kingdom Viridiplantae; phylum Streptophyta; class Magnoliopsida; order Caryophyllales; family Amaranthaceae; genus Amaranthus; species Amaranthus cruentus. The sequence goes on from CM033456.1 coordinate 1,189,276, forward strand.
TTTCAAAAGTACAAAATGCATAGATTAATTCCAGTTTTTGTTGGTTTGATTTTATTATTCCATTCAATTGTGCCAACAAATTGTCAATCTCCTACTCATTCTCCTGCACCATCTCCGATTTCTCATCCTAAAAAATCTCATCCTCCGTCGATTTCTCCGGCGCATTCTCCGTCAATTTCTCGGTCGCATTCTCCGTCGATTTCTCCGGCGCATTCTCCGATGAAGTCACCACCGGCGGCGACTTCTCCAGTGAGTTCTCCTGCTACAATCGCTCCTGTTTCGTCGCCACCTGTGATCGCTCCTGTTTCTCCGGTAGTTACTCCAGTGAGTTCTCCACCAGCGATCGCTCCTGTTTCTCCTGTGATTACTCCAGTGAGTTCTCCGGCTGAGGTTCCGGGGATTGCTGCATCTCCTGAGGAGAGCATTCCATCGAGTTCTGCTCCTCCGGCCGAGGCGCCTACTGGATTGATTCCTTCTATGGCCGATTCTCCGGCAGGTTCTTCACCGGAGGCGTCCGAAGGGCCAATGCCGATTGCGGATGATCGGTCTGGATCAGATGTTATGTTTGGGGTTGGAGGTGTACTTTTGAGTGGGATGGCTGTTTTGGTTGCTTTGGGTGTTTAAGAGCATGTGATTGAATGGTGATGATTATTGGTAGTTATTTTAATTTGTTAGTTTATTTTATTATGTTGTTAATTATGTTGGAGAAATTTGTTATGGTTTGTAATTATTTTTAGCATAATTAATTTTAATTTATTTAATTTAATTTCAAACTATTTATCATTTTTCAGGCAAGTTCTTGTAATTAATTTATTATTTATTCAATTTTTGTGCACAGAAAAAAAAAGTCGCCCATTTAATTGTGACCGTTGTAATAATTATAAAAATAGGCCAAAAAATTATATCAATTGACATGTTTTATTAATGGAGTAATTTTAGATTGCGTTTGGGAACCAAGAATTGAATGAAATCTTAGAATTCAATTTTGAATTTCTAAATTGTGAATTTCAAATTCAAATTTATTGTTTGGAAAATTTTAGAATTTTCAATTCTATAATTACAAATCATAAAATTTGTTTGGAAACATTGATATTTTCAATACCTAAATTTGAAATTCTAACATTGTTTGGCAAATATGAATAATTGCAATTCTTGAATTCAATAGTTATATTCAAACATAATGGTTCAAAAACATTTTTGGTACTACATACTCTTAGTACATCCAAACTATTAATATGAAAAAACTACTCAAGAGTTAAGACATATTAACACCCAATCCAATTTTTCATTTACTGGCAGTCCCTTTAGCATATCAAACTCTTCTGTGTCTTTCAAAAATAGCTTTGTTGCCTTCAAGACTTCATGTCGATCTAGTCCGGCAACTTTTGAAACAACATCATAAACCTCTTTGGAATCAGGCTTCGGTGGAGGTTTGTTTGCTTGTAGATATTTCTCAAACGAATCTGTAAATTTAGAAATAGCATCCACAATAGAATCTCTCTTTATCCTCTTGTTAGATGGTGCAGAGTTTGCCTCAGATGCACTGCACGTTTCATTTTCTTTCTCCATTGCTACAACTGATTCTTCATGTTGCTCAGCTTCTTGACCCGTAGCTCTATCCATGGCAAATAGAGTACATATCTCATCCCAATGATCAATGTTTTTATTTCTATAAGCGGAAGCTACGGGATTGGCCTGTTAAAAAATTAGTAGATAAATATTATAAAGTGAAAAATACAAGTTATTTATACCTCTATTTGTTTATGATATATAGTATCACAAGGACTGAAAATAATACAAAAAGCAAAGACAAGCAAAGACTAAAAAATTATTGTGAGATTGTACCTTACAATAGACACTTCATTCCACGTGGTCTTCGATTGGGATAACAAGCATTTTCTTATCATCATCCCACTTAAACTTGGTGTAAGTGCGAATATCTGTGATAACTGAATGATGCTTCTTCTATACTTTGATTCGATTCTTGACATGTTCGGTTGTAGCCAATAAACCCAATTGGCTCCTCAGGTTATCAGCAACAGCTTGATACGCTTGTGGTTTGAATTCTCCATCGCCCTTATTTCCTTCATTAATTTGCTCAAACAAAGTGGAGATGAGTATAGCATCCATTTCTTGGTTCCAAGTTAGATAAGCTCGTTTTTGTTGTTTTTGTGGTAACATTGGCTCTTTTCCGAATCTCTTCATGATGAATGCTAAAAGTATGTCTCAGATTCATTGAATTAGACATTTTGGACCTGTTTTTCATTGTTTTTTTTAACTCATTTGAATTTGGTGTATGTTTGATATCTTTGCCTCATTTACATTCTAATACAATTAAAAGCCAACACATTCTAATACAACCAAATACCATTACAAGCTTAAAGAAAGATGCAGAATGAATATGATCAGGTGAACTTATTATCCAACCAAATACCAAATACCATTACAAGCTAAAAACATAGATTAATAAAATAATTTGACTTTTTTCCTTATTATACTTATTAACCTGGATTGAAAGGTTGACCAAGTAAACTTATTATCCAACCAAATACCAAATACTTCTATTACTAACAAGTTCAGAAAGACATGTTTTTTTGCTTTTGTTCATCATTGGAATTATGAACAATAAAGCTGCTAGGCTAGCTTCTGGTTAGTGTACTTGTTGATCAACAATATATAGTATAATGCATCATCTTTTTGTGATCCAATTCATGACTTTTCACATAGGATCAGACCTTAGTTCACCAATTCATGGTTGAGTTTGAAAAATATTAAGCCAATACTTGTATTAATAAAATAAATAATGAAGGAAATAAGAAATTTGCTGGACATTATATACTACATCAAGTTGATAATAGAAAATATACTTGTATGTGCCGGAAAAATAATAGAAAATAAGATAATATTGATGCCGGACAGAAATGCCTGAAGAATAATGGAAGACAATACAGAAATACCACAAAAACAATGGAAGACAGAAACACAATTAATGTCGGACAGAAATTTCAGCAATTAATGGAAGATAGAGATAGTATTGATGCTGAAAAGCTTGCACAGAGAACACATATAATGGAAGACAACATAACCACTACCAAAGTCAATACTATGCATAGTATTGATGAAGAATAATTTAGGAATAATGGAAGACAACATAACCACTAGCAAAGAAGAGAATACCTGAAGAATAATTTCGAAAAGCTTGCACAGAGAAATAATGGAAGACAGAGATAGTATTGATGAAGGAATAGGGTTTTTGAAGAAACTTGTCAATTGGAATTGAAATGACAGGGCTTAGGCTGTCATTTGAAAATGGGCCTTTTTTAAAAGGTTAGGAATTGGCTTGGAATTGGGCCAAATCTTAAAATTGAATTTCATGATTCCCAAACAGGTGAATTGAGCCAATTTAGAAATTATAAATTAAATACCCATTCCCAAACACACCATTAAGGAATTTATTTAGCATGAATTATATCCTCAAGGGTCAACATGTTTGGACCCACTAGAAAGAGGTGATTTGTTCATCTAAACACGATGTATAGCTATTTTACGCTAAGATTTGTGTCATGTGTTTTGGACCATCAAACATGGGTACTTGTTGGTAAGAAGTGTATGTCTTGGTGAACTGGTGAAGTAGTTTAAGGTTATATAAACTTATATTAAAGTGTTATCAAATATTGTTCTGTTGTTTCAAATTATTATAGAGCATTAGGAAATAGAGTGAGAAATATCATCTAAAGATCAACCCCTATCGTCTAAAGGCAAAAGCTCGGTCATTAGATGATAGTTTGTTACTCGAATGAACAACTTAGGTCATTTAATGCTTTGAAGTTTATATCTAGGTTCAAGATGTTGCCCCATGTTGTCTTTGCCTACAAATCTGTGCTACCTATTTGTGCTTCAATACATATGTGCATGTTTGCGTTCTCTCTTTATCTCCATCATTTTGTTCATACTTGAAATTTGTCTCCACTATTGTAATTCCTCTTTTTTCTTTTTTTTTTTTCCTAATCAAGGTTAAGGATAGAGAATCTCCAACAACCAATAGGAAGGGGAACTAATCTTTTCGATAGGCGGTGAGAATTATACTCTTATCATAATGATATAGGGAAGAGCATATTAAACTATTAGATCAACCCATGATTCTCACTCTTATAATACCTTCGTTGTGAGCTTCAAGCTCAATTATGTTAAAACTTAAAACACATTAATACAAACACTAATCTTAGGGAAGACATAACCATATTTTATAAAACTCATTAAAACTTGATATTTGTTTGCTCAATTATAACACCTTTACTACAATTCTCAGTCGTTCCTTCACTTGTTTTTATTGCTTTCATAAGATGACCTAAACTTTTCGCATTGTATGTATTTTCTATGTCTTGAATAATTTTATGTGTTAAGGTTTTAAAGTTATAATTTTTGTCATTGATATTTTTAATTATATAAAGATACAACATAGTAAAATCATCATCATCATCATACAATATACTAATTGAGAAACATTTTTGCCATTTGTCACTCCATAAATCAATTGTGCCAAATGTCATCACTTCATTGAAGAAGCCATTGATGAAGAGGTTGAAGAAACCATTAATGGAGGTGTTAAAGGAAGAAGTTGTTGAGGAAGAAGATGGTAACTTGATATTCCAGGTTACCAAAACCGGTTGAACCTTTAAAAGCGGATGACCCCCAAAGTTCGAAACTTTATAAGATAAACGAAAGTTCGAACCTTTAGAAGCAAATCAGACAAAGTTCACACCTTTAGAATCAAATTTTCCTAATATGTATTCAAGTTTAGCACTTTGAGTTTTTTTATTATATATTATAATTATGATTACATTTAGTTCAAATTTGTTAATGTTTAATTGATAATTATCAAGCATATTCGAGAAGTGGTAAAAGATTTTTTATGATGACTTTGCTAAATTTTGGTCAAAAGTCCTACATATTATAAACTCCTATAATATGTAATAAACAAAAGTATGAACCGTGCATAGCATGGGTATAATCCTAGTTAATATGAATAAACAACAATGAAAGCATAGAAAATGATTTGGTAATGTATAGGTATACAAAATTTTATAATAGCATTAAATAGGTACATATAAAAGGAACAAACAATATTTCAACCTACATTTACGTTCATATTTTGGACAATTTAAATAGTTTCACATATTCTCAAACGAGATGATTTCATGATGTGAATATGAAACCATTTATGTTGAATTGATTCAATGTACAGTTACAGCCATAATTTAATCATTTGTAATCACTTACACAGTTACACTATTAAAATGACTAATTATAACTATAAATTTATGACTTACATCTTTGAAGTGATCGCTAGGATGTGATCGCATATAATCCTAGCGATCACTTACAATTTTATTTTGACTAATTATATTATTAAATTGATCACTTATAACCTTAAACTGATCACTTTAAATCTTACAAGAAGCAATTTTATCAGAAAATAGAATGATTGTTTTTTTTTTTTTTTTTGATAGAATGATTGTTTAAGTCCGTCTTGTGATGAGACATTCTCAAAAGACTTAGTGACAAGTATTTTCATACAGCCCGTCTTGTATGAGACCGTCTCACAGTGAGACGACCTTAAAACAAGAAACCTATAAATTAAATGTTTTTATTATGGGTCTATTTGACCCAATTATGCGATATGTCTCACAATGAGACCGTCTCATACAAGAATTTATGATTTTGAAAAGGAGACAAGAGAATGAATGTTGGGCGGGTTCTAGTTTTGGTATTGGAAGAAGATGGGCTTTTCTCTAGAAATTAAGCAAGGACCTAAAAAAGGAAACTTTGAAAAGTTTGTTGGATTTTTAGTTTTGTGGATCATCTCGTTCACAATTCCTATTTCATGACTCCTATGGCTAAGTTGAAAAAGGAAGGTGTGCTTGGAGATGACCATAAGTTTGTGGTAGAGAAAAGGTTATGGGTAGATCTGTCAAAATAGTCGATTATGTTGGTTATACGGTGTGTGCGATTGAACTTAATACACCGAGTCAAACATACTATTATTTTATTTCAAGGAAAAAATTGCTTATAACAAGCCGAACTTTAGGAAAAAATAATTTATCAAGTCCAACTTGATTTATTACTTTACTTTCTTTTCTAATAAACGACTAACGGTCAATAAACTATGCATCTTACTTGTACAATTACTTATGTAGAGGTAACTTGTGTAGTTTTGAGGTAAATGAAATCAGCAAGGTTACACTTTTAGTCTAATTTTTCTCAATTTCTCAAATGCAAACACTTGTTCAAAATTTTTGTTATTTAACACATGTTTAAAGTTTCAGCTAGTCTCCTGAGAGACCGTCTCTATGAGAGATGTCTCTCATCCCCAGTCCATCAAAGCTTATTTTCTACTCTTACTTCATATTTTTTTATGGGCCAACCCAATAAGAGATGGTCTCTCACAAGAATCTGTGTTAAAGATTTTGTCGATGAGAAAATTTAAAATAAAAGATAAATTGAAATAAAATGTGGAAAAAAAGTGTTAGATAAATTTTCAGACTTTTTTATTATTCAGAATCTTAAATGTAAATTTTCAAAATTTTTTCTAATTTTACATTAATTTTCAGATTAATGTTTTATTAAATTACTTACTATATAGCATGTCATTCCGTTACTGAGTTTACTCTAGACAAATACCCCTAAAGTTGCGAATATTTATGGTTAATCAATAGATTGAATTATTGTAAAAAATTCATGAAAAAAGTAGATTATTTAGGTAATTTTTCCGCAAAATTATAAATGGTTACTTTAAAGTTATAAGTAATCACTTTAAAATGGTAATTGGGTCAGTCCAATAGAAATGTTTTCACTGTAAAAATGTCTCATTTGAAAATTTATGACTAATTGGAAATTGGAACTGAACCATCGCTAACCCAACAATCAAGAAAAAAATCAAATAATGTCGCATCTGCGTGCTTAGAAGTTAGAAATGCTGAACATTAGTCTATCTAATAATGACTCATACCAAGAACTAAATTACGCATGATAAAATGGATCACATTGGTAAGGCACTTACTCACATGTTCATTATTATTGTACTAAATAAATTATTAATGGTTAAATGATGTATCCTAATTCCTAAAACCATGTCTCCACGTCTTCATTAATCATTAAACATTCTTATAATTATATGTAAATCGTAATAATCAACATATTATGCTTTCAAATTATTGGCTCCCCATGGTCCCCCAAAGATATTATTCTTTCTATTTGGTGGCTACCTTTTATATATATATATATATATATATATATATATATATACACGTCTTCATTAATCATTAAACTATAAAATCTTGTGATAGTGAAGGAAGAATCTACCGCTGATTGATAAGATCTAACTGCAAAAACGCTTGTCAACGCAGATCCAAGTAAACATATTTATAAGAAAGCATCACACATTAATTTAAAAGATCACACTTCAAGATCACATGCTTATACGTAAAGATCACATAATAATTAAGAAAGCATCACACCCCTATTCTTCCCGCTTTCAAACGCTCAAGATGAATTGATCTAAGATCTATGGATGAATCCTTCCTATCTTCTATTTTCACACCCCTTCTTATTTGATCCTAAACATATATATATATATATATATATATATATATTTTATATATATATATATATATATATATATATATATATATATATATATATATATATATATATATATATATATATATATATATATATATATATATATATATATATATATATATATATATATATATCCAATAAGAAGGGGTGTGAAAATAAAAATGATAGGAAGGAATAGCCACCGTTGATTGATTAAGATCTAACGGTTTAAAAAAAGTTGTCATAGCAAAAGATCTAATAACACATGTTTATGAAGAAAACATTACACATTAATTTAGAAAACGTCACACTTTCAAATGGCACATATTTATACAGAAAGTATATCACATATTAATTAAGAAAATATCACAATTTATCTTGTATTTTCTCTACATTTTAATAGTTACTACAGTTCTTATAACAACTATTGTTCATCAACTGATCTTATTTAGTATACATTTCTCCATATATAATATAAAGTATGGTCAAGTTAAATCTTGTCTGATTCGTCTTAATGCATATTTTCACAATATTAACTTTTTAGAATTTTTTATCATATGAAATTAAAGATATTAAAGATTAAAATCTTGCATTTGATAGCGTGAAAACAAAAATATAGTAACTATTAAAATCAGAGAAAGTATTATTGACATTCACAAAAACAAAAATATTTTTTTTAATATATAAATTTTTTTTACAAGTTTCATCAAAATTAAAACCTTGAGTGATCGCTCATAGTGCTCATAACATATCCCAAACTGAGAGTAGTACTACTAGACGAGCTCAGTGCAGGTATTAGGATCCTCTCCATTACTTTTCTCAATTACCCATTCTAAGATTTTAACAACTATTTTAGAATAAAAAATAAAGTCTCAAAATTTCCTCTATTTTCCTTTATCAAGCAATTCTAACCATTATATTGAGTAATGAACCATCCATTACATTTTAAGTAATGGAAAGGATCCTAACTCCAGCATAGAGATAGAAGGTGAACTTTGTGACATTGTTGTACCCATCCCAAGATCTACGTACGAAATTCATGAGTCGACTCATAGCTGGCAGGTCTGCGTGCACCTGATATGGTTCACTGATCTACATACTATGACCAGGCAATGGCATGGATGAACCGGACAGGTCTATGCGTTGAAGTGTTCGACTTTTTGACTAAATCATTAAAAAAAATGTTTGGTTCAAAATAAAGTGTCTAAATGTCAAGATCCAACACGGGTATTTTAAGGTACGGGTAACAAAGCATGCTACCATAATACCCAATCGGTGATTTGTTCGGCAGGTTCATGTTCAGCTTCGGCCAGGGTTTCCCATTAGCTTCTTAGGTTTGGTTCAGTCACAACCCACATGATTACTCTTTTACAATCAAGTCAAGATAACACAACCCAGATATAACATGGTCATGATTATAGTCATCAGTCCAACATCCTGCACAAGGACATGGTTCGAGAAGAAGAGGTAGCGGACAAACCATACTCGTACCCCTCAAAGGAGAGGATAGGAGGAAAACGCAGAAACAATTAAACCCCAAGCAATGAAAACCCAAATACAAATTCTTACTTGAGACCGTCTTTTGTAAAGACGGCTCTCAAAAGCCCAATTCAATTCTAAATATATATTGTTACAACTCCAAATATAGATTTGGGCTAGACTTTTGAAAGTCGTCTTTACGAAAGACGTTCTCTCAAGAGAACACCTGAAACCCAAATAGAACAATGAATGCTAGATGTTCCCAATATCTTACCAAAATAGTAAATGTCACACACATCAGAAACCAACCACTCTATTGGTCATATACTTAACCAAAACAAATTAATTGCGGCAGATAGACTAAAAATAGTAAACTATTGAGGACCTCTTATAATGCATCTACCATAATTGCTGGCCCTGCCCTTAACACACAAGCAGACAGATTTTGAACCCCAAAATACCCATTACACATTAATCAATCATAAACAAGCCCTAATTCATGTTTCTTAGTGTGGTTCCAAGCTACCAATATGAATGAACAAGGATGTGTTAGGTAATATTGAAGCGGCCGATGTAGGAAATATATTTTTCGGCTCTATAACACGAACTAGTGAACTTGTATTCGATACAAGTACTTGTCCAAGTGTCCAACTCGACTTAATCATGAGAAGATATAATGTTTTTGATTCAATATAAAGTGTCTTGAGTGTCGTGTATAAAGAATCTGACACGGGTACTTGAAGTAACATGAAGAGTCTAGCTAACAAAGTTTATCGATTTCAAATAAAAAATGAAACTAAACCTATAGGTCGGATCTATGAAAAATCATGCTTGATACAAGCGCCAATGCGCATACTCTTAATTCTTACCTTAATGCTATAAATCTTACCGGGCTTCCAAAAATCAATTGTTTGTGTATCGCTCAAATGCATAGTGACAAACCTTTCATTACCTCAATGTCAGTAAATGTCTCTAACTAAAACGTCAATCTAAGTAGTTTTAGGAGGTCAGATATACACAAGATTACCCTCACCCTCGTAAAAACAAATATAAACAAAGAAATCAGACTAGTTAGAAATGAACTTCATTGGAACAAAAAAAAGGGAGATCTATTCCAGAGACATCAATCTATGTAAAAAAAATTATACTCCCTCCGTCCTATTGCTACATTTTTCATTATAGTCCGTCTCACTCAACTTGAATCATTTCTATTTTTGGACGATGGCCCACCATTTTCTTTTAATCTCATCTATACATTTTATCTCTCTTTTAATTTTATCCACATAATTCATTCTCTCTCTTCATTTATTACCCCATTCTTAAAACTACCCTCTTTCTCTTTAATGCAAATCAAAAAGGACAGAGGGAGTGTAGAAAAGAAAATGAAGGGAAGAAAAAAACAAGTAGGTATGACAGCAAATGGTGTAAGTTCATATTTGTACAATAGATGCCCATATCTAACTTCAATCAAAATAAACCCCACAAAAAGTAATACTAGTTTGCAGAGGGAGCTATCAATATCCCTTTAACACAAGCTACAAGGATATCAAGTCATTACTTTCTTCTATAATATCCCTGGGATTTATACATGTGTAAGGTTGGCCCTTGATAATGAAAACATATGAAGCTCCATTACTTTTGTATCTCTATATTTTGGTACTACTTCTCACATGTCTTCCTCAATACCTCAAATAATTTTAGGCATCTTCATAAAATTTGAGTAAAAACAAAAATGACAAAGAGATAATCCCAAAAGATATGGATCAGCTACATGGACTAATATATCATTTTCAGTAATCCTTTACATGAATTCTCTTTCTCCATTCATTTCGATTTTCTATAATCTCGACTAGTGTAACATAATTCGCCAACTAATCTGCTTTTTGAATTCGCGATTCGCTCAAAATGACCTAAAAATAGCAAAAACCGACTATAAATTGCTTTTTGGATTCGCGATCCACAAGGAGATTAGTGAATCATGTGACAATAATCTCGACCACAAATCTAAATCCTTCATATCATTTTTCACTCATATCTTTCAGGTCATTTTTTTACCTTACTCGAATTCCAGCTTTCTATTTTCCTTACAGGTTTACTGATATATCACATCGTAGTCATTATCAATAATTTGAACAAGAAAACAAAAAAAAAATTTCTAATAAAGATATTCCAATTTTTAAAAACTAAAAGAATATGATAATTTCAATAATAATTATAAGATGAATAATTGCTCAGAAAATTTATAGTCTGTTCTGCCTCCTGAGTAGTAGCTATCAACCACCCATAAATAAGTACCAACAACCATCAAGTAAGTGTCCCCATCCCAATAGAAAGCTTAAGCCAAGTAATTTATTATTGCAAATAAATGAAGAAAAGGAAAATATAATAAATAAATAAATAAATTAAATAAAAAAAGAAAAAGGCTACATAAAAGCTCCAGCTAGACATACAAAAACATTTCACCAGACATTGACATCACAGGGTTGGGGACCATGAGAAGCTGACCCAAGCTCCATGCAAGATTGGTGTCCCATCTTGTTTGTTCTCTAGACTAATTATTGAGCTTTGGTGTGTTCATCTTAATACATTTATTCACCCTAGATTCTTCCTACAACCCACCTGATCTTAATATCAATAAGTGAAGGAGTATGTGACATATAGCAAAAACAAAGCCGCATCTTATTATATTGGTCGAGTTATAAACACTTTTGAATCTAGTGAAGCGATACTATATGCATAAAGGTGAAAAAAAAACCCATGTTTTAGGCTAGTTCAAGAGATACCTCATAAAATGGGTAGCATAGTTACATGGAAAGTGGAACGTAGCCACGTTTCGCGATATGGAAACGTTCGTCCCCAATCACCATGAAACGCAACCCAAATCGCTCAAGGTGACGTCCTTGAGTTGAAGAACTTGTAATTTTGCTTTCCTTGTTTCCATTACCGTTCCACATTCCAAACTGAATGTCGTTCTAGGTAAAAATGATGGGCCGAAAAATAAAAAACTTTGATACTTGAGGAAGCATTGATCAAATAACCATGATTTGTCATTGAATAAGCAAAAAGCAATCTAGGGTCAAAGATGATGTCTTAAGAACCATTTGAGTAAACTTAATGGAGCTTGTACTAATTTGTGGCTATTACTCTACTTGTCTTTGTTTAGATGAAAAGATGAAACACATGGATGACACTATCACATTTATGAGCTATTAAGTACTAAAGAGGTGATAAGGCATAGCTGGTAAATGTAACTACAAATTCGGAAATCTCTACCTACATACAGCAAATTGCCAAAATCTCCCTAGTAATGAAAAGAAGTGGTAGAATCACAAAACTGAAAGGGACTTGTAACTTGTATGGCATACTATACTTGAGAAAAACACAAGCAAAGACAGATGTACAAAGATCAGCAACTATTTCAAATCTTTCTATGTTTCTTATGAGGAAGCTGGTTTGAAGTAATCTCTTTCAATTTCATGAATGATTGACACATTGAAAGTAGAGAGTATATACATGGGTGTGTTTGGCATTTTAACTTTTTTGCTGGCTTTTTGGTTGACTCTTGGCTATTGGTTTTTGTCGTCAAAAATTCCTTTTCGTAAATGGCTTCAAGGCTCTGGAATCGTTGTTGTCGAAATGACTTTTAAGCCAAAACAAAAAGGCTACTCTATGCAGCTTTTCATTGGGTATTGGCTTTTCTAACCTACGTTTTTTCTAATAAAAAACAACTAACATCTAATTTTACCAAACATTTCCTTCGTATTTGGCTTTTTAGTTGACTCTTGGCTATTGGTTTTTGGCGACAATTTTGGTAAATGGCTTGTAAAGCTCTGGCATTGTTGTTGACATGACTTTTAAGCCAAAACAAAAAAACTACTCTATGTAGCTTTCGTTAGATTTTGGCTTTTTTAACCTACTTAATTATTTTCTAATAAACAGCTAACTACCAACTTACCAAACATTTCCTTAAGAGTTGGCTTAACATCTGACACCTCCAATGGAATTTGAGAAAGCAACATCTCAGATTGTGTACCAAAGAAGATTAGAAAAACAGAGAATAGCCTATTCAGAAACACATTATTGCACATTGCCCATAACACAAATATCCCAAAAGGCAAAAATAGTGATGAAATTAAGTAAGTTATACTAATATTGTAGACATGAACTAAATGGAAAAGCATCTTGATATTAAAGATGGATAAGGATAATAAACTAGTAGCAAATACAACAATGATGACCATAACAAGCTCATCAAACCATACATGATAGTTCAAACATATGAATAAAGAAAATCTACTACAGAAATAAGTAACCAACTGATAAGATAATTAAATTTTGCAGGAAATATAACCTGAAATTATATCCTGTCAGATTTTTTCTTCCTGCATATTTTATGCCATTGATTCATAGGAACTGAAAACTCCATTGTTTCTTTAAAAATTTCCTGTCACACCAAACCATAGAAGTTAGAACTGATAGCCTGGAAGACAATTGCAGGAACACAAACAGTACTGAGCTATAAAGTATCACCTTTAGAGACTAATCCCAATAGAGGGTGAGTCTTCGGAGTAGCTCGAATCAATGGCGAGAACCGGAGGAAGCAGAAGATGGCCTATTAAGATCGCCGTTCTGCTCCTCCTCGCCCTGTATCCTAGCAGGTATATGAAACCCTGAGAATCCACCCGAAACGAAACCAAGGCCTGATAAGGCTTGTGGATGGACTTGAATAGCTTGATGATTATGATGTTCACTCGAGCTAGAAATCGAAAAGGAAGGGTCACTAAGCCATGCTCGGATAGAGGGTGTGTTACTGGACTGAAGGGGTCCCCTCTGTGATAAAAACTGGCTGTGTTGGCCACCACCGAACAGTGGTTGCAGCAACGGCGAAGGCTGATTGAAAACATATCCACTGCCACCGCCATTGCTGCTGCCACTCCCGGTACCAACACTGTGGTGTTCGGTACCGGTTTGTTGGGTGTTCCAGCCAACTACAAGCCTATGGAGCCGTCCCAATTCCGGACTGGGGTGATGCTGGCTATCACCCCAGTCTGTATGCGGGTTCTCAAACCCGATTGGGACGGCTCCTGGAAACAATGCTTGTTGCTGCTCATTATGTGCAGCACTACCACCATGATGTGAATGTGAGTGCATCAGGATTGGATCCTGGAATGACTGTAATGACAGCTTCAAATCTTGATTCTGCCTACCATTACCACCACTTCTTTGCAACAATCCACCATGAAAATAGTCTTGAAATTCAGAAGCTGAACTATTACTAGTGGGTCCTACATTACCTCCAACACCCATAGGAAAAAAGGACTTCATAGTATCAGCAATAACATCAGAATCCAATGAAGGTGGTAATAAACTAGACCCTGAATTATTATTAACATTAGAACTATTATACAGCTGTTGTTGATCCTCACCACCATATAACCTTTCACCGCTACCACCACTTCCACCACCCTTTTCCTCCTGCATATCGTCTTTCACATCGTTCTTCTTTCGCCTCCTATTCGAGGTCGACATATTCATACTAGAAGGACTCCAAGCAGGCAATTGTTCAAGCTCATCGATGGCATTCTTAGCCTTCTTAATCAACCAATCTACAGCTTTACTAGGACGATCATACCCAAGACGATCTTGTACATCATAGAATTGTATAGCTGTATGAGCCGAAAGCCGAACCCTCCTATCTCTTGGTCCTTTAGCAGTACAGACCTTACTATGCCTGTCCTTTCTACCTGTGGCTCTAACAATATGACCCCCTTGAACTTCAACTATTTCACCAATTCCAGCTTTTCTTAAGGATGTTCTAGAAGAACCTGGTTGTTTCTTCTGTTGCTGTTGAACCTGTTCTGTGCCTGCAGGTATGGAAGAAGATGAAGATGAAGGAAAGTAAGCCCTTTTCTTAATGGGTTGTTCAGATTCTGTAATGGGTACTAAATTTTGAGATTCTAGTTGATTATAAAGGTCTCTATATTGTTGCCCAGATTGAGATTGATGAAGGTAAAACTGATGATGATTGAATGGTGATTGTTCTTGCAATTGTAATGGTGGAAATGGTTGCCTTTCATTCTCTTCTTCATCTACATTTCTGGGGTTTTGATTATGAAAAAAGGGGTGATTTTGGTGGAATTGAGTCCTTTGAGGATCCAGACTCAAACCCTTGTAATCTTTTGGTTCTTCCAGTTTTGGATTTTGGGTAATTCTTATTTTTGTTATTACTAACACTAAAAATGATGAAAAAACAAGTAAAATTCTTTTCCTTGATGCTGAATTTCTCTTTGTTCTTCAATAATCTTCCTATCCTGTTGCTGATTCTGTTCTTCTTGTTGCTTCTCAGTTTGCAACACTTCAAAAACCTGAAACCCCCTGCCATTCAACTCTACCATTTCCATTAAAGCTTAAATCTTTCACCACTTACTTATAATTCCCAACAAATTCACACAATACCCACAAATAATTACTCATTTTTCTGCTCTCTAACCCATTTCTTGACAACAATTATGAACAAAATACAAACTTTCTGATGACAACTTCAGAAATAGTACTGAATTTGTACTACCAAACCTTAATGGGTGAAAACCCAAAAAAAAATTTAAAAAGAGAAAAATAAAAGGGGAAATGGGTAGAAATTCTCTTGAGATGAGGAAATAAAAAAAGAGTAAATCTTGGTTAGAATGAAAGGTGTTACCAATTTGGGTTGCAATATTTGTATAGTGTTTTGGAAGAAGAGCAAAGAAAGAAGATCATGGGGAGATGTACTGAGTGTAATGACATAGTAATGTAATGGAACAGTAAAATTATAGGAAAGAGAAAAAGGGAAGTAGTAATTTGGTGTGTAGCCTGTTATCTATGCATAACACACAACAAAGGGGGGCCTTTCATGCCACTGCTAGTAAAGGTCTCACACAGTATGCTGTCAGAATTTTTTCTTTTTTATTTTTCAAAATTTTTATTTTCAAGAAATTGAATTTAAAATCCTTTATTTCATCACTTGCAAGTTGCAATGTTGCAAATTGCAATATTTTTATTTTTAGTTTAAGTAGAGAATAAGACTATAAGAGTAGGATTTATATGTGTTTAAAAAAGATTCAATGATTTGATGTTTATTTTATTACTAGTATAGAAATTCGTGCAATACACGAATTTGTTAGTGCGAAATATATATAAAAACAATTTTAAATAATGATGTAAGTAATGTATACTATCGTTCTTAAATTTACCAAATTCATGATCTTTAAATCAAAAGTCAAAACATAATTACTAATGTTTATTTAATTATTTATCTGATACATTTTTTTTCCATTCAATTGAACATATTAAATTCTAAGTTAACTAAATAGAATTGTTATAGTATATCATACAAATACTTTACCTAATTTAGCTTCAAACTTAAACAAAAATATTAGATTCCAAATTTGATAGATATTTTCATGTCTCTTCAAATGATGACACTTGAAACTTTCCAAGACTTTTATAGTATTGTATGATGATTGAATTAAATTGTATTTGATTTGATTCTATATAATAAATGGAGTAATAAATATGTAAAAATCAATATGAATGTAAAAAGTGATTTTGAATTGACCTGAAACATCTAACTTAAAATCAATGGGATGACTCTAATGAACACCTAGAGGTGAGTTAGATGGGTAACAAGAATCGAACTTTAAACCTTAGTTGAAGTACTTGTTTTTATTTTGTCTATTTCACAATAGGTGCTACTACCTTTGTTTTATAATACTTGCTCCATTTCGATTTGGCACAAGTATTAAAGAAATGATTGGTTGATAGCAAAATAACATTGTTCTTAGATAAAATGACAAAAGTGTATGAGTAAGTAAATGAGTAAGTAAATGAATATGATGTAGGGATAAAATAGGGGTATATAGGATAATTTATAAGTTGTTTTGTGACATAATATATACTTATATATAGTACTGATCATAAATAATACTCCCTCCAATTCAATTGTGTTGTCTCATTTCTTTATTGGGACAATTCACTTCAATTACCTAAATATCTCCACTTTTCCAATTCCCAATACCCCACTACCACCTTTACAATTAATTTAATCAAATTAAAACCCCACTTTTCCAATTCTCAATACCCAACTATCACTTTTACAATTAATTTAATCAATTAAAATACTCAACTACCATCCACTCTTAATATTTGTGTCAAACCCAAATGGGACAACACAATTGAATTGGAGGGAGTAACATATTTATACCAAGAAGTGAATCGAAACAATATTTGTTATATTAACAAGCGTAAAGTTACATAGATGTGATTGGCTTCTAAACTATGTTTAGATATGAGTCATTTAATGGCACTAGAGTAATACAATGAAATCTAATGAAACACTTACTAATTTTAGACACATCACTAATTGTACCAAACGTTTTTGTCAAATTTTCTTATCGTCTCTCCATTTAACTTATTTTATCCACTTATTATTTTCTTTTTTTCCTTGATATATAGGTTGTTGTGGCAAAACTTTTTTCATGTTGGTAAGAGTAACTCTTCGCTTTTCTCCATTAAGTTTATTAACAAGTAATAATAAATAAATATAAAATAACCATATAAAATATAACGGAATTAAAATGATTCTGTTAAACTAAATTTGAACTTTTAAATTTAGCTAAATCTCATTATTTATTTAAATTGAAATATATTGTATAAAATTACTTAAAATCATATAGATTTTTTATATGAAAAAACAAAATAGAATTAATTCAACTTGTTAGAGCTCAAATTGAATTGAAAATGGAAGTTGTAGCCTTCTAGGAGAACATGATACTAATACAAGTTATACAACCCACAAAAATGAAAAATCAAAGGTATCTAAGAGACTAAGACTCACCCACAAATCTCAACATCCTTTTCATTTACCCTTTCCACCTTTCTCTTTCTCTTTAATCTATTCATTACTTTTCTTTTCTTTCTTTCACACTTTTAGACTTTTCTTGGGTGGGGTAAGAATATGATTAAGGTTAAATTTACTAACATTATTTTAATATTATAAGCCATTATTATTATACCCAATGTATCCAGTTCATAGATCAGAAGTTGGAGAGGAAAAAACGACGATAATTCATACCCATAAAGGAGAGTGCAGCCAAAGAATTTCTCGGCTCACAAAAGGTCTTCCAAACAAGAAAAATCTGCAACTTACACTATTTTAAGATTATAAGTAATCACTTTAAAGTTATAAATTGTCACTATAAATCTATTAAAATTGATTACTTTAAAACTATTAATGATCGATTTAAAGTTTTAAGTGATTACTTTAAATTTAAGATTACTTTGCCTGTGAAATTTACATTTTTGTTAAGTTGGAAGTACAAATAAGCAATTACTATTACATTTTTGTTTGGAGATACAATGAACAATTAGTTTAGTTAGTTTCAAATATTACCTTTTTTAAACAAAAATGAAATTTACATTTAAATTTCAACCTATATTTTCACATCTTTATCAAAAGATATGTTTGACCATTGTTAAAGTATTTTGCAGTAATCTTTTAGAAATACTTTTTACAGCAAGCATCTAGTACAAGGAAAATGATAGTGACACTACAAACACTAATATTGAAAATTAAAGACAGCTCAAAATGTCTATTTTTACTATTAATTGAGAAGTTTTTGTCCAATTGCAAATTTTCAAAAAAAAAATTCATTAATAAAATCATTTTTTAATGCCATAAAATGACATTAATCTATGGGGTCAGTATACGTAATTTTTCTCTTATTAGTGATAATATAAAAGTTACTTTCGATTGAACTTTTATAGCTATCATTCGTAGCTTAATTCTTATAAATAACAGGTGCACAATGGATTGTGCGCATACAGACCCAACTGGTGGCCATGTCTAGCTAAAAATGTTAAATTTTTTTTATATGAAAGGAAGTGCCTTTAGACCATTTATATATCACAATTGTTGTGAGAGACGATATTTCCTAAAGGGCTAAATAGCCCAATTGATACAAATTAGAGAGAAAATAAAAATATAGGCCTTTTAATTTGAGATTGTCTCTTTGAAAGATGGTCTCTCACAAGAGTAGTTGTTTATATATTTATTCCAGTCTAGTTGTAAAAAAAAAGACTTTGTAAATACAAGTGGGAGGTGGGCCCTGTGGCATACATCAATAATCAAAGTCAAAATGATATGGGTCAACTATGAGAGAGCATAATGTTCATAGAAAAATACCTTTAACACAAAGTGTTGTAGACGGTCTTATTGTGAGATGCATTTTATATATAGATTAAATAGATTATGTATTACATAATAATATGAAAATGTAAGCTCTTAATTTGAGATTGTCTCATCGATTGACGATTTCTCAGTATATCTATAATAATCTATGCTTTCATTGCAATTACAATCCTCTAAAGTCCAATCGTTCCTCAAAGAGGCCCAAACGTATTAGTCCGACAATAAGCCCAAAAGAAGCCCCATAAAGCTCATAAACCACCTTGGCCCTAGACATTTTGGAAGCAAATTTAGCTGAGAAACAGATGCTCTCTTAAGAGACCGTCATTTGTATAATCAATAGAAAATTTCAAATTTATTGACGATTTTTCTTGGGTTTTCATTTTTGGTTTGTAGTTATGAGAAAAACAGAAAATTCGAAAAAAAACCCGACAACAAATGGGTGTTAAAGTGAATGTTTTCATATTCAAATTGTTTACCATAGAAATTTCGGGCACATACAATATATATAGTGGATCCATAAAATATTTTATTATAACTAGTTGTGTTTGATAATGCTATTTTAAACACTTTTATTAACAATAATACAACTGTAAATGTTAGATTGTTAATGTGTTGCAAATGTGTGAAAGATGCAAAGGTTAAAAATGTATAGGTAGTAGTAGGAACATCAAATTAGGTTTGCTACTTCTGATCTACATTACAAGGAAAACATTTTTTGCAACGACTTTAGTTGACGCGGGTAGAGCCGTAGCTAAAAGTTTGAGCCACGACTTACGTAGTTGCAAAAGTTTAAAGCTTTTCGTAACGACTTTTGTTGTTGTAGAAGACTTTTCATTGCAATCCCTCCAATCTTTATAACAAGAAAAGTCGTTGCAAAAGCTTTTTGTGTTTTTGGCAACATATATCGTTATTAAAAATCTATTTTTCGCAAAAACTTTACTTGGCTACCAAAATTTTGCGCCTTGCAACCTTTGTCGTTGTTAAATACAATAAAAGTTTACTTGTTGCATTACAAGAATGTAGACAATCAAAACAAGACATATATATATAATCAACAATAAAAGTTTATCAAAATCAATATCAAATATCTAAAATGCGTATTTCTATGACCACAAAAAGTAAATGCATATAACGTCGTCGATGTTAAAATTTATCTACTCATAATATTCAAATTCAAGAACATAGTACGTTCAAAAAGATTGTAGATGTCACCAACTTCGAGATTGAGCCTTTGGTTCAAAACAAGAACTTCAAAATATTGCAATATAAACAAAAATCATGAATTATGTTGGTATTTACGAGAATTATTCGAGCTAAATTGGATAAGAAACAAAATAAAGTTTGTAGGAAGTATCTCTGATCTACGAAAAGTAGCTTATAATTGGCCTTTGATTAATAATTGAGATCGATAGCATCGAGGGGGAAAGGCTGATCAATTGCTAGAAAACTAATAATTTAGAAACTCTGGTATGAAAGTTTCCTGATGCAATCAACCAAAACCAATGAGAAAGAGGAAATCAAAACAACATCAACAAAAGTAACATACATGAAGCCTCACATAGTTCGTTGATGCCTATGCGGTCTTAGATCGGGAAATCTACAACTCAGTTGACCACATTATCTGAGAAAAGAGTTGAGACTATCATTGTCTATCAAAACAAGCAATATGATCGATTAAGCTTATAAAGAGTTTATTATGTAAAAACTCTATGAGCAAGTAAAGGTTTTTTCATCCATTTTGGTTACTGATTGCTTGAACTAATGAATTCATGCAAATGTAACTTGAATTTGTTAGTTTTTAATTGAAAATTCTATAATAAAAGCATAATTCAAAGCGGGACATTATAATAGCTACAAGACAACAAATTCAACAATTAATTTGCAGGATAAAGTATAGCAACCTTAAAATGCATCTCCAAAACAACATCGCCATCTCCATCCTCATCTACAAAGATCAAAAAGGAACTTCTCATAATTGTTACCTCATCCTGCATCATAAACCCCAATTACCCAACATCACATAATTAGCAAATAAGTCCAATATATTATCAAAGCAAATCAAGAAAAGTAAAACCCTAATCAACAAATTAGCAAATTTTCAATAAAAAAAATTAAAAAAAAATAACCCTAATCAAAAAATCCATATAATCACCAATTATCAAGCAAATCAATAATAGAGTGAAAAAGCAACAAAAGAGAAAAGGAAGCAAATTTTAAAATTAGAAAAGCATAAAATCATTGCTGCGAAGGTTCTTGATTTGCTTTTTCTAAAATCTGTGTTCTGAAAGTTACTACAAGAACCTTCGCAGCAGTGATTTTATGCTTTTTAGAAAAGCAAAAACATCTATTTGAGAAATTTTTATCGAAAACACAAACGTAATTAAGAATAAATATCTTCCAAGAAAATCAAGAGAAAAGTATATCATAAATTGTACAATGATATTTTTGGTGGGACTTTTTCAAAATATACATTCTAACATTGTGAGCTAGTGTCTCACTTTACTAATACTTTGTGGGATAATCTTTTATGTTGATTTGGCTTACTCCTTAATTTGAAGTGTCATATTTTATACATTATAATGTCGGTGTTTCTCATCAAATACAACGTTTTAAATTGTCTTAGAAATTTCTGTATTTCTAAAGTAATATATGTCGGCTACTTTGTCAAATTATGTAGGTCCTTCTAGCATTTTCTAGATTTTTAGATTATTGTTTAATAAATTTTAACATTTAAAATGACGTTTTAAACATTAAACAACTAAAAATAAGTAGTTTAAATACCAAAGTGAATACGTTATTGATTTAGATGAACTGCTTAGCTCAATTCTAAATCATTTTATAGTGAGATCGATCTTGTTAAGTGACAATTTGTAAATCTTTTAAGTATGGATTATTTTAAAAGACACCACAACATGACACAACTTGGCTCTTGTTCGTACATACAATCATGATTTGTATAACAAATTACATTCATATTCCATCAATGTCGTTGACTTATTGTAATCAAATATAATCCTCTCCCCCTAAATCAATATAATATGCTAATTATTGCAAATATGATTAGGGGTCAAGAACGAAAATGAAATAAGTTATAATATTATACCATCATACAATATAATAAGATAGAAAAACAAAAACATTAATATGAATATTCAACAAAACTAAATACAAAGGGATCAAAATTGGATTTACTTTGTGATTTATTTGGGATTTCCGAGTGTTCGGTTTATGACTTTTGGCTTAACTTTTTAGTTGACTTTTGACTTTTGGCTTGTTAGTTGGTTAAACAGAAAAAAAGTTTTTGGTAAATGACTTTTAAAACAGCTGAAAAACTAGCTTTAAAGCCAAAATAAAAAAGTTCCTTTAGCTAGCTTTTTTTAGTTCACTTTTGGCGTGTTAGCCCGCTTTTTCTTCAATTAACAGCCAACAACCAATACTCAAAATTACCAAACATCTCCCCAAACAGCTGCTTTTTCAACTAAAAACCAACAAAAATATTAAAACAACAAACATTATCATCCGATCAAACAAGCTAACTAAAAAAACCCGTTAACAATCACCAGTGAATTAACAAACATCCTCTTCATATATTCATATATACAACCAAAAAAATTCAAAAGGTTGACATGGCCTATTGTTTACCCACAGTTTTGGAGGTCATAGATGTGTCTCATCTCTCAATTCAATCCTCCATTCTTACTTCTCATTGTGGTCATTGGCAAAACAACCCATCTCTTTGCATTTCTTAACAAAACCCATTAATTTTCTACCATGGCCACAACTTATCTCTTAACTTTACCTTCATCATTCAATTCCATTCCCAAAACCCATTACTCATCTTCTCTTCTTCCTCTTAAAGGTCATTCCTTTATCACCTTAACTAAAACACCCACATCCCAAAACCCTAAAAAAAGGTTAATTCTTTGTCAATCCAATAAAAACAATGATCTTCCTGATGCGCCAGATAAATTAATCTCTGCAATTTGCTATTTTTACCCTTTTTTTGATGGAATTCAATATGGAAAATATGTTGTTACTCAATTTACACCTCTTCAAGTCCTTTTACAACCTTTAATTCCTGCTATAAAAGTCTACAAAAGCTTTCCTCTTAATGGGGTTTTAGTATTTTTCACCCTTTATTTTGTTGTTGTTAGAAATTCAAATTTTAGTAGATTTGTGAGATTTAATACTATGCAAGCAATTGTTCTTGATGTTCTACTGATTTTTCCTGATCTTTTGGAAAGGACATTTAACCCAAAAGATGGTATTGGGTTGGATTTGATGATGAGTTTGGATAGTACTGTGTTCTTGTTCTTGTTGGTTTGTTTGATTTATGGGTCTTCTATTTGTGCTCTTGGTCAAATTCCTAGATTGCCTATTGTTGCTGAAGCTGCTGAAAGGCAAGTCCTTTAAATTAGTTTCAGCAGGTCGGATATTGGTACGTGTATAAATGTCGGATACGTCTAATTATTCAATTTTACGCCAAAAATGAAGTGTCTAAGTGCCATACCAGTGTCCGAGCATCAACAGTCGGACAGAGTCCGATTAACATAGGTTTTAGCCAATCGTAGGAGCGACCGTCTCAATGTGAGACCAATTGCCCAATAATTGTTTTCCCAATTATAGCTAATCTTGTGTTATTCTATGTGTTTATATGCTTGTGACAAATCACAAAATTGTATGAAATTACATACTTTGGATTATTGAGCTGAAATGTAGTTTTTGTGCATTAACATATTGTTGTGTATTTCTGATATAGGTTAACAGAAGCTACTTTGCTTTGGATTAATGTGCTTTTGGTGTGTACTTCATATTCTTATAAATGAATGACAATTGAATACATTGTTACCCAATTGCTGAATGAATTTGTAATTAGTCCGAAATGGCTGAATGGATTGCAATTAGCCCAAAATGGCGTAAACTGATTAGTGAATTATGTTGACTCGGTGTAACATAATTCGCCAGTTAATTTGCTTTTTAGATTCGCGTTTCCCTCAAAATGACCTTAAAATCCCCAAAACCAATTATAATTTGCTTATTTTGATTCACAATTCACCAGGAGCTTAGGAAATCATGTACAGTAGTTTTGACTCGTTTCAGTTCCATCCTTGCACTTAAGCTAAACATGTCACTTTTACTTTCACATTTTCACTATGCTTTAGCTCAGTTTAGTTCGATTTAGTTTAGCTTCATTTGATTCACCTCAGCTAAGTTCCGTTCAGTTTAGTTTAGTTCACCGGTTTTCATCTCTAGAGAACACGAACGAATCTAGTTGGCACCAAGTGAATCATGTAGATGCATGTAGTTCTTTCTTGATCCTTCAAATTCAAGAATGCAAGTCTTGTTGGCTGTGTTTCTTACTTAGATAGCATAGTGAAGGCTCTACCTCTACTAGCACGCTACGTTGTAATGAATGATCTTTTGCAATCTGTTCTTGCGACTATGAGGTTATCGATGGTCTGTCGCGTCTTAGCATCCATATAAACACAGGCTATTTTTAATGCCGCGAGTCCATGGAGGCGTCATGATAGCTGTATCTAGTTCCTGGCTGATCACGATGTCAGTAACGTGTCCTTCAATGAGGCTAGCCACTGGTGGTTGAGCTATGTCACTGGGAGACCTCATTATAGCTCAATTACTCGTTCTAGATCCCGACATATTGATACAAATACGAGTTTCACATATCGACTCCTCACTTTGTGGGTCCATCCGATACTTCAAGAATAGAGTCCGACTCATAAGCCTGCTACATTTTGGTATCTTCTCTTACACATTCGATCGTTTCTTGAGTAGGTAGAATATCAGTTAATTACCCGCGTTCTTGCCTAGAATCCCTTGTTCTCCACTCAACCCGAACAAAATAGCACCATATCTCTACATATTGTACAGTTTGGGATCATCAGAAATGTGTTCAGACAAGTTTTGAGTTCAATGTAATTTCGACGTTTACTATCAATTGTCAAAATAAGTGTTGAAAGTGTTTTAGAACATCAAAAAAGAAAATTTTACAAATTGCAATCCTCGTTTATGATAAACTTGCTAAGATTTACAAATTGCAATCCTCGTTTTAGAACATCAAAATAAGTGTTGTAATGACATACACAAGTATTTTATTGCATTAGCATATGATTTTTCAACTCTCAACATAAATTGTTTAATCTTGATTTACGTGTATGACTATATGATCAAAAGTTTTAAAATTGATCACATAAGTCAACCTTTCTAGGAAAAAAACATAATAACATTTTTACGACAAAATATATATTTCCTCTGTTGTTTTAAAGTGCAACTTACTCTTACGATACACAACTTAAGAATTTAAAAAACAAATTAAAACAGACATATTAGTTAAAGAAAATCATCAAAGGAAGAAGTTGGGTTATTATAAATTAATTTATTTAGTTAATTTCTCAATATATGTGCCTGAAAAGTGAATTGCGTATAAAAAGTAATAAAATAATCGTTATAAGCCTGAAAAGTGAATTGCGTATAAAAAGTAATAAAATAATCGTTATAAATATGCAGCTTTTGATGATCAACTATTATTTATTAAACAATGTAACATTCATTAATTGTTCTCAAAGAATTACATTCATCATACTACAATTTGCTCAGCTAGCTAATAGCAAGCATTAGTTCCCTACAGTTCTCCAAATCCAGCAGCCCATCTTCCTAGCTATGCTAAAATCGATAGACGATAGTAATTGCTATTTCATATGCCGAATGACTTCGGTATCGACGCTATATGAGTACTACGATACAAATTTATCACGAAATCAGCAATTGTCGGGATAAAAGAAGAATCAGAACTCTAGGCCATATATAAAGCAAGTGTAACTGAATTGTGCAAGGGGATAGAAAACGGCAATGATCAAATCATATATAGTAAAGTTTGATCGAGTACCAAGATAAGGCGATCTAACATTCACCTGTTTCATAGTCGGTTAGTGATGGTTTGATCCGTATGATGCAGATCTCTGGTGTTCATGTATAAGTAAGGTGGTTTATTGTCAAACGAGGATGATAGTGATACCGGGGAAAATCCGGTATAATTCTTGTCTAACTTGGCTTGACATAGATCGATTATGCGCTTGAAGAGCTCGGACCTCTGAGATATAGGTTGAGCAGCAAAGTCTCTAATCGGCATCCACTGCAGATAAAAGGCAAGATATGTATAAAATCTTCCATATGTACAAACAACTTTATCCAATACCCAAGTGTAAAACCCCGGCCTCATCAGATTGTTGGTGACTACCTATGGAGGCTGTAAACTGGCCCCACAAACCAACACAAGTCTTTTCAGCGCACTTTGACCTCACTCGTTGTGCACTCGAGAAAATTATCCAGGAGGTTCACTCATCTTATGATTTGCTCCCCACTAATCATGCTTAACTGCAAAGTTCTTAGCAAATGGGTTCTCTTGAAAAGAAAATGCACCTTGTTGATATGGATAGTCTAACATCAACCCAGGGTATCACATCAAGACCGATAAAAATCATGTCTATGGTACTCCTAGTGACTATGCTCCTTCCTGATGAGCAATGGATGAAGTTGAACTAAAACAGACATCCATATTTTTAATATAAGTGCACATAACATTTGCAGTTTTGCAGCGGAAACTACTATTTCGCTAGCACTCTAGAAGAACGAAGCCAAAGATCAAACTAAGGTACACAAGACTCCAATTAGATCTCGTCTAAAAGAAGAAAACTTTAAGGGGCAGTACAGCAGTAAGAACACCTAACTATGCAAATATGTTTGTGGTTGAGATTAAGTACCTGGGCAGCCTCAATCTCCAAATCTTGCTTCTGAATTTTGAAAGATGAAGGTTGCAAGAAGCATAAAAAGAACAAATCTGATTTTTCGAAGAATGCCTTGTGAGTTTGCCTGCAAAATGAAGAAAGCCAATAACGAACCAAGTTTTACTCGACCTTCACAACTTCACCAGAGTCCCGATTGAGTAAATTCAATGCTTGAGAAAAGACTATAATAAATGATGGATCCGTGTAATGAAGGTGCTGGTGGTGCGGTGTGTGTGGATAGGCGGCTTCTGGTCGTGCGTGGTGCAGGGGCGGTTGGGTGGGTGGAGCAGGGGCTGTTTGGTGATGGAGCAGGGGCTATGGGGGGTGAAACAAAACAGTAACAAAACAGTGAGCAAGTAAAAGAGAGATTGAGGGAAATATTACTAATTGATTGATTAAGCTCTTCGAGTGGCTTTCACTCCAAAATCATTACACATTTCAAAAGATGATATTCCACATTACAATCCCCTAGTATATATAATACTACTACTCATCCAAGTTTCTCCAAAAACAGCAAACATATTACTAAAGTGCTAACAAGTAATCCTATATAAGGAAATACAATCTTTCCATATCTCATACAAGTTATCCTTGCTTGTCCTTTTTGTGCCCCTTCCTAGAATAAGTAAATATCAGCTGTGGCCCCTTCTTTTGATTCATTACAATCCGCAAGCTAACAACCGACATTTTCTCAACTAGTTAATTGCAAACAAGGCACAACAAAAATACTAGATGGTCCAAACTAGACATCTGTTCGGATGAGTTATCCCACATCGACAAATTGAAAATGGTGCGCACACTTTATAAGTAATTGGAGTCATTCTTCTCATTGCCATATGGTTTTGGAATGGTATATATCTCCTTGGCTTATGAAGTGTGTGCACCTCGTGTTTTCCCGTTAATATGTTGGCATTCACAATAAGTCCAGCCTAATTTAACAACATCGTCATCGGGTCGGTTTTGGGTAAGGTGTTTTCTGTCGGGTCAAAATCAGATCTTGTGGTCACATTGGTTATTGCATCATTGTAAATCTATTTTTAAAGTCGGGTCAAAGTTTGATCAGTTATACAAGGTCTGGTCGGGTCTGCTTTGAACACCACTAGTCCAAACTTACTTCTGGTTATTGTATTAAATGGTAGGTGAGAAAGGTAATGAAACGTTGATGTAATTTCGCTAGGAAAACTACTTGACAGGGTTTATCATTATGCTTATTATACTCTTAATCACTTTTTTCTTCATAAAATTCACTCAACTCAAAAAGGCGGTAATGGAAAATTATGAAGAACACCATGTTACACAACATATTTTTTAAAAATCAACACTACAACTCATTCATTATCACCATTTAGCACCAATAACCAAACGGCCCGTAGAAGACATATGACAACTAAACAATTGATACGCATAGAACCTTCACCAATGTTGTGGTTCAGATAGTTGCATATCTTAGGCTGTTCACTGTTACACAAATACTTTTCTTATATATTCTCCCACAACGGCTAAGTAGCACCATAAAGTACAAAGAAGCAGAAATCCAAAGGAACCCAATGTTTAATTTAGTGAGTAACCTCAGTCCTCAAGCCACTTCCATAGGTGTAACAAAAATTAAACGTGTGGAAGAAGGAACACATACAATGTAAAAGAATTCCAAAGAGAATTTTATAAACATACCTGAATGCAACGACCTCGACAAACTCTGCATCAATCTAAACACAGGATAGTATTAGCTAAATCGGTGTCTTCTTCATTCTCGCATGAAATAGAAAAAAGTAAAAGGCTACTTACTCCTGTCTCTTCTTTCACTTCTCTAACAGCTGCTACAGATATATCCTCTCCCTACACATCCAAGGAATCTTAAATATTGTGTAACATACACAAGGAAATCATCTACAAGAACTAGAGTAAAATCTCTAAGCAAAACACCTCGTCCACAACTCCAGTAGGGATCTTCCATATACCAGTTCCTCGGAATCTACCACTATTTTCCTGCACTACAAGAATCTAAACAAAAAAAAAAAGATCATGCCAAGTCAAAAATACTTTCAGTAGGAAGTTTGAAGTTCGGGAGAAGCAAAAATTTAGCATAGGCTTGTTTAAGATTAATCAGATGAAATAAGACATCCACATGATGGCGACACAATTTTGTTGGTGGGTATAAAACATATTCTCAGTCACTGGACCTATGTTACTCGGACTCTTCATTTTGTTTCATGTACCCGTGCCCGGGCCTTGATGCTAGGACATTGGTATGGTACTTAGACAATTCATTTTAAGCGTAAAATTAAATATTTAAATGTATTTGACACTTGGACACGTACCAATATCCGACATCAGTATCCGAATCCAAGTAACATAGCTTACGGACTGTCAAACGTGCTACAAAAATGACACATTAATGATCTATCCGAAGCATTTTTGGATCATATAGGCAATGATTTACGCAAACAAAAGTGTGTCATAATATCGATTTTCATAGGTATAAATATCAAAACAATACAAAACGTCGCGCACCTCTTTTTTATCAGTTAAGACAATAGCACCGACTCCTACGCGATGTGTAGCATTGATGGGGATTGTACATATAGTTTCAGGAATCCAGTAAACCAGCATTAAGTAATTTGGTTCTGCATGATGGTACCAAAAGCCTTCCTATAATCAACACGAGATAATTACAGAATGAAAGCAACAATTTCACGAACAAAAGCACAAAGATTATGCTGACATTCAACCTTTGCAAAACTAATTAATGTCGGTCAAGTTTTATTAAAGACCCCCTATAAGCAGCATACCTTGACGACAGTTTCAACAAGATTTGCAAGTCCAATGGGTAATTTTATCCATACACCCCTTTTCCCCTGCCAAAGAGAAGCATGGATATTCATCAACAATGGAAACAAACAACTCGGCAATATAGTGACAATGCAGTTCGCATTTGTCAATATATAAAATTGACGAAAGATACCTCACGCTTCCATTGGGACATTGAGGCTCTAAGCACACCAAGGAAGACCTTGGAGTCCATCGGCTCCTCCATATCCACAATGACACCTCCATGATCATCATTGATTGCAGGAAGTAGTCGAGTCCTATCTTCTGCATCCACTCGAACTGTCAGTGGCGATGAATCCAAAGAATTTGACATGGGTCCAATAGCTATAATTGTACTGTGGTACAACCTGAAGGTGAAGAAATTAAAAGAATGATGTATGTTAATATAATCATTCTCACAATCTGTCAATAAAGTCTTTTTTTCCTCTATTCTCTACATTCAAGTTTCTAGAATAAAATCAAAACCAAATTCGGGTCCTTGATAGAAACTTGATAAGCCTTTTTAGGGGTTGTAAATACATTTGAAATCTCCATCCTTCAACAGCGTGCTCTTGGATATGTTCATTTACTTTTTCAAGCTTTCTGCCCTTGCCTAATTCCTCTTAAGAAACTAATTTTTGAATATCTCTTGGCTTAGCGCGTTTCGTACTTTTTCTAATCTTTTTTAAAAAATTGTTCTCTATATTCCTCTGCCTTTACTCTCGATCTTATCACAATCTCCTAACACATGAAGTCAATTACCCGAAATTCCCATTCTCACTAGGATTTCATCTCTCTTAATTTTAGGTGTAGTAATAAGTAGGATTCACTCATCAAACAAAATAAATTTCATTTGGAATTATCAAGCCTTCTAAATGTCGCTCCTCCTCCAGTCCCCAGCCAAAAGAAGACATCGAAGGAGAATCTAGAAGATAATCTTATCAAACAACTTTCAAAGTAGTCTTAGTAAAGCTATAAATCATAATTTCAAACATTGAAATCCACTATCTGGTTTATTATTCAACTTAACATCTATTTGCCAAGTTTTTTAGTAACTTTGACAAAATTACATGCTACGGCAAGCTAAAAAAGAGACTTCAAAGAGTAGAGACTAGAGACTACTAACAGTTAAAAGGCAGATGCAGCAAATACAAATTTATTTCGAATCCAAAAAATCACTATCATATGCTTCTATAACTAAAAGAGTCATAAGTCCAAACAAGAGGTGCTTGATCAATTTCAAATGCTTTTCTGCCAAATGATATTAGACAGTTTATATTTTTATTGGTAAATATGTAATTGATAGCTTCTAGAAAAGGGATCATGTTTCCTTTCAAAGTAACAACAATTAAAGTCTTAAACAATGCCATATTTTCCAAAGCTTAACAAAGAAGAATTTTCCAATTAGCCACAGGCCCACTAGGCCACAACTCCACTGACATCACAAAGCCTATAGAAAATATTCACACTATTTGTCTAGCAGTGAGATATTTGATCACCCATGAACATCATGAAGAGAAAAGAAGCCAAAGAATAATGAAATAGTGGGAAACTATCCAATAATTGCCTTTGGGTATTTATCCATCAAGGTCATGCACTACACTTGTACAAGGGCTACTCAATCAGTCTCCCTTAGACTAATAATTTATCATAGAACAAAGACCAACTTTATTCCATAGACCATCTAGAATATTTGAATAAACCCAAGAAAATATATGATTTTTTATGGTTATATTAACTTCATTTTGAAATATTTGCAACTGATTGTGACATGTTATGCGGAAAATGCAAGTACAATAGAACAGACGAAATACTACCATTACTCCTCTTCCTAGTCAATATTTCTTACTCCATCCAATTGTAAAACTATATTATATCTCTTGGCAAGACCCACAGAGCTACTAGTGAGCGAAGGTTGACCACGTCGACACACTCACCCTCAAAATCATTGAAAATGTAGTATATAGAGGATATTTGGCCTACAAATTATTTTGTTCATAAGTTTGAGTCATATTACTCATATGTCTCACTCTGAACATAACAAAATTGGATAAATGCCCTAACCTTCTAAAAGTTTTCAACTCCCCCACCTGAAAATCTATTTGTGATAATACGAAAATTTTGGGCCCATAACTTAAAATCATGACTTCGCCTCTGAACCTCATCTAGGGATGAAGGTACTAGGAAGTCAAATTTTCTTACTTCATCCCTCTCCCCACCAATAAATAAATTCCATGCTAGTTTGACTTTGGAGCTC
Organism: Amaranthus cruentus; assembly: GCA_019425755.1. Lineage (NCBI taxonomy): Eukaryota > Viridiplantae > Streptophyta > Magnoliopsida > Caryophyllales > Amaranthaceae > Amaranthus > Amaranthus cruentus. The sequence continues at coordinate 1,221,467 of CM033456.1, forward strand.
AAATGAATTAAAGTTAATAACTTTACTATTATTATATAAAACAAACCCCCAGGCCCCAAATGACTACGACACGTGCGGGGTACTGGGTTGACGACTATAACTATGACTATGAGTATGATGACACCCCCAAAATGGATGAAAAATATACCCCAGTAAGATAACAAATTTGGAAATATTCAAGAAGGTGAGATAACAAAATGAGCATAGTATAGAAGTCCAAACCTAAATCATTCATTTGGGATGACAATTTGAAGATAATATCAAATAAAGTCAACAACTTTCATCATAATATCATCAAATGATCTGGTGTATGTTCATTCTTCTGAAAACCCAAAAATTCCCATATAAAAGTAAATGAAACCCACTTTAAATCTTCAATCATTTGAAATCAAAATTGAAAATTCAAGAGATTATCAATTGTTAACTTGTAATATCATAACAAAGTACAATACTCCAACATTAAAATGATAACAGAATAAGAGCATAAAAAAGCAGGAAGAGTAACAAGATTTGAACCTGTAAACAAGAAGAATTCAGACCTGAAGTTGTGAATTAAAAAGGGTAAAATGAATGAATGGCTATAAATAGGAAAAGAGGGGGAAAAGGGAGTGATTGTTTTGAATTGTGGTTAGTCCAAAGTGGGAAGGTCGTGTTTTCATACGAGGGTTGATGCTGATGGAGATGCAGCCTGGCGGGTAACGTTGGGAAGACACAATCTTATGTCTCCGCGTTTGTATCACAATTATGGGTCTATTTGGCGCAAGGTAGATATGAGTCGTGAGGGTAAATGTTAAATTGAAAAAAAAAATTAAAAATCTTGTGCAATTTTAAAAATTATGATTTTTTTCCGAACAATTTTCTATTTTTAGACAATAAATATATAGCTTAATATTGAGGCCCTTAATTTTTTGAGGTCATGTGCGGTCGAACCTGTTGAATATGCTCGGAACCTCTCCTGCTGTTAAGTCTTGTTTGGATGAAAGGAAATTGAGGAAAAAGATGGGGAAGAGTTAAAGGGATGAAGATCCATAGCATGGATAGCAAAAAAGAATGCAGAGGAGTTTGGAGAGAAAAAATTTGGAGTAACTCTTCATTTTATTAACATAAAAATTTCTTCAGGAAAGATTCGGAAGGAAAATAATTCTATTTCTTTTCTCTCCCTTACATTTTTAAACAAACAAGGGAACATTTTCCTTCTCTTCCCCTCCTTCCTAAACGAACAAGAGAGTATTTTCCCACTCTTTCCCTCCCCTTCATTTCCGTTCCTTCCCTTCCCCACCATTTACTTTCATTCTCTCCTAATTTGCTATCCAAACATATTGTTAGGACTCTAAATGACAACAAGTTTAATAGACTTAGTGCATAATATAATTGTGCAAAGCTATTAAATTGTCTCTTTATTGGCAATTTGACAAATGCTACTCACTTTCCAATCTACTTACCCACATTTCGTGGCTTACGCTCAAGTCTAAAATTGGTGCATGGTATTTCAGTGTGCACTTAGTTCATACAAGAATAACTCTCGTAGTCAAAATCCTCTGTAGTCTTTATTACTTTAACGAAATGTGGAGTTTATTGCCTAAACTAATGGTTGATTTGTTAGTTGTTAAGCAAGATGTTTTAGTCAGTTGGAATGCATATGTTTAATAAACTTAGTTGTTAATTGTTGGTTATTTATCAGAGAAAAATTGATCAAAAAACTAAAAACTAATGAAAAAGTTATTATTAATAGTTTTTTTTTGTGGTGACTTAAAAATAAAATTTTCAACTGATTTAAAAGTTTTTTACTAAATACTTTTTGATTGTTTGACAAAAAACTTTCTCAAAAGACCCTATTTTCTTTCCATCCGTTACTAGTATAATGAAGTTCATGGACTAAAAAACTTCCATGCATCTTAATTGTTTACAAATAACACAAATTTTTTAGAGAAACAATTTCTTTAGAGACTATTCATAATTTGATCAGGCTATTATTATTTTTTAATTTGATTAAGCTTTAATAAATTGAGTTTGAGAGACCATGTATCAGTCTCTCAGAAGACCCAAAAAATAACACAAATAATTGAACAATATAATGGCCCTTGACTTGACTAATTGAAGTATGCCGCCATTGCACGTGCACTTAAAGAAACTTTGCAATGATAAGATAGGACAATAAAACTTTAAGTGGTGATTTGAAGATAATTTTTTGTAGGACTAAAAGTTTTGATTTTAAATATAGTTAAAATTTGAGGTGGTAAAAGTTTGAATTTTTTAACATCTTGTCATGATTATAAATGAATTTAATCTACCACTTAATCAATCATTATAAAATATGAATAAATATGATTGAAAGATGGATTTGTGTTGCATAAGAGAGTTGAAAAATAGAGATTAATGGTGTTATGAAATTTTTTGTGTTATTATCTCACAGTGCTACTAGAATATGAATAAATATACACAGATATATATTTTATGTCTTTTTGAGATTGTACTAATTGTGAAATATTGTAAGGGAACTGTCGTTGTAAGAAAACTGTCACTAAAAGTAGCAATCTCAAAGGAATATAACAATACATTTTAATTTCATTAGACTCCTAGTATTAGAATGTGTATGACATAATTAAGAGGTGTACACAATGCCCATTACATATCTCTGTTTATAGAGAAATTATTATATGTAATCATCTCATTCTTTCGTACTCATTAACTGTACAAAGTTACCCTTGCATATGAAAATACACGACCCTACCAAAATAAAGTGTTGTATAGGAAACAGATGCACTAGTCTACGTATGCCTGAACGAGTGCACCGCCTGAATTAAGTCTCAAAAGTTTCAATATTGCAAAATCCCTCAGAGGATCGAGCAAGCACCAAGGTGTGTTCGAACGAGCATTGCACCTTGGTTGCTTGAACGAGCATATATTACAATGTATTGCCTTTGTTTTGTAATTGTTTCATTAAGCACTTGAACCCTTTATCAAGTATCCCACAATATTATAGTGTTTAGGAATATTCATAACATACTCATAATGTTCTAAACCTATCCCAACTTGGCTAATTTCTCTACTAAAAGTTTTACATAAGAACAACCTCTATAAAAAACACGTTAGACTTGAGATTTCGTTATGCTTCTCTACTCAAAAGATATAATCTTTCAATTCGAGTTACGTTTACATGCAAGAAGTTAATCCAATAAATTTTTCATTCTTGAGAATCTGGGTCAGCCAAGTGTCTTTAGTGACAAGACTTTGATTCTCACCACCTACAAGAAAGAAATAATATTTTCTTCCGTTTATCAAACTATCTATAAAAATTCTCCAACCTACCCTAAATAAAAATAAATAAATACTTGTAAAAATTTTGTTTATTTTAAGAAAACAAAGAAATCTACAATATTTAATTGAAAGTAGTGGGGTTACATAAAGTCTTAAGATTCCCACAAGCTAAACAAATTGTTTTCCAAACATACGTTGAAGATGTTCTTAAACTTCTAGCTAGGGCCTTGGAAATTTCCATTCTCTTCTAATTCAAATGTTTTTTTTTTTTTTGTTTGCATTATTTGAAAGGATGATGATATCTAAAAACTTCTATCTAAGAGATTGAAAGTTTGTCATTTGTTATATGCGTATGATAGAATTAAGAGGGATAAACAATGCCCATTACATGTCTCTGTTTATAGAGAAAGTATTCTATGTAATCATCTCATTCTTCGTACTCATCAATTGTACAAATTTACCTTTGCATATGAAAATATACGACCGTACAAAAACAAAGTGCTACATACTTACATAGGAAACAAACGCACCAATCTAGGTATGCCTGAACGAGCGCACACCTGAATTAAGTCCTAAAAGTTCCCACATTGCAAAACACCTCAAATGATCGAGCAAGCACCAAGGTGTGTTCGAACGAGCACTGCATTTTGGTTGCTCTAACGAGCATATATGGAGATGTATTGACATTGTTTTGTAACTTATTTCATTAAGCACTTGAACCCTTTATCGAGCATCCCACAACATTATAGTGTTTAGGAATATTCATAACATACTCATAATCCCAACTTGGCTAATTTTGTCGGCAAAAGTTTTACATAAAAACAACCTCTATAAAGAACACGTTAGGCTTGAGATTTCATTATAATTTCTAATCAAATGATATAATCTTTCAGTTCGAGTTATGTTTACATGCAATAAATTGGTTCAATAAATTGTTCATTTTAGAGAGTCTAGGTCAGCCAAGTGTCTTTTGTGACAAGACTTCGATTTTCACCACCTACCAGAAAAGAATAATATCTTCTCCCTTTTAATCAAACTATTTGTAAAGATTCTCTAACCTACCCTCAATCAAAGATAAGTAAATAATTTTTAAAAAATTGTTTATTTAAAGAAAACAAAGAAATCTATAATTTGAAGTATTAGTGGGGTTACACAAAGTCTAAGATTCCCACAAGCTAAACAAATTCTTTTCCAAACATACATTGAAAATGTTCTTAAACTTCTAGCTAGGGCCTTAGAAATTTCCCTTCTTTTTTAACACTTCAAGAAGAATGTTTTTCAAATGTTGATTGTTTACTTTTAAGTTGGAAATCCATATTCCATACAGAATGTTGATAATATAGGAATAAATATGATATTATTTTTTAAAAAACATGTTACAATTTAATTAAAATATTTAAAATATTTAAATTAAAAAAAAAAAGTAAGTAAAATTTAAGGGACAAAGAATGGTAATTCACCTAATCTAGATTGCAAAAGTTATATTGTTTCACGCAATCTCCTTTGAGACTGCCTTAGCCATGCAACTGACCAAGGCCTAATAATTTTTTAAAAATATTCTGACATAGTAATTTTAAGACTTAAAAGAATACTTTCAAAACTTAAAAAATCAATTTTAAGACTTAAAATGTCCATTTCAACGTTTTTAATATCAACTTTAATGTTTGAGTCATCCTATTTTAAAGTCAAAATGAGAATTTAATGTCCTGCAATTGGTCTTTTAAGTCTTAAATTGGTTTTTTAAGTATTGAAATTGACCTTTTAAGTCTTAAAACTGTCAAATACTATGACTTAAAATGTCAATTCCAAAACCTTTAAATTGGTCTTTTAAGTCTTTAAATTGGTCTTTTACCTCTTGAATTTGACATTTAAATTTATAAAATTGGTAAAAAAAATATATATAATTAGACCGACTCAATACAACATCTTTCACAGGTAGAACGGTCTCACCCAAGTTTTTTTTACGATATTGCTTTGCAGCTAGCATGCATGAACATAAAATAAATATTTGTGAAGTATAATTGTCAAAAATAGTTGAATGATCATGACTTCATGAAATATGGTAACTTCCATGTGGGGACATCTTCACAAGAAAGTTGATTTCATTTTAAGTTAGCAACTTCTTATTTTAATTGTATTTTTGTAAATCAAAATTTATAAATCTAAGTTTATATTCTTATTATAAAAAAAGTTTTAAGTACATTACTTAAAATATTGTTTTTTAATATATGTGATAGAAAAAAATATTTTCAAATATGAATTAATTATATGTACATGTGATATAGTTTTGTATTTGGCAGTGAATTAATAGTACTAAATATATCAATTAAACTTTAAGAAATAATATTTTTATATTTATTCCTTTTCCAACTATGAACGATTAAGATTTTACATGTATTAAATCATAACACTAATTCTTATATAAAAAAAAACTAGATATAAAACGAGTCATATTATAAATTAAACTAGCATATTAAAATTATTTTAATGTGGCATAAGTCTAATCTAGCTTAATAGCTAACATGACAATCATACAATTAACTAAAAAGATTGAAAAATTTTATGTGGCATCTTTATATAAAGATTTTCCACATTGAATAATCAAATTGTGTAATTGTTATATCATATTTTTTTGAACTTAATATCAACTAATCATCAAAAAAGATATATTTATAATCATCAACTTAATATCAATTGCTATATCATTTTTCAATATGGAATCACACAATTAACAGGAGGATCAGAAAATTCTATGTGGCATCTTTACAAAGATACACCACATGGAATAATCAAAATGTTTGACTATTATATTTTTTAACTTAATATCATATAATTATCAAAAAAGATTTTTTTTACAAAGTTTTTTAAAAAATAATTTGATTTTATTACATGGCATAGAATAATTCGTAAGGAGGAAAAAAATGTCTATCATCAAATTAGTATAATATAATTATATTTTAAATACTAATAATAATAATAATAATAATAATAATAATAATAATAATAATAATAATAATAATAATAATAATAATAATAATAATAAATAACTATAATTCTATCGGTTATTTATTAAACTTAAACAGAAAATATTAGATTTTTAATTTAATAAATATTGTCATGCCTCTTTAAATGATAACATTTGGAATTTTCCAAGACTTTTATAGTATGCCTCTTTAAATGATGACCCTTGGAATTTCCAAGACTTTTATAATATTGTATGACTCTTTAAATGATGACACTTGGAATTTTCCAAGACTTTCATAGTATTGTATTTTATAATGTTGTATATGACTCTTTAAATGATGACACTTGAAATTTTCCTTTCCAAGATTTTATAGTATTGTATGATATGATTTTATACTATTGTATGATATGATGATATGATGTATGATTCGAACTTAACTAAATAGAATTACTATAGTATACCCTACAAATACTTTACTTAATTTAGCTCCAAACTTAAACAAAAAATATTAAATTTTAAATTTGATAAATATTGTGATGCCTCCTTAAATGATGACACTTGGAATTTTCCAAGACTTTTATAGTATTGTATGATATGATGATATGATGTATGATGATGCATCCTTAAATGATGACACTTGAAATTTTTCAAGACTTTTATAGTATTGTATGATGATTGTATGATGTATGATGTCATGCCTCTTTAAATTATGATACTTGAAATTTTTCAAGACTTTTATAGTATTGTATGATTGTATGATGATGCCTCCTTAAATAATGACACTTGAAATTTTTCAAGACTTTTATAGTATTGTATGATGATTGTATGATGTATGATGTCATGCCTCTTCAAGTGATTTTCAAGACTTTTATAGTATTGTATGATATGATTTCATAACCCAAATATCTCTGTGGGTAAATATCATAATAGGAAAGCTTGTAGTCGTCTTCATATATATCAAGATTTCTGAATGACGTTATTGTTACAAACTAATATTCTCTACAATATTATTCATTTCATGGTTCATTCAGAGTGAGGAGTCCAATGTTATACGCATTTTCTTCTAATTACTTTCATAGTCATAAATCACAAGAACTAACAAGTCCAACATAATAGTCATAAATCATAAGAACTAACGAGTTCAACATAAGTAGTTAACCGCTTTACAAAAAAGATCTCAAAACGTTATAAGTAGCATTTCAAAATAAAAAAATAGTGGTTAATTTTTTTAAATATATTCTTCTTACTACATTTTTACTGCTATTATAATCATTTTTATTGAATAATATTAATTTACACGGTTGAATTGACAGATAAATATCTAACGATAATAAATCTAAAATTATACGACTACAATCATATATTCTATTACTGTATAATAGCAAAAATGTCCCTTTTTTCATTAGATGATATTAATGGAATTTAACTGATTTGCATTTCTTACCCTTACCATATTTACAAATGTATATTTTCAGAAAAACTCATGCATTAATTAGATGTAATAAATTAGTTCTCAAAAAAATAAAAATTAGATGTAATAAATTACAATTATTCTATTATCTGATGAAATTTTGAAATTCTACCACGTAGAAAATTATATGATAACAGATCATTATATATTATCGAAATTACACTATATAGAAAATTATACTGCAGAAATAAATTGTGTATAAAATTATACAACAATTTAGGAAATTACTTAAATTAATTAATAACCCAATTTTTCATTAATTTTTATTTAAAACTAAAATGACATAAATTAAAATATTTGATAATTAAAATCAGTCATTTACATTGTTAGACTAACATAATTACAATTTTGAATTTTAAGAAAAAATATAAAGATAGTTTGCAACCTAAAATTTTATTAAAACATTAATGTATTAAAAAATTCGTGCATTGCACCGGTTTCTACCCTAGTTATCTTAATTACCACACAACTAACATTACTACTTCCTCCGTTCCATAATACTTACTGCATTTCACTTTTTTACGCAATCCAATGCACAATTTTAATCATTAATATCTTAAATTACACTTATCTAAAAATTATAAAAATTTAATATTATGAAAGTATGCGATTAGACGATTCAAACAAAATCTCACTTGAATATATTTTTACTTACACATTAGTCGCAATATGTAAAATAAGTTTGAAGGATGAATAGTACACAAAATCAAAATGTAGCGAGTATTTCGAATGTAGCGAGTATTTCGAGACGGAGGAAGTATTATATCATTCGAAACAAAAACAAAGACTTGATGTATTTCCTTCGAAAAACACAAGGGAAAGAGATAAAAGCAAAAAGAATAATGAAGGAGACTTCCTAGTAAATTTTGAATCTATGTATATAAAAAATTAATGTTTTCTGCAGTACGGCAGGTGAATTTTTGCTTATTTTGGCTCTTGGGTTTTTCTTGTACATAATTTCTGAACAAACCCAAAAAACTCTTGTATAAAAACATCCTTTTTAAATTCCAATTGTTTGATCCAACAGTTTATCTTGAACCCTTTTAAGCAGACAGAACTACAAAGAGGGATTTGAGATTTAGTGTTAGAAGAAAAAAGGGTTTTTCAGAAGCAAAAAAGAACATGTCTTTAGGCTATGCAGAGAAGCTTTCTTACATTGAAGATGTGGGTAATGTTGGAATGGCTGAATATTTTGAATCATCACATAAATTGCAAGAAAAGGTGAGGACTTTTGAAATTATTAGGGTTCTGTGTCTTGATCTTTCCCCTTTTATTTGTTTAAATTGTGCATTTTCTTTTTGGGTATTGACTAGTATGTAAAATGTTTGTACTTGTTCTAATATTTAATGCCCATGTAATGCAATTAGCTTTTTGGATTGAGTTTGTGCAGAATTTTTGTGGGTTTATGAAGTTTTGTAATTTGCTCATTTGGGTTTTACTCTAATCTGATATTGTGATTGATAATGTTAATCCAATGCCCATGTCATACAATTCGGTTTATGCATTGAGTTTGTGCTGAAGTTTTGTGGGTCTATAAAGTTTTATGATTTGCTCATTTGGGTTTTAATCTAACTTGATATTGTGATTGATTGTTTATGTGAAATTCATTTATTTTGACTTAGTTGGACTTTTTGGATTAGTGGAGTGATAATCTTCAGATTTAGGAAGAATGTTGCTATCATATGGTCGAGGTTGTTTGATAAATGACTTTTGGATATACTTTTTGTTTGGTTTTGGGTTTTGGCTTGTTGGTTGGTCAGTAGCCGAATAAGAAGTGTTCGGCCAAAAAAGCTGGCGTTTGAGCCAATAATTTTGGTTTTTTGAACCACTTTGTCTAATTTTACCAAACATCTCTCTAACAACTAGCTTATCTAGCATAAAAGCAACATAAACAATCAACACTCAGCTAGTCAAACAAGTAAACTATAAAACAACCAACAACCAACCCATTTGCCAAGCATATTAAAAGCGAGACAAAAACAGTTAACACACTCAGCTAGTCAAACAAGTAAACCATAAAACAGCCAACAACCAACCCATTTGCCAAACAACCCCGGGGTTTGTGAATGTTTATGAATGTAGATGGGTATCTTTCATTTGTTATGGACATTTTAGTATCATGAATTATTTCGGTTAGTATACAACTTGTTTATTTCAGGATTTGTAAGATAATGCTAACCTGATTGAGCTTTGATATGATGAGCTTTTTTTTTATTTAACTTCATTGGAAAGCTTTGTTCACTATTGATTTGTTTTTATTGTCCATTACTGTGATATCTATTGAATCCTACTTGATACCGAAGCAACTTAGTGCTTGTTACTTGTTACCAGGGTCCAGGTGATCCTAAAAGGGTGGAACTGTGATAGCTTGACATAATATGTATTTGATCAAAACGTGCATTTTTCTTGGGTAGTTGAATACTTTAAGTTGGTATGTCCATTGCAATAATAGAGAAAGTAGAAATGGTTGTCCTTATTTGACAAAGGTTTAACTTCTTACATTATAAACATTTGTGACCGGTTCTGATTCCTTAAAATGACTTCACTTCAGTCTTGAATTTATAAAGAACTGTGTTAATGGTTTGAGATTCCCGTGTGTTATGCTATGTTACCTAGATATGAATGAGAGTTTATGTGTTTATATTCAAGCTTCATACTCATTTACATTCCCCAGTGTTTCTGATTTATGATAGTTTGACACGAAAGGTCGTTTCATATGCTTCTGAATTAATCAGTGAAAAGTATGTGCATTTCTTGTAACACTGATTTCATTGTTTTTTTCATGGGGTCTGACAGGTGGAACAACTTGCAAATATTATTCGAAAGGTCTGCGCTTCAATTGACTTGAAGCTGAATGATTGATCCATGATTTTTTTTATAATGATAATTTTCTAAGCCACATTGGCGCTCTTGCAGAGTAAGCATATGGTGGTATTTACAGGTGCTGGTATATCTACTTCTTGTGGTATCCCTGATTTTCGAGGCCCCAAGGGCATCTGGACACTGCAGGTAATGTTTTTATTTTTCAACGGCTTGATTTTCTGTAATTTTTTCACTGTATACAAGTTTCATCTCATGGTTGCTTTTGTAAATTCTCTTGTAAATTGTTGAATAGATCTGTCTCACCTCTTTCTGTTGATAATTTGCATTAGATGCTTCAATTTTTTTTAATGTTGATGTTCATATTGAACTTCTTGGTCCACATACGATGGAGTTCAAATGTTACTTCTCTTCTTAAAGAAAACCTTAAAATTTTTAACATGATATGAGTGCGATTTATATCATAACTAGATAATTCCCGTGCCATGCACGACTTTAGTTATTTTTTCTGACATTTATATAAAAAATAATAATTTTTTTTAGAATAAATTTTTGGTCTATCAAGTACTTTTTAATTCATAGGTATAACAAAATTGTAGCTTTCAATATTAAATGTACTATTATTTCTAGATTTTTAATAAATTAATATATTAATTTTGTACTATAAAAGTTGATAATGACATCGTATCAAATTGGAGGGAAAATTTTTCCTGATAAAGTAACACGTATGCATTTTTTGAGGTGGATGATGTAAGCGTGTTTAATTTTAATAATAGTTATATGGACTTGCCATGCTGAATTGTTAAAACAAATGTTCTATGAAACTCGCGCACATTCAGGTTTTACTAAACTATGTGTAATAAAATTCTGTTCTTTGTGGCTGGATCAACTAAAATTTATCTGTCTATTTGAGTTGCCACTTGCTGCTGAGACTAGTTGGGAAATAAATCATTTATTAGTGGCCGTTTAATTGCGATAATAACCTTATTGAAATTTTAGTTCATAAATGCTCTTCAAATTTTCCATCTAGTTTTCCTCCCTACTTTCTTCTGTATATGGCTATTTTCGTGGTTCATGTTTCTTATAATTTTTTTACTATATTGCATATCCTATTTCTTTTGAGCACGTATTGTCCTAAGTCGTGTTTTCAGTTTGAGCTGCATGCATTACTATTGCATTTTGGTCCATTTTGATGTTTGTTATGGGCTTTTTGTGGCAGCGTGAAGGCAAGGCCTTGCCAAAAGCAGCTTTACCTTTCAACCGAGCAATGCCTAGTAGTACCCATATGGCTTTGGTTGAGCTTGAGAAAGCTAATATCCTCAAGTTTGTTATAAGTCAGGTTTGTTTCCTCGTTGGAACTCTTATATGTATTGAAGACTTAATACTGTGGAAGTTGTGAATGTTGTGAAACTGTTGTAGCCTCATCCAAATTGGAGAGCACCTTGTTGTGCCTGTTAGTACTTAGTCATTGGCGTATACATAGGCGGACCTATAATAGAACATGGGGTTGTATATGCAACCCTATTGAAAAAGAAGTGTTTTAGAAGTTATGCTGTTAGGGAGTTCCAAACTCCAGACCTCCAATAGAGCTAGACTTTATCTATCCGTGCACAGCCACTATGCTGCTTGAGTATGAAATTAAGACGAACAAAGATAAATCACTGAAAAAAGTGATATTGGTTTCGCAAAAGAAGAAAGTCCAAAGTTGGCGGAAAGTTTGTTTTTATTCTTCTGCTTTATTTGTCGTTATCATTGTCTTTGTAAAATGATTGAACAATATTGCAGAATTGGACTTGTTAGTTGTTACCAAGAATAGTTTCTTGTATCTTTCTTTACACTAATTGGTTTTCAATTATGGCATGCTAGAATGTTGATGGTCTCCATCTTCGGTCTGGGCTGCCGCGGGAAAAACTTGCAGAGTTACATGGGGACTCTTTCATGGAAATTTGCCCATCTTGTGGAGTTGAGTAAGTCCTTGCTTTCTCATAATTTAGGTTCACCTTTTGTATTTTCCTTTTTCTGATTGAGTTCAAAATTTGTTCCTGATATCTGTTTTGTATTTTTATATGATGACTCTAATATTTATACAAATCTCTTTTCTGTTCCTTTCAAATATTGTGAACTGTAAGATATGTACGAGATTTTGAGGTTGAAACGATTGGACTGAAGGAAACATCCCGACGTTGCTCCGATGCAGCTTGTGGGGCAAGATTAAGAGACACTGTTCTGGATTGGGAGGTAACTTATCTTCTCTTGATACTCAATTGGTTTTGACTTGTCCATTATACCATTACTGCTACTATTAACATTAAAATGTTTTTAAAAAATTCCTGTTCTTTTTTTCTTTTGGTTTTTATTTTTTTCTGTTCTTTTTTTCCATTTTCTTCTTATGTTTTCCTTATTCTTTTTTCTTTTTCTGCTTCCTTTCGTTTCCTTTTTCATCTTTCCATTTCATAACTTTCACTTGTTTTACTCAGTGTAATTCGCTAGCTAATCACATTTTACCCCAAAATGTATCATAATTTGCTTTTTTTGATTTGTGATTTGCGAGGAGATTAGCAAATCATGTGACACTGATTTTACTTGATATTCCTTTGTGATCGATCCCAAATCGTTCCTCAATCCGTAATGGATTGCTCTGCGGCCTTAGAAAACTCGACCCGAAATCTTTTCGATCTAACCTCAAAGTTTGAGAATTGGTGAATATCATTCCCAAACCATTCTACGACCCAAACGGTTCCTTGATTCCTGTAAGTCAGTAACACTAATCATGACCCTATCTTAGCTTCTATTGGATCAAATTTTGTTCCCTAAGTTTTTCGAAACATTTATTTTAATGTTTCTCGTTTCCCATTTCGTTCTTGTATTGAATAGAATTTTGCTTCATGTAACATTGCTTATCACAATATCTTCCAGGATGCATTACCACGAAAGGAGATGGATGCAGCTGAAAGGCATTGCAAAATGGCTGATCTTGTGCTGTGTTTAGGGACAAGGTAAGCATATATTTTTTTGACACTTTCAGATCATCTTTGCAGCTAGATTTGTCAATGATTTAATGTGTGCCACGTGTGAATGGAAGTTATATCTATTGGTCACCCAGTAATGTCATATCTCAACATGAGTTTCTGATTTAATAAGTGGGCTTCTCCATACTCTTGTCCGAGAAATGACTTGTGATGTACTTTTAACGCCCTCACTTTTTTATTCTGTTGTCTCCCTCTTGCTCGCCTTTAGGATCAATGCACAAGTTTAGGCTAATGAATCGAAATTGGTTTTTCATGAATTGACTCACGCTTTCTTAAGCTCTGTAGTTTTTTGCTATTAAGAGAGATGCTAGAGCAAAGTCAACTTTCGTAGCCCGTAGCATCGAGATATTGCAAACTTATGCTGTGTGGATTCGGTCTTTAATGGATTTTACACCAAAATGATTTTATCGAATTTCTTAAAGGTGATTATTGAAACTATGTAGCTAAAAATGATAGTCTTAACAACTTTGTTGATGATTAAGGTTAAGTCTATTCTCTGACTATGCATAATTGTTTTGTTAGTATATTTGGTTGGACCAACATTGTCAATCTTTGATGCAGTTTGCAGATTACTCCTGCTTGCAACCTGCCTCTTAGATGTCTTCGTGGAGGGGGAAAAATTGTAATTGTGAATCTTCAGGTATGTGATTTCTTCTTTTTGTAGTTATAATGTGGCTTACCTTGGGAACAAGATATTCGAAAATAAGTGAACTATGACTAGATAATTTCTATCTCTTCAAAAGAAAAAATTAACTCTTGACAAGTGAAATAAAGTGGTTAATTTTGCGGAAATTGAGTTTTGTGCTTTGATAATTCTAAGTAGTGAATTCCCTGCACTGCCCAATAAAGGCTTTAAAAGCATGCAAGATGATTTCTGGTTTTTATTTTTATTTTTTATGTAAATACTTACGGGTCCTCGAAGAATTTGAATGTAGTAACCAAAGTAGTTGATGACAGATGCAAATGCATGGTTTATAATATAAATTAAAATTTATGCAAACAATCGACAACACATTGCATTTAGTAATCAATACTTGGCTCAATATAATATTCATGTTCATATTTGAAAATTTCTTACCATGAATAAGTTTATAACAAAAACAAATAGAGACAATCTCATATGCGGTGGTCCTAAAATTAGGACCAACCCACACAGATATGTGATCAGTTTTATGGCTTATGTGATCAGGGGCGAATCCAGAAAAAAAAAATCACCTGGACCGATGTAATAATTTTTTCATTTAGCGACTACACTTTGAAAAAAGTCTTACCTAAATTCAGGTGTTACCAATCACATTCCATCACCACTCACTCACTCAGGTTCTGTTATCGTGTTGCCTAAGAAATTCTCATATGTATAAATAAAAATGTGGACTCCTCTAAATTATTTTCAATTTAAAATTGTTAATTTTAATACATATATTTACAAAATTATATCTAACAAATAAAAAATACTTGAAAAATTTATGTCACTCAAAGTGATTTTCCTTAAAAGAGCTAAAAGTTTATTCGCTTAATTATTACTCTCTTCGTCATACATTAATTGCAAAATTTTAAAATACCAAGATTTTTTTATGTAATCTTATAGTATATATACATTATTTCATTATTTGACCTCCTAAGAAGGAAAACATTATTACATTAAAGTTGGGACGGAAAAAGTATATTATTTTGCAATCTCTTTATCTAATGTATAAATTAGTGATAAAAAAAATATATTTTTTATCTGATTTTGTAGACTAGTTTATCATTATAAAAAAAAATAGAGTGATTGCAATTGGTAGAAAATATAAAAGTATTAAACTAAAAGCTATTGAGGTTAACAAAAATAACTTTGCTCCCGGCACTATTCGAACACAAGACCTCAACAAAGTTAGACAAATACAGTAACAGCTCTACTACCTCACCTTTGTTGTTTATCTAACAAACACTAATTATATTTCTTCTCTTGAATGTTGACCTGGGCCAAGGCCCAGTCTAGCCCAGGTATGCATTCGACTCGAAGAATTTGAATGTAGTAACCAAAGTAGTTGATGACAGATGCAAATGCATGGTTTATAATCTAAATTAAAATTCATGCAAACAATCGACAACACATTGCATTTAGTAATCAATACTTGGCTCAATATAATATTCATGTTCATATTTGAAAATTTCTTACCATGAATAAGTTTATAACAAAAATAAATAGAGACAATCTCATATGCGGTGGTCCTAAAATTAGGACCAGCCCACACACATATGTGATCAGTTTTATGGCTTATGTGATCACACATATGTGATCACTTTTAAGGATTATGTGATCATTTTTAAAGCATATGTGATCACTTTTTACTATGATTACTTTTAAAGCCTATGTGAATGTGATCATTTTTAAGGCATTTGTGATTACTTTTAAGATCTATGTGTTCCTTCTTAAGGCTTATGTGATTATTTTTAATTTATTTTATGATCACTTTTAAAGTTTATGCGATTACTTTTAAAGCATATTGGCACTTTTAAAGCATTTGTGATCACTTTGACTATTATGAGTGATTACTTTTAAAACCTAGTGATTACTTTTAAGACCTATGTGAATACTTTTAACGCCTATGTGATCACTTTTAAGACATATGTGATCATTTTTAATTTTGAAGTCCAACACCACAAATCACAATCTCCATAAGCTTTAAAAGTGATCACTTAGAAGTGATCACGTAAGCCTTACAAAAAAGTGATCACATATGAAATAGCGTCCTAATTTTAGGACGATCCTAAACAAGAATTTGTGAAAAAACACTGCTAGTTTCTTTTCTTTTTGTTTTCTTTACATTAAGGGAAGATACAAACTTCAAATTAGAACATAAAAGAAAAAGTAAAGATTCTGTAACATTTTTTAATTTCTTACTACTCACAAGAAACTTTCTTGTCCTCTCTGCAAAGGAATTTCGACCATAAATGTATTTAGTCGTTGACATTAACAATTGAATATTGTATTTGTGAACAATGTACAATAGCTTTAAGATGATATTTACAAGGATAAAAGAATATTCTTACACGAGGCATAATAAGTCGCCTCTAGAATTTTGTCTCACTCAAATGGAGTTGTGTGTATCTATGAGTTGAACTCTAATATGAAAATATGATGCATAAATCCATTGCTCATCAACAACCGAGATTTTTTCTTTTTTGGCTTGGGCATATGTGGCCACTACAGATTTAGCCTCCACTAATGTTTTTATATCATCATTGTGTATATTAGATATGGCCTCTAAAAAACAAAGACCTTCAGGATATTTTTTTTATTCTTTTTCCATGAATATGATTGTTTTTCCTATGTAAATGATTTTTAAGCCTTGCATCACTTATGGTAATCCTTGCATGATAATATTAAAGAAAGTTGCATCAAAAAAGTACGGTACCTAGAGGTGTTTAAACAGACCCGATGACTCGAATTTACCCGACCGTATAACCAAACTCGATTTGACCCGACTTTAAAATGATTCACATTTATGAAAAAATCAATATGGACGCAAATCCGATTTCAAACCGACCCGAAACATCTAATCCGAAAACAACTCGATGACCCGAATGAACATCTCTAGGTATACCAATCAGGGACATTGTCGTATTTTGAACACCAAGGCTCGATCACTATTTAAATCTTTCATCGTAATCCGTAAAACTCTTCACAGCTAAATGCTTCCTACAATCTAACTTCTCTTTTTTGTAGAAAACTCCCAAGGATAAGAAGGCAAGTCTTGTGATTCATGGGCTTGTTGATAAGGTATGGTTTTGTTCATGTTAGTTTGGGCTTCATTTAGTGTAGCTTCTGTTTCTGCTGAATTCTGGTACGTAATAATTAAATGCAGGTTATTGCTGGTGTTATGGACAGTCTTAATCTACAAATTCCTCCATTTGTTAGAATTGACCTTTTTCAGGTTGCTCTCACTCAAGCTTTGAGTTCAGGTATCTTTGAAGTTTTTTATTTTTTATTTTTTACTTTTGAAATTAAATTGATTCTTCGTTATGAATATGTTCTTATTGTTTATCTTTCCTGTAGATAAGAGATACGTGAACTGGAACCTCAAGGTTGAAAGCGTACATGGACACAGAGCTCCGTTGCCATTTGTTAAAAGTATCGAGGTGACTAGCGTTGCTGGTTTCCTTTAATCATGTTGGATTCATATTTTCAGTCAACTTTTGGAAGTGTTCTTGATGACTGAGATGTCTCCCCCGTCCCCTCCTCCCCTCTTTTCTTTCTATTGAAGGCTAGTTCCAGTTGGTGTCATCTTCTGTGAAATAGAAATTGTGATCACTTCATAGTTCATTGCTTTGCTTCCGCCCAAATCTTTGCCTAGGACTTGGAAGTGTAGAAAAAAACGTGGATGTTGTCACGATTGCGGTAGCAAAGGAAATGTGGCGGCCTATGTTATTCGGACTCTTCATTTTGCTTCACGTACCCGTGTCCGATCCTTGATGCTCGGACATTGTTATGACACTTAGACACTTCATTTTAGGCGTAAAATTGAATATTTAGACGTATCCGACACTTGGACACGTACCCATATCCCACATCAGCACCGAGTCCAAGTAGGGTAGGTGGCGCCATAGCATCTCGCGATGTTATGACTTGTTTCGCGGACATCACATTGTGAGTTAAGTTGCAAAATATCCATTTTATCATTGTACTTAAGTTTTCTAGAACACAAATTCAAATTAAAGCTTATGCTGGACATATTAGGACCTAATAAATATTTAAAAATGATTATATTGCTAATATCTTAGAATAGCAGCGGTTGTTACTCCATTATTTCTAAATCACAGGTTACATAATGGGTTTTTCCATAATAGTAAGCTCAAAATCCGTTACAAAGCAGCGATTTAGCGAACGGCCTCATTTTTAGTCCATGAACGTTAACTCTGACCAATGTATACAATTAAAACAGTGTTTTTCTTGCTCTTTGGAAGTTGATTAATAATCATATTGAGATCAGTTTCCTTTTATGTACTGCCTTCATGTTATTCTTAAATATCAGGTTCTCTTGTTTTAGTGCTGCACTAACAGGTTCAGTGTTTGCATCTTAGGTCTCTTTTACAGATAGGCAAGATCTGAAAGGTGCTGTGTTGGACAAGCAGCCATATGTGCTGAAAAGGTAGTGTTTGTTTACATGTATTGTTAATTTGTCTTGAGGCTTCACACAGTTCTTTACACTTTTTGAATTTTCATGACTTAAAAAGTTATCATGCGCTGGTCCCTACATTAAAATGAGTCTTTACGCCATGTGCACTTCTTATCTATGTGAAGTTGCTGATGATGTTTGCTATTAAGGCTCAGCTAGAAACAACCTCTTTGGTATCACTGACAAGGATAAGGTTGCGTATGTATCACCCAAAATTGTGCCTTTGTGGGATCCATGTAATGGCTTTTGGGTAATGGAATGTTCTTTACACTAGACACTAACAAGGGTAAGGTTGCGTATATATCACCGAAAACCGCGCCTTGGTGGGAGCCACTAGCAAGGGTAAGGATGCATTAAATATTCTTCAAAAAGACCCAATATGCAGATCATACACCTTTATAACATAGAATAAATTGGTTTGGTTTTTTGAAAAGCTTTACAATGTGGCCCATGTGATGCACCCTTGTTTTTGCACTATGTTGTAGTCATAAGAAGTTAATTTGGCCCTGGCTTTTTTTCGGGGAAAACTCAGTCAGTTGATGTCCGAAATCTTTCACTTAGAGGTCTATTTGCATATATTGAGAAATATTGTCCAACTTTAGTTACTAATACTAACTCTTTCCCTTTTTTTTGGCCTTTGCTGAACAGGAGATCAGTGCGGATTGTGGAGCCATTTGAAATGGTATTGAAGATCAACTTCATTGATGCCTGTAGATGTCGCTGTGTACAGATAAAAATCCCGGTTAATTTCAAAGTAAGTCTTTGTTTTTATTCAAGGTTTTTCATCTTTGCTTCAAGCGTAGAAGTCATTCTAGATTTAGTATTTATTTTCTTTCAACACATACCCTTCGTTCAGCTTTGTATAGCTTCGTGCTTGGTCTGAAAGTTTTTCTTAAGTCAGTTTCAAGTTACGTTTACTACTTTGTCCTTTCGAATTAGCATCCAAGAGAAAATATGGTGTTTTTAAGAAAAAGATGATAAAATCCCGGTTAATTTCAAAGTAAGTCTTTGTTTTTATTCAAGGTTTTTCATCTTTGCTTCAAGCGTAGAAGTCATTCTAGATTTAGTATTTATTTTCTTTCAACACATACCCTTCGTTCAGCTTTGTATAGCTTCGTGCTTGGTCTGAAAGTTTTTCTTAAGTCAGTTTCAAGTTACGTTTACTACTTTGTCCTTTCGAATTAGCATCCAAGAGAAAATATGGTGTTTTTAAGAAAAAGATGAATATTTGGTGATAAGTGAAGAGAGATTGAATTGTGTGGATGAAATCAATGATAGTTAAAATGTATAGATGTGAATACGTGACCAAAAGAAACGGTGGGTCCGTTTCTAAATTAGGAAATGATGAAAAGTAAGTGTGACATCCCAAAATTGAAAGCGAGGCAGATTGATGTTTAATTTTGGCATTTTGGACCCGCATATCGCTTAAGTAGAATTATACCGCCTCCATCCTCTTGAGCTTGCCCCAAATAGCCAAATACCATCATGGGTTGTACCTAGGAGTTTGCCCCATTGTCTAAAGTAAAAAGGTGGGACCACTACTCTTTCTCTACTCGCTACCGGTTCCCTACCTACTACGCACTACTCTTTACTATGGCACAAACTCAACAGGGCGAAGGCATAGAATAAAAACAAGGCCGCATCGTTGGCCGCGTTGTAAAGGTTTTCAAAATAAACGACTTGATTTTTCCCGCGTTGTAAAGGTGTAAAAAAACCACGTTTTGGGCTGCATCAAGGGATATCTTATGGTTTCAACAGATATCTAGGCGATATGATAACCGCATCAGTGTGCCGTTACCACTACCATGATCGCGACCGTTGCCGCATTTTTACTCTATGGGCAAAGGGAATAGAAGTTTGGAAATCGAGTTTCTCGAGCGATTAATGTGCTGCTATTAAACTTTATTTTATTTTTGTAATTCGTTCGTTTACGGGGAATGTGATATATGCAGATTTCAAGGCAATGTCCCCAATATGACAAAGAAGCAATATTTCATACTTTAAGAGAAGCAGGAATGCAAGATTCTCACTGTGGTCAGTATGAAGTTATAGAAAGAAAGGCAAATTTATCCCCAAAATACGACATTACCGTCTATGCTATCGTCACCAACATAACAACTTACAATAAATCATTACCGGATCAAAAAGTCGCAGTCTCGCGTAACGGAGATGTGAAAGTAAAGATCAAAACTATAACGAGTAATAACAGCTCGGAAACAGACGATAAGCCGCTCAGATTTCTTAAAAGGAAAAAGAGGTTCAAACGCAGCCCGGAAACTGCTAACAAGCATCTGAGACTTCATCAACCAACATGTAGGCTGTAAATTAACAATGCTGTTGAATATCTGTACATAAAACTGTTTTCAACTTTTTTTAATCGGGTCGTAGAAAAGCGCAGATCGGTTTTTTGATGATGATGATGATCGGAATGGCGATATGTTATTATGGTGGATACTCTACATTAGTGTTAATTACACATGGAGCTGAGTGAATTTTGTTAGATGTAACTCTCAGTCTCACAAGATTCAGAGAATGAAAGAGCCTCTGATTCTGTTGTAAATGCATTCTTTCAACAGCTAAAATATTACTCCCATCTTCTTGCGTGCGCTTATATCATTATATCTGATCATACAGTTCTTTGGTTTTGAATTATAATGATTATAGAAAACTTACTCGTTAGATCATTTGTATGTGAAGTTGTAGATGAAGTTTGCAATTAAGAGTCGATAAAAAATGTGTTAGCTTGCGTGCTTTCTACCCAAACCCTGTTGAGGCGAAAGCTACTTGACATTTTGAGTACTTTCTCCGATTGTAAATAGTGGTAACATTTAACTATTATAGTCTTGAGTAAATTCAAAAGAAAATAAATTATGCCCCATGCACTTCGTCTTGCTCCAATTTAGTTTGAAAACTTGTGACCGTAACTCTTGTCTCTGTCATTCTAACTTAACATTTATGCCTCCCTGGTTTTATCTATCAAAACAATGTCATCAGCATATAACATGTATCAAGACATGTCTTCTTGTATTACTTGAGTTATGAGTTATCTCATCTAGGACCGTTGCTAAAAGAATGAGGCTTAGGAGTTAGGACTGAGCCTTGATGGAAGCTAATCTTGATTGGAAAATTCTTTGTTTCCCCTCCGTATGTTCATACATTTGCCTTTACTTTTCGATGCATATCTTGTACTATGTTAATATATTCCTTTCAGGATATCCTTCTTTGTCATTTCCACCATCTATTGTAATCTTGTGGTATGTTTTTTTTAAGTCACTAAAATATTGTTCAAGTCTCTTTTTCTAACATAAATCCATCATTTGTCTCATAAGACAATATTGTAGATACCTTTGACATAAATCCAAATTGGTTTTCTTATATGTAGGTGCATTAAATATCTCTTTTGTTCTTGAAAATAAGCACTAGAGTGCTTCTCCAATCATTGAGCATCTTGTTTGTCTTCCAAATCCTTTTGAATAAATAAATATAATACACCAAGTCTGTATGTGACCGTCTCACCATGAGACGACCCATATAATCAACTCATATCTCTAATTAATCATTTAAGCTTGCATCTTATTTAAAAAAAAAATCATTCAACCTATTTTAAATCAATGTGTTTTGAATTTAAGTTAAAACTTTAAAAACTTATTTAATTAATTTCAAATGGTTTTAGTAACATCGGATATCCAGAGTTTTGAACCGAACCAGACCGAATTTTTTATTTTTAAAGATACGTACATTTACTTATCTATTTATTTATTTTGAGTAGAGAAGATTCGTACACTTCAAATCTATCTCAAATTTAACAGTAAAATACTAAAATTTAACGACTAAAGACGAAACTCTTCGTTTTGTTATCTTACTCCCCAAAAAATTTGAATTCCAAACGGGCGCTTTCTTTCTCTCACTAGTTTTTATCTCTCTCCTCCATTACCATTCAACTTGGGAGCGAACCCTAAAATATTCAAAAATCTACATCAAAACTCTTTTTTGATTTCTATGGAAGAAGAATATCACTGAGAATTCTTTCGGAGTATGGCAGCGATCGAGAAGCTTTTGGTGGAGATTTTCGAGCGAAAGAAGCGAATAATCGAAAATTTAAAGCACCAGAAACAAATCTACGATCAAAATCTTCTATCAAAGCTCATAATTCAAGGAATTTCTCCTCCTCCTTGGCTTCTTAACTCTGATTTTCAAGCTTCTACTTCTAATCTCACTGGTAATTTTTTATTTCACTCAATTTTATCCGATTTTCATCATCTTTAGACCAAACTTTTTCAAATTTAGGCGTTTGCTCGGGTAAAAACTGTTGAAGAACTTTTCATTGTGTAATTACTTTACCTTTTGATGTTATAGTTATTAGAAGTTAGGTTTTGGCTCGTTCAATTTTTACCTCATTTTGGCTATTTCTTCTTCAGAATTGTCAGTTATTGTCTTTTTGATAGGGAAATTTGTACTATTGGTGAGTTTTTGGATTCTGTACTCAGTCTGCTTTAAGAAGTGAGTTAACGCAAATATGTAAGCTCCATTTCATGGCGATTGTAATAATTTAATAAATAGTGGAAGTATACTTTTTAGTGATTTTTTCGAATTGACCTTGCTCGAGAACTAACAAGATCTTGGGTAAATTTAATTGTGAGACCTAAGTAGAATTCTAACGATTAGTGGTTAGACGTTTTGGTGAGGTTGAAGAATTAAAATAAATTGGAAGTATTGGTATGCCAGTAAAATGGTCTACTCTATAGTTTCCTCTGTTGTTTTAGATGCATCATTCAATTTATAGCACTCGTGCAGTTTTGGTATAAATCCTGCAGCTGGGAAATCGACAGAGGAGGTATATGAATTTTAAAGGCTATATTGCCTATTAAGAATGGTGCACATCGCTCATCTACCAAGATTTTTGCATCAATGTTGCTTATATATTTAACATGAATCTAAAGAAAATTGTTGAGATGAGCGTTTAATTTGTTGTTCCCTTACCTCCAGTTTAATCTGTAATGTAAGTTTGAAACTTTTTTGGATGTAGAAACCTTTATATATAACTACTTCAGGACTTGTTGCAGAGGTTTCGTATTCAATAATTGACTTGTTTTGCTATTGTAGTGCATGTAGTATTGGATCTAAATTGCTTTCAATTTAAGACAACTAGTAGTTGCTTATCTTACGCTGCTTGATTTCTATTCAGAGGTTAACAAGGCAGAGCTTATTTCGGGGTTGTGGCTTCCAAGACCTGGACCATTAGTCTCTTATCCTAGTGGTCCTTGCTTTTTATATGATAAACCAATTATAAAAGCAGCCAACAGCATCATACCTGATGAACTTTGTGCAGTAAATTGTACGTCTAGCAATGGTAACGATGAAGATGGGCATGTTGCTAGCCTGTTGTGTCATGCAGATGGCGCCGAAGACACCATTGGCATTGCCTCTTCCTCTCATGTTGATGGCTTTGTGGATACATCTAGTTATGTTCCTATGTCACCTGAAGAGAGGACTGGTACAAGGCTCTCAGGTGTTTGTAATAACATTGAGCTATCACTAGTAAGTATACAAAGATCCAAACCTCGTCAAAAGGCATTGGAGCTCCGCAATAGCGCAAAAACAAGTGGAAAAAGCCGTTTAGGGGTGGGTGATGTCGGTTGTTTTTCTGGGAGAAAAACATGTAGATCTGTTGAACAGCTTGATGGTTTGAGAGAATCTTGTGAATTGGTTGAGCCTTTTGCTTTAGCTGCTGAAATGTACACCGATAAAGTCATAGCGAGTGGAAATAACTTGGAGAAGGAAAGGAGTGCTGATGCTTGCGGTCACTCTTTGCTGCAATCTACAGGTAGTAAGAAAAAGGCATTTCAATCAGAAGAAAGTGAGATGGAAAAAAACAGCAGCATTGATAGAGGAAGAGATAGGGGATATAGAAGTTATAGCCAACAACACAATGATATTGATCATTCTGAATTCTCAAGTGAATCTCGAAAATTGATGCAACCTGCTGGATTGCAAACTGAAATTTGCTCCAATGAAGCAGCAGTAGTTGGGAATTGTTCAGACAAGGAGATTAGTACATATGCTTCTGTTGACATGTTAGTGAAATCTACAGGCAGTAAGGTAAAGGAAGCAAAACCTAAAATTAGTGAAATGGAAAACCAAAGCAGCCTTGAAGAACACGGGATACTAAGAAGTGGGAATACACGACAGGGAGAAAGTGGCAATCTTCAAAATACAAGATGTAGAACTTACAGTAATCAATCTGATAATGATGGTCATGCCATCGCCAACAGCAACTGTTACAGTGGCATTATCACAAAATCCAATATCGGGGGAGCAGAAGAAGCAGAAACAAAGAATCAAGGAAGAAGGTCAGGGAATGATGTGTCTTATAAGCCCATACAACTTGATTTTGATGATGAAGAAGTCAATTTTGGAAACATTGCCAACTGCTTGTCAGGGACTATTTCTTTAGATACACCAGAAAAGAGAATTGAAGCTGATAATATTAAAAATGCCTATTCCCTTCCTTGTGCATTCTATGCGGAAAGAAATCCTAAAGATGATCTTCTATCATCAGCATGTGAAGCTCTGGAGGTTCCTGATAGTGAAGGTGCTCATGTTTCATTTAAAAGATCTGAAAAGACTTTGCTTTTGCCACACACTTCTTTGGATTTTGGGGCTACTGAAATTGGTCAGTTGAGTTCTGCCAAAATTTCAGCTTCTTCACAGGTACCAGTGACGGATTTTCCTTCTGTTGGGACAGGAGATACTGTTCAATCTGTTCAGTCAGTGGAGAAAATGGAAGCGAGTAGCCCATCAAAATATGCAGCCTTGCAAACCTCCACCTTCTCTAGCCATGGGGAGGCTGGTGGTTCTAAGCTACACGAACTTGGAGTTGAACCAAACATGCTTTCTGACTTTTGTTTCAGCCATGCCATGAATGGATCTTGGCCCTGTCATAAGCGAAGGAAAATTGAACATAAGAATGCCAACATGTCTGCCGGCCCAATCATGAAGCTGAATCCCTTCCATGCTGATTATGAAAACATTGCAAATAGAACTGCTGAATGTGAAAAGGAAAGAAATCCTTCTATGTCCCGGAATTCGACTATTTCTAATATTTCAAATGCAGCTTTATCAACTTGTGCCAAGGAAACTGATCGGAGTGTCAATGTATCTTCTAGCATAGAACATATGTTGAGTCTTCAGGTGCAGTGTCCAGAGGTATTATTTTACTGGTGTTATCTAGTTTTGTAAAAGAATATATACTATATCTTTGCTTGATCACATGTTTGTCACGCAGCTTGTTCTGACATTTATTCACTTTCTTTTTTATTGTTGAAGGTCATTACTTGCTTCCTCCTTTCCAAATATTTGTTAAGACTGCACATTTGCAGATCAAATGGCTGTTATTGTTTCCTTTGGACCGTGATCCAAATGTGTTGAACAAGCAAGTTAATTTTTTGTTAAATCAATCTGCCCAATATTTTAGTTTTACCAAGAAGTAAAGTTTGTTGATTTCGATAAATAAAGAATTAGAGTTTTTTTAATCAAAAAACAAAATATGATGAAAAAGTTTGTGAATTGTTCAAGTAGGTGGAGGCTACCAAAGATCAAATGCTCTGGTATATTTATCTAATAGCAAATAGTGTATCAATTTTTGAGCCATAAATAATATGATGTGATCTAAGATTAGTTTAGAAAGGGGTTAGGGGCTTACTACTATACTCCCTACCATTTGTTTTTGACACTATTTATTAATCACCCTTAATTGATATTTTATTCATTAATCACTCTTAATTGAACTTTTATTCTTAATTTATAATCTAAAACATAGTTAAGTGAGATATTGTTTGATTTGTCTTAATGTGTATCTTATTAATATGAACTTTTTATAATTTTTTAATTATGCATTATTTGAGATATATATGTTTAAATTGGTGCATTGGCACACATGCAAAATGAAATGGGACAACTAAATTGAGCCGGAGTTCGGAGGGAGTATTTTAGAAGAGTATATGGTAATTATGACTAATGTCTCCGTTAAGTGGTCCTCTTGTGTCTTGCATACTTATAGACGATATTTTGTGAAATGTTTTTTTATTTATTTATTTGTTTTTATTTTATTTTTTTACCTTTCCTGCTTAATAACCTCTTCATGATTTTGGGGACAGGATGAAATTAGCTTAGGGAGTATTGTATATGGAAATGATGAAATTGGCTTGGGGAGTATCGTTAAGGCCGTTGCTTGTGAACCTCAAAATTCATTTAAAGCTGATAGTCCAAATTTGAACCAAAGTGCAGTTGCCGAGCCATTAGATTCTTTGCCACAGGATAGAAATGTGAAAACAAATGCAACGAGTGCTGATTTTTGCAATGGAAGGGAGTCTCATATTTCGGTGAATGATAAAGCTGTGTTTGATGGTGGTAGTGTGGTAAAGTTGGTGGATACTAAATTGTGTGATAGCTTGGTGGATACTAAATTGTGTGGTAGCTTGGTGGATGACCAAGCTCTGATGGATGGAAGCACCGTGGTAAAGTTGCTAGATACTAAATTGTCTGTTGATCAGCGAAAGTCTTCCCAGAAAGTGGATGAAGTTAAATTTTCCATTGGTTCACCACTCATGGAGTATATGAATGTAGCTGAAGCCAATCAAATTATGCCAGAGTTTGAAGGTTTTTTAATTAGCAAAAAGGCTGATAATTCAGAAAATGCCAGCGTTGAGTTTGCCCATGAAGATACTCCTTTTAAGAGTAACATAATGGACAGGACTAGCTTGCCTGAGAAATTTTGTTACACTACAACCTTAAGCACCCCTGTATCTCCTTTTCTTCCCGCGTGCAAATTGTACTTAGCACCAGGTATATACTCCTCAGTACCAAATGAGCTTTTGGAGAACTATGATCGAGAAAGAAATATGCTCTCCAGTCCGGGTGCTTTTCTTAAGAAGTCTCATTCTGATTTATTTTCATTTCATATGAAGAAACCCTTCTTATCACCATTCGGGAAGGGTATGGAAGGTATCACATCAAAATCTGGTGGTTCTGGTAAGCTTGGTAACAGTAATCCAGAGCTTACTTGCTTTCCAATTTTGGAGGACCCTGAAAGCAGTGAAGAAGATGCTGATGATGCTGTTGATACCAGTGTTAAAACAACTGCTTCAACATCAATACATAGCTCTACTAGGGAACCACTTCATGATGTTTCTGTGCAAAATAAAAGTTCTTTAGCTCCAGATTGTGCTTTTGAGAAAGAGAATTTAGAATTTATGAACACAAATGTCAAGACAATCGATTCAATTTCAAGAAGCGGCAGAAAGAAGGATACTCTTACTGATATCAGTGAGATGCAGAATACCAGCAAGCAAAACGGCTTGGATCAGCACAGAAGCAGGCTAACGACGTCAAGTCCCCAGAGGGGACCCCTTCATGAGAATTCTGTGCAGAATAATGTTCTAGATTGTGCACTTGGGAGAGGTAGTATGGAATCTGTGAGCCAAGATATTAAGAGAGTTTATTCAAGTACAAGAAACAGAAGCACTAAGGAACCACTCTATGATATTAGTGAAATGCAGAATGATGGTAAAAAGAGTGGCTTAGGTGAGCACAGAAGCAGGATGACACGGTCGGGGAAGGTAAACAATGGTTTTTCAGTGGGCACTAACAGCAGCAAAAAGCATTCCAATGCACCCAGTAGCCAGTTCAGAAAACCAAAATTATCAGGAAAATCAAGCTTAAGAAGTAGAGGGCAAAGTTTGTCACAGAAAAAACAGAAGCACAATAACATTGTGTCCAATATAAAATCATTTGTTCCACTGGTTCAACAAAAACAAGCAGCTTCCGTCATCCCAGGTAATACTTCTATACATTGTTTTTTGAACTTGTTAATTATACAATTTAAGATCTCAAATATAATGGACATCTTATTCAAATTCTTTCATCCTGGAACTGTGTAGTAGCAGCAATGTTCAGTAAGTCAAATGTACATTTAATGAACTTTTTGTACACTTGTGAATAATCCATTCAACCTAGCTAGAGATTAATTGGTTGCAGTATCTTCTTTACAAAGTTTTTCAAAATAAATAATAATAGTTCTGTTTTCTGTATTTTTCATAGTTCTTTTCTATATAAACTTATTTGATGTGCAGAAAAGAGAGATGTAAAAGTCAAGGCCCTCCAAGCTGCAGAGGCAGCTAAACAAGCAGCAGAAAAAAGAGAAATGGAACGTAAGCAGAAGAAAGAAGCAATGAAGCTCGAAAGAGCACGAATTGAGCAAGAAAATATAAAAGAAATGGAACTCAAGAAAAAATTGAAAGAGGAAGAACGGAAGAAAAGAGAGGCTGAAAATGCAGCTAAGAAAAGACAGAGAGAAGAAGATGAAAGGAAGGAAAAGAAAAAAAGGCGTATTGAAGGGGCACGGTTGCAACACAAGCAAGCAGAGGAGAAACTTCAACTTTGGAGAGAGGAAACACGATCTGGTGCAGTGGTATGTCCTTTTTAATCAATTATTCAAGTAGCCTTCTGGCTGTTTCTTCAGGTTCATATTTTGTGATCTCTTATAGGATACACAAGCGTGTCAAGGAAAGCAGTCTGATGCAAAAATAGTAAAGAAAGTGGAAGGAGATGGTAGAGAGCCGCAAGTGAATAATCCAGTTGACGGGAATGATGGAAAGGTAAAGGGATGTAATGTTGGCTGGTGCAGTATTTTTCTGTTTTGGTTCTATTTTTATTATAAAGAAGTGAAGTAGCAAAAGATTTTCATATCTATATTGTATATAAATGAATAAAAAGCAAGACAACAGCAAACTCTTTTCTCATTTCGTACCCACCAAACGCTAAAAGGTACATCTTTAAATGTACTTCAGAGAAACTACTTGAACAAAAAAACTAGCTACATAGATACCTTGTTCTGTACTGGATTGTTTCTTTAAAAGTTGTGATGATCTTTCCAGGTAGGCAGCATTGCTTTGGCCGAGACCTCAACACCCAATTGTGTTAAAAATGACAAGCCAATCAATGAAACAAGTGTTCAAGAGACTTATGATATATCACCTTACCAGTGCTCAGACGATGAAGTAGAAGAAGAGGATGAAATACCAAATAAGAAGTTTGTCCCAAGCTGGGCAAGGTTTGTAGCTCTATCTAGTCTCTCAAAATTCGTTGCTCCACATAGTAATTTAGCTTTTCTTAATTAGAGCTTCAAGGTCTTGTACTTTTTTTTTAACCTAGTTCAAGTTTAAAGATCAAACCTAGATTCTGAGCCACATGTACATTTTGATCAAAATTAGTTTCTTTTTATAATTTTCAAATAACTTGTCAAAATATCTGTCAATATCGAAATATTTCAATCATGTAACTGGCTAATGGGAAGAAAATTATTGACACCATTTGCAAGTTCCTGATTTTAAAGTATAGCTGTTTAGAGACAAGTGAAATACTGGAGCTTTTAAGGTCATTGATTCAAAGAATGTTAATATTGAGATTTTTCGGAGGTAAGAGAACAATTTTCCATTAATCTATAGATTTTTTTTGGAAACGGAAAACTTACATTGTCAATGAAAGTTGGAAAGGAAAGGAGTCTACTAAGTAGAAGTAGCTGATAAGGCAATACAATGAATCATGAAAGAATAAAATTTTCCTTATTTTGTTTTTGAGAAAGCAATAAACGTGGTAACTATAGACATTTTTATGATTGTTTCTATTAGGGTAGGAAGAAGGGGAAATACTAACGATTGTATGGATGGAAGAAAATTGAGGGAAAAGCAGTTGCGAAATTTGAGCCAAAAATTGAGGGGGCGGAAATTTACAATATAAGTTTTAGATAAAAACTTGGAATTTAGGACTTAAGGTTTGATCTGGTGACCTCTTTGTTATCATAATACTAGTTATACCGTTAAGTTGGCCATAATTAATTAATTCAAGAAGGTGTCATAATATATACTTTATATTGGCAAAAAAAAGTTTGGTGGGGCTCCCTCTCTCGTCCTTTTTATGTTTCGCCACTCGAGATATGGAGGGATGACATTTTTCTCATTTGGATACCAAAATGGAATGGGAGGGAATTGGAACATTGTAAGGATCTGGAAGGAACTTAATAATCTCCCTCCCCTCGCGCTCCCTCCCTTCCCCTCTTCCCTTCCCTCCCTTTCCTTCATAAATTGTTATCCAAACACACTGTTAAGGTAATATTTGAAAATTGATGTCCAAGATCTTTCTTGTTATTATAGCTGAATTTTCCTAGATCATCTACAAATGTTTCTGTTTTTTGATACTTATATATATATATAACTAGCTCAAACTCAGCCAGGCTGAATCTTCTGCCAAGTGACCAAGTCGGATCTGAGCAGTTTACCGATCGCTGGGGCATGAATTTTTCTTATTCTCTTACTGTTTGTTTTGGTTTATTGCAATGTCAGTAGTACTTTTCGCACACTGTTATTACTGTATGATCTTGTAAAGACTTATTAGTGATTGAATTCTGGGCTACTGGTTGTTTTCTGCAGTAAAAGCGCGGTGATGTTAGCTCTATCATCTTTGCAAGACATGGATCCAGATGTGGTGTTTCCTGCTGGAAGTTTTTGCAGCTTAGAGGATGGTAAGTTTTATTTTCTCACTTCAATAGATCAAGCTATTTTACATACTAAGAGCATCTAATTTTCTCTTATAGCTCTTTTGCCCAGAAGATTACAGCAAAAATGATAGCACTTTTGTATACCAGAAAGCCATCAGTTGTTGGCAAACGGTGTGCATTTGGCTTGAAAAGCAGGTGAATGTTCCTCTAGATTTGTTCTCTTAATAAACTGCTCCTATTTTAAAATATATTGACTGCTTAACCTTATCAATATGTTAAGCTCGGATATATTAGAAGAAAGTGGTTTGATTGTGATTGCTCTTGTACTTGATTGGTGATTTTAAATATTGTACAGGGGGCCCATTGTTAGTATTTATTTATCTTATTAATCTGGTTTTACTTCCATTGAAACTACCTTAATGTCGTAAAGTGGGTCCCACACTCCCACCTAGACAGGTTTGGGGGATCGGCTGTACGCAAGCTCACCCTCGTGATAACAAATAGGTTGTTTTGATTGACAATCATCGTCTACAACTTCACTCACTAATAAGAAATGCTCATTATTAATGAGTCATTTTACTAAAGTTCATTATAAACTGAGATTAAAGAATTGTGGAAAATTTTTCTAAAGTTCATTATGTGATTTTATCAAATCTGATGAGCTGTTCAGATTTACTTTTGCCGTCATTACCATTCACTTACTGCTTCTTTCTTGTGAATAAATCCGGATTTATGTTATAGAAGTCGGAACACAACTTTTATGGTTGGTTTTTTCTCGTAGAGAAATTACATTTTCTTAGGTTAAAACCAGGTTTGCTGAAGGCTTAACCAAATTCTGTTTGTAGGAAAATCTCATATTTTTTCTTTCTATTCTTCCTTCTCTCCTCCCTTGCACTCCCTCACCTTATTACTAGTTGTCCATTTTCTGCAATACAAAAATAATTCCAGTTTAAATGGCTTATGTAATGCACATTTACAATATATTGTGTTGGTTCAGTAGGTCTTTGAAAGAGCAGCCTTCCTGATGAGCGCCACAATTTCAACTTTGACAGCCAGATGACATCTTCTCGCGCACAAATTTGTTTCAGAGACTCAGTCTATAGCTGTATATATATATAACATATGTTTAATTCTTGACTGGTTAATATTTGTATTAACCCTTAGTAGTTAAGTATGCTTAGCCTACGTTTAGGATCCTATTACAGCCGAAGTCTTTCTGGAGTTTCCGTCTAAACAGCTGAAGAAACATTTCATCACGTTTTGGACATCGAAAGGAAGCCATTAACTCTAGCAACTGAGGCCAAATTAGCGGCTCCTAATTAAATTAGTTTAGAGAAAAATTGTGTTTGATTGAAGATCGCCCGGATGTAGTTGATCGAGTAGTTCATTTTGAATTCATAAAGTTGTTTCTCTTAGAATTAAAATGAATTCCCAATTAGTTTTTTTTTTTACGGATTTATTTTTGTAAATTTGTCTCAAAACCAATACTGTAGTATATTGTAATCTCCAGAGTCCAGATTTCATTGGAATATTGTGGATTGCGATTGGTAACTTGTAAATGTTGATTTAGTTTTGAAATTTGTTACTATATTTTTAGCATCTGATGATAAAAAAACCTTAATCTCATGGTTTGAGGCTCTAAGCCACTCGGGTTTCCCTGCCAAATTTTGATTATTATTTAATTTACTTATTTCATAGTTCTTCTAAGTTCAAAAGATTTGTTTTGTTTCCTCAAAATTAACAGTAAATTTTGTAGGAGTATGATTGATATTTTCTCACTTAACAACTTTATAAATTTTTTATATGATTAATAATTTTGGTTATTTTATTTCACAGTTCTAAGATCATTATTTGATTATTATCAGTTATACTTATAAATACCATTGTATTATTAAATAATTTTATGATGAAATAATGGGCTCTTTGAGTTTAGATTTTAACTAATCAGGGCATGATCATGTCTCAGAGACGTCATGCAATTTTCGAACTGCTCAAATCTTTGACAATGACTTTATCTTACGTTTGGAAATGATAAATGCATTCGAAAATTTAGAACTAATTAATTAAATATTTGTGAACTCAAATAAATTTAAAGTTGAATTTGAGCCAATTAAAATTAAAAATTTGAGAATGACTTTTTCAAACATTTTCTCAAAAATTATTGTTATAATATCAAAATTGAATACTACTTACAATTTAAAATACACAAATTGTCCTACAAGACAATCTCTTAAAAAAAATAACTGTTAAAAATAAAATATTTATTTCTAAACACAAATTTATGTATAAGCAATACCTAATCATGGAGTCACTCGTCTCTACCTCTATTCATTTATTTTTATTATGATTTCTAAGTTAGGAATTAGGATACCCTACCTAAGGTAATTTATATATATAATTCCAAAAATGACAAATATAGTGAAAATAAAAATTGAAAAATATGTCTCGTTTTATCCCATAAATAATAAATATAAATATAATTATGATTTATGATTTATTTTAAAAAAACTTCAAAACTAAATTTTGACCAAATTCACGTTCAAAGTTCAAACAAAACGTGGGATTAACCTTAAAATAAAACCTCCCCTCCATTTTTCCCCACTTTCCCTCCACTTAATGACCAATTACACCACTACAAAAATAACTACCTTTAACTGTCACTCCCCTCCTATATAAATACGTCCATAACACAACTTACACTCACCATTTTTCCTTTGCTCCCATTGCTTGATTTCCTGCTTTTTAACACAAAAATGGCTTCATTTTCAGCAATCAAAACTTCCCAAATTTGCATCCTTTTATTCTTCTCTTTTGCTTTTGTTCTTGCTTCATGTTTTGAGTATGAAGTTGGTGGAAAAAGAGGCTGGATTAAGCCTGACGGAAGCGAATCCGAAACATACAATGAATGGGCTGAACAAAACAGATTTCACATTGGTGATACCATTAGTAAGTTCAAAAAATTTTATGCAATTTTTCATTTTTTTCTATAATTTTTCGGGTTTTGATAAAACTGATCTATCAGTTCATATCGATAACCTGAAAATTTTATACATTTTTTATTTTTTTCTCAAGAATTTTTCGCGTTTTGATAGAACTGGCCTATTAGTTCATATTGCTAACTTGGAAATTTTTTAATCTTTTTTTCAAGAATTTTTCGGGTTTTGATAGAACTGGCCTATCAGTTCATATTGCTAACTTGGAAATTTTATGCATTTTTGAATTTTTTCTCAAGAATTTTTCTGGTTTTGATAGAACTGGCATATCATTCATATTGCTAACTTGAAAATTTTATGCATTTTAAAAAAAAAATTTCAAGAATTTTTCGGGTTTTGATAGAACTGATCTATTAGTTCATACGACCTTTTGAGTTAAGGCTTTGACGTTTTTGTTTTTGTTTGTCTGTTTTGGTGATAGATTTCAAGTACAAAAAGGACTCAGTTTTATTGGTTGGAAAAGATGATTATATGAACTGTAATGTGAAGAATCCACTATTGAAATTTGATGATGGAAATACAATCTATGAGTTTGATCATTCGGGTTTTGTGTACTTCATAAGTGGGAACCCGGGTCACTGTGAATTGGGTCAGAAGATGATCATTCGGGTAATGGTGCAATCTGCTGTGCATCACCCTACTGTCAGTGCCCCTGCACCCTCAGTTGAAGGACCAATTGGTGCCCCGGATGGAGGAAACGGGCTGAACACCGACTCGTGGGCTCCACCCGCTGTCAACTCTACTGATATGCTGTCTGTTACATCTTGCTTCATCACTCTGTTCATGGGGGTTGTGATGGTTCTTTATCTGTTCATGGAGTAGTTCATAACAGTTATATTTTAATTTATTATATTATATTGTTTGTTCTAATTGTTTTAGGCCACTAGGGTTAATTTTATTTGGATGAGATATGAAACTTATTGTTTGGATTATTAATTATTGGATTTTATTTATGAAATTTATGCTAATTTTCTTTGTTACAATTCTCTGTTATTAGGGTGTTTTATGCATTTGTTTCCTATATTTTTCAACTTAAAGACAGAATTTATTATAATTAGAATTTTAAATTAGCAATAAATTCCATTTGAAAATGTAAAATTTACATGTATAAGTTGCTAAGTTCATCCAATCCATCTGATTTCTTCAGAAGATTGATAGCTGAAATTATAAACGAAAGAATACATCAACCGGCTAATAAGTTTTTGATGACAAGCATCATCGAAATAAAAAAGTTACCGATTTAAAGAGTCATTTACTTAAGTAAAACAAAAGAAATATAAACTTTTATCTACATCGATAATAGACACAATCACCGGGAAGTCGGGAACCATTGCTTGAAAAAATTTCTTTTATGATTGCAATAGTGTTACAAAATGATACAGGGATATTTTTATCGAGTATGAATTTGAGACTAATCATAATATCTAATGTTTTCGATAAATGAATAAGAAATTTCATCTCTTCAACGCTTGGATTCAGAAGCTCGAGTTAATAAATTTCTCAAATAAACTTTGAATAGATGTACTACGTTGGACATCTTTCCTGATTTTGCTCGATTTCAAAATATGCATTGCGGATAGGCTTGACCTAGCAGATTTCACGATCAACTGTTCTGGATCAAGGCTCTGTTCAACTCCTTCAGATTCGTCCATTAGTTTAGTCTTCCAATCAATTCCGATTGCCTCCACTTGCTGAGCAAACAGGACCTTAGAAATCGAGGAGCTGCAGATATCCTTGTAAATTTCGTAACCAGCAGCGCAGGTGTTTCCTCCTTCCAACAACTTTGATAAAGGATGTAGAACCGAGATGGATTCATCACACGTTTCTAATCTTTCCTTCAAGGCAAGGAAGCTAGCGGCCAAGTCTGCGGTACTAAACTGAACAAATACTGCACTTTCATCCAACTTATAGATGCAAGCGACTGAGTGCATGCCGAGCACTTTACAGATGCATAGTTTAATATCTCCTACCTTGAGTTTTGAAGGGAATCCCCAAATTAAAATAGTATTATGATGCAAAATTTTACGAAGCCTCTTCTTAGCTGAAGAGGCGAGATTTTCATTGATGCTGCCAGTGCTTAGATTGATCACATCTCCGCTATTCCAACTAAGAAAAAGCAGATTGACATACTTTTGAAGCTTCTCACAGTCCGTAACCTTATCAGAAGAAAAATCAACAGCCAGATGGCTGCACGCTTGTGCAAAGACGCAACCAGTCATGAACGCATCATAGCCAGCTTCATGTCTGGCTCCAGAGTTCCAATTTGAGGACCTACCAGATGAATTCAGATTAAAATTGGTATGTGCGCCTAAAAACAATAATTTGGGCAATCTCTGAGGGGAAAATAAGGTAATATTGCATTAAACACTGACTCAAACAATGTAGGGAGTAATTTTCAATGTGAGAAACCCCTTTGTACCAAAGATTAACTCCAAACTCTCCATGTTGGTACGTGACAGAAAAAACTTCAAACCTTGTTTCCCTCACTCAAACTGTTCAATCCATCTTTTCCCTCTGTTCTTAACACTTCCTTTTACTTTAGTAACTCTAAATCTATACACCAATACACGTGGAAGTAAATTATGTGGCACAGAAAGTACAGATAGCAGTCCAATGTGCAGTAATGTCGGGATCCTCTCAAGATCAAGATAAAGAAGCAATAAACTAACAAACCAGATAAATACAAGGCAATCAAGTGGCAAACCTCATGTCATCCACCTGGACCTCCACCTTCAGACATGGATGTATGCCCACACGAGGCAAATCTACAGAAGCTATTTCAGGACACAGCAGAGAAAATGCAGAGGCCAATGATGTGCTAGCTTTATTCACAAGGAGTTGAAGGCTTGGGTCCACATTCAACATTACTTTTGTGTCAACTATGTAAGGAAAAGACTTGTGAATGCTTGACACGTATTCTTCAACAGAAGACGGAAGAGAACCGATGAATTTATGGTACATGTGCGCCACATCTGCCAGAATTATACTGCATAAGCTCTTAGATGACAAGATAAGATACTAAGAAAGCATTTGGTGTGAATGCAGCATGGCATTTGTCAATACTATCAATATCACAATAAATGATAGAGGGGTTGGTATTGGTCCCTGGACCATGCAATGATTACTCCTCTAAAGTGATAAGCAAGACAGACATACCTAAAAAGCAATTGTGACCCACAATTAGCTTTTGTTCGGCAGAGAGGAGGTCAATGACATGCCGGAACCCTGCGGCGGCTTTTAAATTTTTCTTAGCTTGCTGATTAGACTCATCCTTCACTTCCTCCTGCAGAAGAACATAGTTGGAATAATACAAGTGTGATCATCTGAAAGTGTTTTACATAGAAAGTTGATGTGCCAAACTCTGAAAACTAGCTCAACCCTTGAGATAATCATTCAGCTAATTTGTACAAGGTGCATTTATCTCACCATAAGCCTGATCTTGTCATTTTCAGACTCTACATATACAACAAGCTTCTGGAAAATGGAACTTTCATCATAAGCACGGATGAAAACGAGATCCTTAAAATGCTTTCTTGTGACCTGCAGTTACAGTTGCATCAGTAAACAAATTCCAGATGTACACAAAAAATATGAGATGATACAGGCACATTACATGATCACACTTAGGGCATAAACCTAAGACACGTCAGAATTCAACAAAATGCTCCAGGAGAAAATCATAATTTTCTTCATGAAAATTTGGATTCTATCTTCCAACTTCCCCCTCCCCTGCTTGCAGAAAGATTAAACAAGACTCCATGGATCAGGCAGCCAAGGTATAGTTATGCATCAAAAAATGACACAAAAAAATGCTGTCATTTAAATTGCTTTAAATGTGTGTGTCCAAACGCCACAACGAGCAGTGCTATGAATGATATTTCAAATCACGCCATGCTTAACATATCCCCACGATCCACAAAATTTGAACTAAGCCAGTCCATTGACATACCATAGGTCAAAAGTCGCTACTGCAGTCCATAACAGTCCCGATTGCAGCACGGCGATGCAGTATGAGAGGCGATGCGGTTGTCGTACCATCAAATATAAACCATGAAATATTCCTAAAACACGGTTTTTACACCTTTAAGGTGCTGGTTACACTAGTTAATTTGAAAATCTTTACAACGGGGTCAATACGGTACAATGTGGCTTTGCTTTTGCACTCGTCGCAGCCCGCATTGACATATCAGAAGTCAAAAGTTAAAATTTGTTCAACTTTATCAACATTAATCATTATAACATTAAAACATCCAACCCAAAAGAAGAATCAACATGAAAATATGCCTAGAAAAACGATATGCTATAAAAGATTACCAGTTCAATCAACTTCAGTTGATGAGAAGTGAAGCCATTCAATCTTAGAGCCGGACGCATCCTTAAAAATATGGTTTCAAATTGTTGTTTAGATTCAATAGCACTTGGAAGAGTTGGAAGCACAGCGTTTCTGTTCAACAGCAGCATATCATGCCACTCACTGAGGCGATTTTTCATTCGTTCTGAGAAAAGAATATCAGCTACATTGCCCAAAGGTACATCTCTAACTTCACCAGTACTTTGCCATTTCCCGTTATATATTGAATTCAATCGACTCAACGCCTCGTCTTCCTGCCTTCTGGATAAATAAGACACTCCTGGGATTATGCAAAGCATAAATTTTTACAAAAAAAATCGATAGCTATTGTCAACATCAAAAACACGTAGTTCTAATAACGACCATAAAATCTTATTTTTATGAAAACAATTATTAATAATAAAACACAGCTGCCTACACCCAACATTGAAATCATAACTTACCTTCACGTATGCAAACATTAAAGTCAAACTGATATTTTGCCAAGAAATCAATAGAACTTGTCTGGCAAAGAAACTCATATGCTGGGCCATCAGCAGGAAGCTCTTGACGTGGAAATATATAAAAATTATGCCTGACAATGAACCAATATAGCATTATTAGGAGTAATTCTTTTGGTGCTTTTCAATTACTTGATATTTAACATTTAGTTTAACCAATTAGTACTTGTATCATTTTAACATTTCATATTTGCGTATTCACTTGCTATTTCTACCAATTCACTTCAATCTTATAAATAGCAAATAACATCACATGCAATACATTTAACACCTAATTGCAGACATAAACATGAACGAAAGCATGAAAATTGTCTTAAAATTTAGAAAGCTCAAAAGTGTAAAATTGAGCATTAGAAAACATGAACTAGAGGTCCAATGTGAACATGACGATCCCAAGATCAGAAATAGACTAGAGAAATGAGATTCATCAGCCATTCTTGAAAGGCAAAACTACCTAGCTACATTTATTACAATACTAACACATTTACGGACTCTGAAGCATATGAAGTTCAATTTAAAGAAACAATAAAACATAACCCCTAAATCCATATGAAATTGCTAAGTTTCCCCAATCCCTCATAATAAGGATTTAATATAATTATCCCATAAGATGCTATTCTCTTCTAAGCACCGTAGGGTCCTCTTAAGAAATCCCATAATAGTATGTTACATTGCTCCAACCTCCGGGGCTACCAAAAAGCTTCCACCTAACCAAGGTAAGGGCCGTTCAAATGAACTCGCTTTTTTTTCCCTTGTCTATCTAGCAGTTAGCACAAGTACTTCACTAGTAGTTCAGTTACACCCATCCCATCCCCATAACTAAACACACCCATACTAGGGACATTATAGGATACTTCACCTAATAGCATGTTGTACCCCCTCAAACTTATCGTTTTTCATCCTCATATGCACAATGGGAAACCCTGATAGGCTGATACTAGTATAGGGTGTGCGAAACATTCACTTACACATGTGCTCAACAAACTTGGCTATCATTCTTCATTTTTATATAAGTAACACAATTCAATATTGATAGGTTTAAGCAAATAACCTACTTGCATACCCGAATCTTACAAGTTGCAAACACCTAAAATGTTGGTCCATAACCAAATCAGAAAAAGGTCACTTTCTATCCCGAATGCCCCTAAAGCTTATACTTCAAATAAGACTATTTTTTAAAAAATGGACTAGGGAGAATACATTAATCTCAACCACACAGCATTACACAAAATCAATCATGTTGACATAGCCTTTAACCAATATCAATATTGTTATTTGCAAAAGCTGAAGATTCTACTTCATTATCTCAAATTTCATCCTTCATTACAGCACATTAAATACACACAATACACACAATTTTAAATTTCATTGTTTTTTCTAATACTAACCTACCATAAAATCTAACAAAATCAAAAATTCACAATATTTCATCAAACTTTTAACAATTCAAAAATAGAATGAATTTCAAATTCCAAAATTTTCTTGCATTTGGGAACTTTCAAC
The DNA here is from genome assembly GCA_019425755.1 of Amaranthus cruentus. NCBI lineage: Eukaryota > Viridiplantae > Streptophyta > Magnoliopsida > Caryophyllales > Amaranthaceae > Amaranthus > Amaranthus cruentus. The sequence continues at coordinate 1,262,072 of CM033456.1, forward strand.
AAGTTTGCTTAATTGTTTAAAAATACTGTCAAAAAAGAATGACAGTTTGTCAGTTTCATTTTTCATTGTTCTTTCTTATACTACTATCACAAAATCTATCACAATCATAATAAACTGAAGCTGCAAAAGATAAAGAGAAACTAACGGATGAGCAACGAATGAATTCCTTAATGAATCAAAACGAAATGGACAAACACCAAATTGAAGAACGGCAAATTTCTCAGCTGAATCTTTAACTTTAAGGTATTGAATATCAGAACGATCGAACTCAAAAGCTTCACGCCAAGGAGAGCTTGTAACTCCGGTCATTTCAAGATCAATGGCGACGAAATCAGCATCTTTGACATGTGTAGTGAGATTAAGTAGGGTTTCATCAAAATTTGATTTAGTAACATTCTTCAAAGAGAAATTTCTTGTTGAAGAACTAGAAGTAGTTAGGGCTCGAAGAAGAAATGAGGAAAGAGAAAATGGTGCAAGTCTGGTGAGATTCTTCATTGTTATTCGTCAAGCTTTCTCTATGTTTCATTTTCTAGCCATTTTTGAAAGACGAAATAATGTCTTAATTTTGTATGGCCCGGAGCTCTAAATTTGGCCCGTTTTAATACAAAGACGGGTCGGGTTGAAAGTGTTTGAGGCTTATTAGTTGAGATTTATAACGAGAATGAGATTTGAATTGAAATTTAAAAATAAATGTATATATATTTGTTTGACAAATGATAAAAATAGATAAATAATCAGATACAATTGATTATATTTGACAAATGTCTTTATTTTTCTATATACTATTCATTAATGGCAAAAATGTATTTTTATAACTTCTCCAAGTCTCAACTCAAAATTACATCCTCCACCAAGATTTTATTTGGGGGATTTTCTCCTTAAAAAAATGTATTTTGGGTTTATTAGTCCAAGAGTTTTTAAAAACATTTTTTTAAAAAAACTTCCACTAAAATAAACAATGTTTTCAAGAAAAAAATTTACATCACCATCAAAAGATGATAATAACGTGAAACGTCAAACATAGATAAATTGAAATACGGGTCAAAATGATCGGGCAAGTTACGCTTGGATTTGACCCATTTTTCCTATTTTCTAGGTCTAGTTAGGTTACTGTTTAAAATTTTCAGATTTTGACCAAATATTGTTGTTGAACATAGTTTGGTTTAAACCGCAAATCAAATCGAACCAAACCGTAATTTTAATATTTTCAGATCTATTGTCTGTTTGATTTCAAATCAGTTTCGAGACATTCTTTCATAAATTAAAATAATAGGTCTAGACAAGGGCAATCATTTGGGTCATGTGTTTTGGTTGATTATTTCTATGTTATGTATTATTGTTAGGTTAGTATAGTTTCACTTGTGTACTTAAATCTAATTTGAGATGGTTTGATCATTTTTTAGCTAGTTGAGAACGAAAGAAATCTTATGGTTCAATCAATGAACTAGGAAAATATGTAAGATAATGAATATTAGAGAGATAAATGAAGCATTAAACAACTAATAAAACAAGGGTTATATGGTTCACCAAATTTGACTAGAGTTGTATTGATTGTTGTAGTTTAATTATTTGAGAGAGGGGTTAGTACATAAATAGGGAGCTAAATAAGCAAGCAAGGTATCTAATAACACAAATTCTTACTGGAGACCGTCTTTATAAGAGACGCGTCTCAAATAGGCCGATCCATTATTACTTAGAAAAAAACATTTAAACAAATGCACATTGTGTAATTCAATTTGGAGTTATGTTATAATTTATTGAAGTTGGTATTGTAACCTATTAAAGTTGGTATCTCTAAATAGTTTATAATACCAACTTTAATTAGTTATAACACCAACTCCAAATACTAATTTTAATAGGTTATAATACCAATTCCAAATATGCTCAACCGCACGTGTCAATTTTTAGATTTTTTCTTTTTTAATTATTGAGAATGTGGATTTGACTCCTTTAAAAGGCGTCTATGTCTCTCAAGGAGCTTAATTTACCAAATAACTAAAGTCACCATTCTCATCCTACATGGAGTACTAATTTGATAAATTAAGGCCTAATTATTTCGTAAACTAAAGTCACCATAATCCTAACATGTTTAATTATAAACTAGTTAGACCATCTCTAGGTGAGAACCAAATACAGAATTTGAGAAAAGTGGTATCTGCACCAACTAAGATAAGACTTGATTCTCCACATGGATATGTTATAACATCTTTAAATCGATGAAAAATTAAATTTATATTCTCTCTTCTCCATAAATAAAATATTCCAAATGCAACCAAGTGTATGAAACAAATGCAGTATTACATTAGAAAAGGAGTAGTCGATCGTATATGTGATTATTCGGGTCGAATTGATTTTAGATCAGGTGTTTGAGACTAGTTTAAAATTGAGTCTTGTGTTCATATTCTTTTTTACATAATAATAAATACTTCCTTCGGCTTTCAATAGTTGCTAAACTTCTGTTTTTCACGCTATCCAATGCACGATTTTAATCTTTGATATCTTTAATTTCATACGATAAAAAAATCCAAAAAGTTAATACTCCCTCCGAATCAGTTTAGATGTCTCATTTCTTTATTTGGCAAAACCATACTAATTGCCTCATTTCCTTTTTTGTCTATCATTTTTTTACCTAAATACCCCCACTTTTCTAATTCCCAATACCCAACTACCACATTTAGAATTAATTTAATCAATTAAAATACCCAACTACCACATTTTTAATGGACTTTACTCAACCTTTAAAATCCGTGAAATTTCAAATTGGACATCTAAACTGATTCGAAGGGAGTATTATTAAAATATTCATTAAGACGAATAAAACAAAATCACACTTGACTATCTTTTTCTATTATACATAGAGAAATATATACCAAATAAGATCAGTTGATGGACAATATTAAAATCCAGAGAAAGTAAATTTCTAAATCAAATCAAAATAAAATATACGTACAATGTCAAGGATCAGTTGTAGACTTGTGGAGTTCGCAGCAGCCGCACTCGATCCCATCAATCGCGTAATTAAAATCTTATCTTATTCTTTCTCGAACTGGGGGACTCTTTGATCGCGCTCTCCTTTACGTGTATGAGTTGTCGCCGTCCTTCCTTCCACAGACCCTGAACATAGTTTTCTATATACGAAATATATTGAATATAATAAAAATGATGCATTGTCAAATCAGTATCGAGTTTGTTTTAAACTCCTAAGTCGATAATATCAAAGTCTCTACCTACTCCATACTATAATGAATAAATTATCATATGATAAACATTTTGTAAACGTTAATCATCACTCCTACTACGATTGAAGTACGACAATGTTTGGTGGATAGCGAGGAACCCGTGGAGCACGTTCCAATTATATACTCATAAACCATGAACAATTTTCCCAATTCTCACTAATTTTCCCTCTTTCTTTATACCTTAGATTCAGGGGGGAGTAGTGTATAGAAATACCCAACAATCAACACCAAATCCCATCTCGTTTCTCCCTCTTCTTTCTCTCTCTATACTCTCTGATTGATTTCTAATTCGAATTTGCATTCTTGCATTGTCAAATTTCGAAGAATTTTAGCAACAACAATGTTGGATCTTAGGTCAAAGTTTCTGCAAGTTTATCAAGTTCTTAAATCTGAGCTTCTTAGTGACCCTGCTTTTGATTGGACTGATACTTCTCGTCAATGGGTTGATCGGGTATTCTTTATTTTCCTCATTTTCCAATGAAATTTATCTTTATTTGCTTTTTTGTTATTGGGTTTTTATTTATTTTTTAGTTTCTTTTGGGTAATTAATGGTATTTTCTTAATTAAATTACTCTTTTCTTGCTCATATTTGTTTGTGTGATGCAATGTTTATGATGTGAATTGTTTTTAAGGAAACAAACCAATGGAAGATTTACTTTTTTTTTAATTAGGAGTTAAGAAACTATTAATAAATAATAATGAATAAACCCAATTCAATTTATTAACTCTCAGCTTCAGCTTTCTGGAAAATATATAAATTGATTGACAAAGTGTAGTTATAATTATTTCAATTAAATATTGTAGTAATAATTGCTGTGAAACTTAATTAAATGGCTTATTATCACTATTGATGTCAAGTTTTGAATGATGTTGAATCAAAGTCATCAACCTAGTATCCCGTACAAGTCAGGTTCCGGGGAGGAATCATATCCTTGTTCCCCTCCAAGGAGAGGGCAATGAGAAATGCGCACACACTTCGATTGTTGTAAACAATATTTTTTATTGAAATGATGTAAACAACCTTTTGATGACATTGGGCAAGGGCGAATCCAAGACACTAGTATAGGGTGGATCAAAGACTCATTTATGCATGCGTATTGAACCGATTCGGATGCTATTATTATGTGTTGTATGTTAGGGTTTTAATCAAATGGCGCAGATCATAGCTTAGCCTTAGACTACACATGGGTAACTTAGCATTGTAAAATATGTTCATGGCAGCTTATAAACAGCAATATATCTATAGTAGTACACCAATATCTTGCTTTTGGAAGAAAGAAAGTTGGGCTTAATTCTTCAAATTCAAGTGTTATATTGTTAGATCTGAGTTATGAAAGTTAAGATGCAAGCTTTATTAATTTACATTGAATACCAATGTTTATAGTGTACTTCTCTATTAATTTAATGGCAAGTTGTCAATTAGATTGTAGATTGACAATTGAATACTTTTCCGATTCCTTCAATGCCATTAATTGAGTTCCATTTAGATGGAGTTTGAAGTCGAATATAAGCAACCTTAACTTGTCATTGGAATGATAGTATATTCTTCATAAAAAAATTGGTGGGTACTAAATTTGTGCCACCTAATGTGGAAGAAACTTAGAAAAGTACAAAAATATTAATGGTCTATTTTTTAAGTTTTTTTTTAATGTTCTCCTATTTATGGTTCTTAAATGCTCTTATTTTATTCTTTCTTTCAGATGCTGGATTACAATGTTCCCGGAGGTGAGTAAGCTTTATCCTCGCTTCATCAATGGTGGGCCATATATGAATATACAAGGATGTTTATCATTTAGTTATTGCTGATTTTGTCTTGTTTTCTTGTCTTTGAGGGAAAATCATTTACATTGATCCATGATTACTTCATAGTTCATGATTAGACTGACTCCCAAATTGACACTTAGAACTATATTTCCCCAAATAATTATAGTTTGAGTGTCTTGTAGATGTATTCTTAACACAATAGAACGGTTATCCTGAACTATGTAATAATCTTTCGAGAGATTAACTTGAAGTGCATAGATAAATGTGGTATTGAATTATTGACAATCGTTTTGCTACGTTGGTCGAATTCATAGATCAGCATAGAGTATTTGACATGGTTTGGCAATGTTTATAAAGAACTTTTACATCCAAAGACCAAGGCCAATAATGGATTTGGTGTAACGCTCGGATCATGAGTTCATATCAGTTAAATAAAACATTGAGGAATTCACCGAGTTTATTGGCTGCCATCTTCCAGTGCCACTAATTTTTGTACATGTAAGGAAGGGAGATTGGGTTCCCTGATTAGATAAGTTACACAATGACACTTGGGATATCTGCCAAATAATATAAGTTCCATATTGTCTTGTTATTTTCACACGATGATATGGACACATGGTAATCTTGAGTCATATAATATTCCCCACTTTGAGAGAGATTAATTTGAAGTGCGTAGATAGATGAGGGAGAAAGGGTTGCAGCTTTAACAGTTGATGTTTTAAGGTGCCATCTAAGGGAAATAAAACGTCTAGGAAGTGTAATGAGAGTAGTTGTTTTAAGTTTCTTAACAATTTGTTTTTGTATAACTTATAAGTCAGGGGTGAGAATTTTAATGAAACACTAGTTTTCGGTAAAATATATGTTTTCCATGATACTCGTTTATTTTAGAGGAAGAACCATGGAGTTAGTAGGCTACGAGTTTTATAAATCGTAGAAGCTGCATTCTTATATAAACAAATTGCATTACTTACAATCTGATGGTGAACTTTGTGTCTGGTAGGGAAGCTGAATCGTGGGCTTTCTGTTATTGACAGCTATAAGCTGTTGAAAGACGGAGAAGAGCTTACCGAGGATGAAATTTTTCTTGCCTCTGCACTAGGGTGGTGCATTGAATGGGTATTACAAACAAATCTTCTATTTATGCTGAATAATTTATTTCTTCTTTGTATTTTAGGGTCGCCAACAACTGACTTTTTTATGCTTCTATGTTAACAGCTTCAAGCATACTTTCTTGTCCTTGATGACATAATGGACAACTCCCATACAAGGCGTGGTCAGCCTTGCTGGTTCAGAGTTCCGAAGGTTTGCATCTGTTATTGGACTGTTATTGTAGGCATGCGAAATCAGTTAACAATTGAAACGTCGTGTGTCAGGTTGGCATGATTGCTGTTAATGACGGTGTCATACTTCGAAACCAAATCCCGAGGATTCTCAAAAAGCATTTTAGGGACACGAAGTACTATGTGGACTTGTTAGATTTGTTTAATGAGGTAAAGATGATTCATACCATTTATCATCAAGGGTTTATTACCGTCAAATTTTATATCAATTCCGATTGACTTAGAATTTTGTCAACTTGTAAGTTGTAACAGGTAGAATTTCAAACTGCTAGTGGACAGATGATTGATCTGATCACCACTATTGAAGGAGAGAAAGATCTTTCAAAATATTCGGTTGATCTGTAAGTAAAACGAGACAAATTTCCCTCTTACGAATTCCTTTAAGTTTTGTAATAATGAAACTTCGTGAATTAAATAAGTTGACTCACAGTTTCTTTTGCAATGCAGCCACCGTCGTATTGTTCAGTACAAAACTGCTTATTACTCATTTTATCTATCTGTAAGTTCGGTTCTTGGCTGTAGTTACTCAACAAATAAAATAGTTTATTTCGTTAAATTTTCGTTAGAGCTTAAGATTTGTAAAGTAGAATGACTCCTTGAACCATTTGCACTTATATATATAAATTGTGAAAAAATAGAAATATGGTCAAGCACTAAACAACCTCTTTGTTTTTACAAGCGTAAGGATGCACATGTTTGACCCCCTTACCACGCCTAGGTGGGAGCCGCTTTGATGGCATAGGGGTGATATATTGTTGTCAATTCATCGGAAAAATCTGTCGACAATAACTCTCTTCGTGAACTTTCTATTTTTGAAAAGCAAACGTTTTTTTGTTAGTCAAGTGTTCAACTTCAACCTTCTTAGGCCCTGAATTTTGAAATAATGTATGAAGTTGTAAAACTATGTGAGGAAACCTATCCAGTACATAATACTGAGAGATTGGTAGATCATGCATTTACAAAAGGTGGACGAGATCTGACCGTCATCATAGTTTTTCTTAATGGCTTTGGAGTGTGCATAATTTTGTCGATACTACGTGATAGAAACGAGAGAAGGTTGACAAGTATCTTATGGAATTATGTTCTCATCTCATGCAGGTTGCTTGTGCTTTGCTTATGTCTGGTGAGAAGCTCGAAGATCATATTGATGTCAAAAATATTTTGATTGATATGGGAATATATTTCCAAGTGCAGGTCAGTTTTATTGTATATACTTGTGCTCAATAGCATTTGTAGAGCTAGTTACTCAGACTCTTCACATCACCTCAAGTACCTAGTTGGATCGTTGAAAATGATTATTTAAACTTTTTACACTTCATGTGATGAATTTGGACTTGTACATAAGACCCACACAAGAGTGTTAGGCCGTGACAATTATTCGTCACATAATCACCCTGTGGGCCCACTCTTGTGGATACACCCACGGGGCACCCGTGGACTTGGGCCCACAACTTGCATAGCACTTGATTAGGTTCGCTCTTTCCCAAAACCATATGGTATTAGGAGTATTACTCATTTAGCATTATATACATGTCTACAACTCAAATATTTTAGTCGATGTGGAATCTTCCTCAAATGTGAAGTATTTCCAACAAAGAGGAGAGTTGACTGGATACATACTTGATGGGGTTCATTCTAAAACCAATTTGTCTTTCGTGGAGTAGCTCATCAAGTATATATGATAGTAAACGTCTCTCTAATTCTTCAATGTGGGATCACATGTGGGTTATATTTCCAACATCATGTATTGGCGAAAATCACGGAAAGCCTTCGAGAAGCTGACTCATACAATTGGTCACGTTACCTATATTGGACAAGTGTCCTTGAGTCCTAGTAACATAGATTAAGAGTGTTGTACTCCATGTTTCTAGGATCGACTATATTTTACTGAATGTCCTTTTGAAATAATTGGTTTTGTAGGATGATTATCTCGATTGCTTTGGAGACCCGAAATTTATTGGCAAGGTGAGATCAAAACCTAACATCTACAACCACCTTCTGAACTAAATATCTGCTCATCGGAAATTCTTACCTTCCTGCTTATTATGCCTTCAGATCGGAACTGATATTGAAGATTTTAAGTGCTCTTGGTTGGTTGTTAAAGCTCTTGAACTTTGTAATGACGAGCAAAAGAAAGTTTTATTTGTAAGTAAACATGTCATCCTCTTACGCATTGAACCAATGCAATCGTTTCTTTTCTAATGCTTATATACATTTCAGGACAATTACGGCAAAGAAGATCCCGACTGTGTTGCAAAAGTAAAAGAACTCTATAACGTACTCGATCTTAAGGTTAGTTCTTATTCTAATCTATCCGGGATAAATCTCATCGATCCGTTTTTTACGAACAATCTTGCATTTTCTGATGCTTTTTAATAACCGTTTGTAGGGTGTGTTTGAGAAATACGAGAATCAGAGTTACGAAAAACTGATCAAATCTATTGAAGCGCATCCAAGCACGGCAGTGCAAGCTGTTTTGAAATCGTTCTTGGCTAAAATTTACAAGAGGCAGAAGTGAAGTCTTAATGTTTTCATGTTTAGTTTTATATTTGCTTGCTCTTTGATTGATTTGTAAGATGGCTTTGATAGTTTTGATTTTAAGAACAAATATTTGTATCATTGATCCTTTCCATGCTTGGAGGAGATTGTTTCTATATCTTTGTTTTTGTCTCTCTTGATGTATCTTAAGATTCTGCATGGACGAAGCCAGAACATAAAAGTAAAACAAGTCGAGATAGCAAAGTTTTCTTTACCATTAACACCATCACTATCACCATTTTACTACTTTTGTAAAAGTAATACTCCGTATTATATAATTAAAAAATCTTTCGTGGATGAACTAAAAAGATAAGTCGTGAAAGTGAGTTGTGGGGTCGGCCCTTGTTGGTCCCTCGTGTTGCTTCGACATTGACATCCGTTGGAGTTTCCTTCCAATTTCCACCTCTCTAAATTGCACACATTCGTTCTATGGAACTACGTACAATTAGACTTGGTGAAACAGTTATATGTGAAATTAAAAATCAATAACACTATGTTTGGATAGCAAATTAGGAGAGAAAAGAAAGGAAGGGAAGGGGAAGGAAAGGAAGGGAAAGGAAAGGGAAGGGAAAGTGTATATTGTTTGTTTAGAAGGGAAGGGAAGGGAAAAGGAAGGAAATTGTTTTCCTTCCAAATCTTTCCTCTTTAGGAGAGATTATCTTCTTAACAAAATTTGTTCAAATTTTCCTTCCAAATCCCTCCTCTCCAAATCCCTTTCCTCCAAATTTGTTATCCAAATAAGGGATACCTCCTCCCTCCAAATCCCTCCCCTTCCTTTCCTTCCATTTCCTTCAATCCAAACACACCCTAAATAAAACTAACATCTAATATGGTGTTCATTATAGTAGAAAGAATTGGATGAGAACTTGTTCAATCACTAGCCAAAAATATTTGCGTCGTACGCTAGTGGCACGACCATGATATGATTGTTAGTACTTGTTGCATGTTAAGCAGGGTTCTCCCGTTTATTTTTGAATCTCATATCAAAAGATAAAAAAAGACTTCTAAAAACATAAGGCGTAACGCATAATATAATACATTTTTTTTATTGTTAATATTTAAACTACTTTTTAAAAAAACACAAAAAACTCATATTAATTAGCAAAAAATGTAAGTTATATATAAATTTAATTCAAATTAATATCACTTATATACATAGAAATAAGTTTTTTGGACCCTCAAAATACGGGATCCTGAGCAGTAGCCCGCTTTGCCCTTGCTAATCGACGGTGCTGATGTTAAGGTGCGATCCATCAAACCACGACTTGCTAGACCAGTACCCACTCTAAGTCTCTAGCATAGTCCACAACAGTTCGACATCGCCTATAATAATCTACTTTTGACTCTATTTTCAATATAAACAAAACTCACCCACAAAAATCCTATACTAGATCAGTCAGTCTTTTGAGAGATCGTCTTTCTGAGAGATGTCTTTCAGGCCCAATCCATTAAAGCTTATTGCCTACATTTACTCTATATTTTTCCTAATGGGTCAACCCAATTAGAAAAGGTGATTCGAAGAGACGGTCATTCACAAATTTTTGTGATGATAGAATCATGTTCAAGTTATTGTTAGCCATTGAAAGCCCAATTACTAATGAAAAATTTGGATTAATTTAATTTATTTTTTAATCTTTAATCTTTAAAGCAAACTTAATTAGTCTAATTCCAACATATTCATATTGGTTTCAATCATATTCAACAAATTTTTTTACCAATGAGGAATCATGTAGCATAAATGCACAAACTATGTCTATACATGGTTAGAAAAAATCCAATACTGCCTCGTTCCTTTTTATTTGTCCACTTTGCTTTTTTACGTATTTCAACATAAATTTTAAGCCTCGATATCTCATGGTACGCATAATAAAAAATTATGAAAATTATATATTAAAATTCTTTGCATCAAGATGAATCTAATATATAAGATCTCACATGAATAGATTTTGTCTTGAATATATACTTTAAAAATCAAATATAAATTTCTCTCATAAAGTGGAAAAACTTAAAAGTAGATAAACAAAAAGGAACGGAAGGAGTACCATTTATGTATTTTCTTTTCCATAAATAAACTTTGAGAATATTTGTTTGTGTTGGATTAGCGTTAAGATATAATATTTTTTTAAATTTTGGATTTAATGCATTTAATAAAGTAATTTAAATTTTTTTTATATACTTGCTTACTCATTATGTCAATTTAATTTAATTTTATATAATTTATTTTCTTAAATTCAAATCTTAATTAATTAAGCATCTCTATGTACATCAATTGAGCACATGTCTAAATTTAGAAATTCAAGAAAGGGAGATAATTTAATCATATGTTTAATAAAACCTAAACCACAAATTAATAATGTTAATATTAGTAATTAGCTGTAAAGGAATTTTTTTTAAAAATAAGGTTCATTTTTTAATTTATTATTTATTGTTATATTATTATTCTCTTGGCCTTTCTCTTTAGGGTTCTGTACCATCTCTAATCAATCCTTTATTATAAGAGAAGGCACAAGAACTATCTACCTTAATTCACCCTCTCATCCTATACACCAATATTTTCCTCATAATTATCAATTTAGAAGAAAATTTTTCAGGTAATTTGTAGCCCAATTTTTTTTTTATAAAAAAAATCTAGATTAATTAATTAATTTATTAATTAATATGTTTATTTTGATATATTTGATGATTCAAGCAGCTTATTTCTTTGAATTTGCTATACTTTTAAATTAGTTTTCGTTAAATTATGTAACGCAATTATTTTGCAAGTTAATTAAGGATTCATGAAAACTATTAGTGATATATTCAAGTTTTTATTCTTAATTGAATTTAGTTTAGCTATTTTATAGAATATTTCTAATTAATTTTGCAAGATGAAATGACAATTTCACTGTAATCTATTTTTAAATTATGCACCTTTTCTTCAAATTAATTGTTACGCTTATACTATACGTATAATTCAGCAATTTATGTTGTCTACTTTAATAAAGTTATCTATAAAAAAATATAATTTAGTAGAATATTATTTGATTCATTTTTATTTATATGTTTAGAATGTGAATTTTTTACACTTAGCATAACTAAAAATATTAACAGTCAAAAAATAATATATTTAAATAATGCGAAAACAAAAAATGTAGCTACTAATTGAAGAAGAGGTAGGATTAATCAAGAATTCGTGCCCAAGAGTTGAACCTATGACTAGTGATAGAAAATTTGTATTATACTCGAACACTAAGTTGTATAAGTTTTTTCTTATGTATCATATAATATCAAGAAACCAACTTAACCAAAAACTTAAGATGATGGTTGAGGCCTCAGAATATGAGTTATATATTTTAACACGCCCACTCACACGAGAGCCCATTGGGCTAGAAGTGTGAACGCAGCACAAACCCTCCTCATACCAAGCGCTAAATATTCCACTTTAAAGGAGGGATGGTTGAGAAGGGAACCCGTAGCCTCCTGTCACGTTGGCTCTGATACCATGTCAAGAAACCCACTCAACCAAAAGTTTTATCTGATAGTTATTTTATATATTCTAACATATAAGTTATTATTCTAACATATAAGTTATTTAACACCAATAAATGCAATTCATGCACAAAATACCTCTCACCTTGTAGTTTTACAATTTTAATTGAATCACGAGTTATTGTAAGACGGTCTGATCGTTAGACGTTCTCTATATATGAGTTGAATACCTCAACTAATATACCATTATTAGCATATTGTACTCTTTGTTTTGAGATCATCTCATCGAGAGACAGTGTCTCATAAAAGTAGTTTTTTCATCCTTAAATTATTTGTAATGTTGAGAATTTTCTTATTTTCAATTTATTTTATGTGGGTTTATGATATTAAATTTACTTATTTTTTAAAATTTTTAAAGGATATCTTTAAATTTGGTTTTTTTGGATTAACTTGTGATTCACAAGATTAAAAGTAAAGTAGTTTTAATATTTGGAAAAAGGTTCACTTAGGTGTTTTATGGGATGAAATATAGTCTTTCTTTATGGAATAAAACCTTAGACGAAGATATTTCATTCGATTGTACATTAATATTAAAATAAGATGTTTTTTTTGCACGTTAGCCGTAATATGTAAAATAATATTGAATGATGAATAATGAAAAATTTGTTTTAGAGCACGTGAGCAACTGAAAAACAAGCAAGTAGTAGCTAAAATGTAATTCAATTCAAATTATAAAAAATATTCTTAAGCTTGACATTCACATTTATAATCCTACTTATATCTATATGTTAGGTTTTATTTATAAAAACAATTTTGTAGAATTTGTCTTAATTTTGTTTTATTTATGCATTTTCCTAACATTTTGTACTCTACTTATTTTTATTAAGTTAGAACCACCCATCATTTTGTTCATTTCAAGATTCCAGAGCAAATATAAAAAGGTACTTAAAAATGTAATGCGTAATAAATAATAGTAGTATAATACTTCTTTAATTTAATAAAAAAAAACCCTAATTATATAATACATAGAAAAAATGTAAATTATATCTAAATTTAATTTAAGTTAATATTAAACTTGAATACGAAAATATTTTTTTGGGCCCTAAAAAATTTAGAGCCTTGGGCAACATCACGCTTTGTCCTTGCTATTCAACCCATGTATAAAGAGCGTTTTCTAGGTGAGACCATCTTATACAACAATTTGTTTTAGAGAATTTGAACATGGTAGTTATCTAACGAGTTACTCTTGTGTGAAACTGTCTCTCAGTGAGACGATCTCAAACAAGGAGCTTATATTCTTATAATATGTATCAGATATGCTCCGCTTTCCTCTAGTATTCCCTCTCAAGGGAGTACGGGTATGGATCGTCCGTCACCTTCTCTCACTCAGACCCTGTTTTCGAGCGGAATATTGGGTTGATGATGATAATGTATCAGATATGCTATTTAACCCATTTATATGCTTTGTCTTTCGGTGAGATTGTCTCATGTGGTATTATCTAACATGTAAAATGTATTTTCATTGAATTGTTAAGATTCAAAAGCATTAACCATCTATGGATGAGAGAAAGGAGCTTCCAAAGGCCATGGGCTCAAATCAAAACCTTAAAATAGAAGAGGCCCAAAAAGAGGGAGAGGCCCGAGCAAATATGGGCCAAAGTGGATCACTAATGAGCCCATTAATAAAGTCATCAAGCAGTCGGGTCAACTGTCTTTGTTCCCCAACTACACATGTCGGATCTTTTCGGTGTAGGCTTCATAGACATGGAAACAAATCCGGATTCAGGCGTGGGCATTCGGTTGGGTCGGATCTATCCGAGTTGGCCCATAAGTCAAGCCCATCTACCTCTTCATTGCAATTGCATTGACTTTTAAAAGGCTTAATTAAATGTTAATATGATATTCCTATAATATACTGTAATTAATTGTGAGGTTAATTACTTGGACTTGAAGTTTTGGGTGAGTCAAATTTGAGGGGTGGAGAAAAAAAAATTACATTTTTATAAAAATTATCTTTGTTAATATATGTAAATTTTGAATTTTTACATGTTAGATTTTGTTTGAATGTTAAAAAAATGATATACTATTTTATATAAAAAAAATAAAAAAAAAACTCCAAACTAAAATTTTCTAGCACTCATTAATCAGCATAATTAGTCACTAATTAAAATACTCCCTCCTATTTACTATTATTGTCATATTTGATTTTTGCGTGTTTGTCGATGAACGTATTCAAAGATAAAAATCTGAAATCGTGTTTTACGAAAATTTTAAAATGTTGATGTTAATACATATTATATTGAGATGAATTAAACAAAATCTTATTTGACTATTTTTTAACATACAGATTTAAGAATAAGATACAAATTAAGAGTAAATAATGATTAATATCAAGATATCAAATGAGATAATAATAGTGAATTGATGGAAGTATTGAATTATTGATCATGTTGTGATATGAGTGAATGGTGGTGAAACTTTTACATTATTTTGCAAATCATCTTGATTAATTTATGTAAATTTTGAACTTTTCACACATTCTATGTTTTTTGAATGTTAAAAAATGATATACAAAACTATTTATGAAAAATAAAAGTTCAAAATTAAAATTCTATAGCATTAATTAACTAGCACTATCAATCAATATTTAAAATATTGATCATTTTGTGATAATTCTATGAGATATGAGACATGAGTGAAAAATGACAATAGATATTATTTTTTGCCCACGCCCGCAATGTTATGTTCTTTCTCATTATTCTTCTATTAATCTTTTATTTTTCTACATTGTTGGATAAAAGTTAAATCTTAACTATACCTATTCATCAGGTTGTTTACCCATGTATAATGACAATTGATAATTAGTTAATATATAATTAAATGTGCTTTTAATAAGCAGTTGGTGAATAATAAATGCATATAATTTTATATCCTCAATACTACTTTAGGTGAATAATTTACCCAGAATCAATAGATAAACAAAGTTTTCACTAATTTGATATCACGTGAAAGTTAACGATATTGCAAATTAAGTGAAACGAACAAGTATATTATTAGTTGGCACATCTTAATCAATACCAATTAATTAAGGTTGTTATGAAATGCTTATTTTGTGAAGACTAATTTCAAACCTATATGTAACAAAATCTAGTCTCACCCATAAAGTTATCCATTCATACTCATTCAAAACCCAAAATAAACATAGCACGAAAACTAATTACTATTTTCGAGCACAACTTTGCTCGAACAAAATCTATTTTATAGGTTTGCAAAATTCTATTTTAATCAAACCAAACCAGTGTCACATGATTTGTAAATTGTCTTGCGAATCTTAAATCTAAAAAAGCAAGTTACAATCGATTTTAGGCTATTTTGAAAACATTTTAAGCGAATTGCAAATCCAAAAGACGAACTTACTAGTGAATTATATTTCAATGAATCAAACACGTGAATCGTCCCACTTAGGGATATGTTGGTTGAGGCGAAGTTTCTCTATGTTCCCCCCTTTTCCTCTTGTAGAAAGGTTTGAAAAAAGAAAAGAGCTATTAGCTCACAGGACAACAGCAAAAAATACTATTCTTAGCAACCACTGCATAAAATTACTTTGAAAGTAAACAAAATTGATCAAAAGATGATTTTTACAAAGCAGGCTTTAAAAAATCGCCTTTTAACGTGTTCTATGAAGTTAAACTATCAATCTAGAATTCAAATGTGCATTAACTCCAAATATACAGTGAGCATCGCCTCGAAACTAACATGGAGCCGTAACTACGTCTAAGAGTAGAGATGGTGTGTACTTGAAAGTCTATTTTGTTGGTTTAGTCCATGTAGTCTCCGCGGTGAATGAATTAGCATAGTAAACTTGCTTTGACGAGTCATCCCAGTAAGCCTGCGAAAGTTTGCCGATTGAATTAATATATGGAATAAACATACAGAAAAACACAGTTCATGTATGTACATCAAAATATCGAATATGTTTCTGGCTATTTATCACTTAAACGTGTTCGGCGTAGCAGTTTAAGTAATTGTTAGTAGTTAAATGAGGCTAAAACACTAATTTAGAAAATATAAGTGTTTGACAAAGTAGTTGTTTTCAAACATCATAATATGTAACGTTCCAAAATCAAAGTAGCGTTCTAAGATTTTCTCAACATTGTTCTCAACAACTACCATAACGCTACTTATGCTGAATAGTAATAATTATAGTTAGTTAGCTATAGCTACACTAACAGCTGCTAGCTACCTTGTGCCAAACAAACCGTTAATAGAAGTGGCAATCAGGTTATTGGAATAAAATCAGGTCATCTTTGGGTAAATAAATCAATGGGTTCGAGTCACTCTGATATGTTTTCATCTTCAGGATAGGTAGGGAAGAATTCATCATACTATCGCTGAAATCAGGTTTGGGTCGAGTCAGCTTTGTCAAAAAGTATGTAACACGAATTAGCAGACGCCAGATATTGATGAAGGATAAACCAATCCGTAAGAAACAAGTTGATTGAAGCAAAGACAGTAAATTTGAGCCCATTATTGAGAGAGTTGCACACCACCACAAAGATTGGATCAAACACATACCTGCCACCCACGAGGAAGATCTCTCGATAGCTCACTTAAATCAGGTTGCTTCATTTTATTATCAGCAACTTCTGAGGTAGTTCCTGCAGCAACTTCCTTCTGAGCTCTTTTGCGCTTCACACGTTCACGCCTGTGTACAAAATAAGAAGTCGTTATTGCAAATCAAATATCCCATGGTAGGCACATGCTTCATGCAACTTTTTCTTTTATCTCATTTAGGTAATAAATGTATAAAATTATATATATATACGATTACCATTAGTCAATGCAACAGTTTCAGAATTTCAAGGGAAAACTACAATATTCCTAAAAACAAACAAAACATACCAAAAATTGTAGCATGTTATGTATAACGAAAAAGTACTTTCCTAGAATATACTTCACTTCGTAATACTTGCAGTAATTTACCTTTTGTCGAAGTTTGAACACAAATTGTTGCTAATATAGATATTAAAAACTAATTTCATTGAGATTTAATTACATTCCTCTCGATTGATATTTTCTAATATTGACTTTGATAATTTTTAAGTGATATCAATAAGGATGTTATTAATTGAAGTTCAGCAACAAAGTCAAACAATGCAAGTAATGTTTGAAGTATACGATTCCTTACCAGTCACCTCCAAGTGGTTGGAAATTTGCGTTTTCTTTAGCCTCCCCACTTGCAATCTGCTGTGCACGCCATTCCTGCCAAAAAGAACCTACAGCTGAGCTTGTGTCTCAACTCTCGAATCATATCACAAAAATCAGCGAGCGGTCAAAAATATTTACCTCTATTTCTCGTCGTTTTTTATTTTCTAAAATTTCCAAAGGAGTAACACGCTCCTCTTCTTCTTCTTCCTCCAACTCCTCCTTTGCAGCCTTCCACTGATCAACAAAATATAAGCATGATTTACAGTTCCTAAACACATAATATGATGTAAACAAAGAATTGTATCAGCAATTCACCTTGTCCACCAAGCCAGACACTTTCTTGTTAGACCTCAACGAGGAAGCCACTGCAACCTTTGGCCTTTTCGTTCGTGAAGCTGCAAAAATGGGGAAAGGAATGAGTGCTCAAAGTAAACTATGAAGAATGAATCACAAAAGTTGACAGTGGCACAAGCCTAGGAAGCTCCAGAGAAAGAAGCAAGCTTGCCCACTTCTATCAAACACAAACCAATGATTAAAAATTGCAAGGACCCCGCATGCCACAAAACAAAGAGAACATGAAGCAACAAAAGGGAATTAAAAAAAAAAAAGCGATTTGGCCCATGTCGTACATCTATAAAGGACAGAAATAGAAAGCCAGACCCCCTGACTTGAGATGCTAAATCAGTTAAATATTAACTGTACCAAACAGTAGCAAAGAATCCACACTTCTGTTCCACTATGTCAAGTAGAGCTTTTTTAAATTAGGTTTCCACAAAACTTGATAATAAATAAGGATTCATTGTATCACCTATCCTAGCACCCCGCAGGCCACAAGAATACAAGATTAACATGCTACAGTAGAAATTGTCATTTAGAACCTACATACCTTAATAAATCCGTATCCTCAAACTAAGCAAGTCATGCAAAATATTTGATACTGAGAAGTATATTCCAAAAGATCAAATGCTTTCTTTATTTACAATTCCACAGATCAAAACATTCTATTAACAGTCCTTTTACACGTTCTTTGTTTCTTGATCAACAAAGTTACTTTGATTCAATTAAATAGCTGAAAACAGAATCAGAGTTGGAATTGCAAGTGCTGTAAACATTTTAACTAAAATTTTGCTTAATTTCGTTTAAATGCTAGTCTGCTACCAAAAAGAACAATTGCAATCTGTAGCTATCTGCTACCAAAACCTTCAAATAGTCATTGCAAAAATGAATACCTTTAGACTGCACCTTTGCAACTGTGGTAGATGCTTCAGAAACAGCCACTGATGTACTAGCGGCCGTAACAGAAGTTGGTGCAGCGCTGTAAGAAACAGATGCAACTTCTTTTGTCGATGCAGTTGCTGGAGCAGATGCTTCCAAAGTTGAAGAAACTTGACTGGGGGCAATATCAGTCCTAGCAACAGGGGCGAGAGGATCATAACTTGGATGGCTAGAGACAGCAAGGAAGTTGGAGGCCTCCATAGAAGAGGATACAGGGACAACTGGTAATGCACCATTCTGAATGCAATAATACGCAGTAGAATCAGCAGGATTAAGCACAGATGTCGGCTGAGCACTTGAGATGGCAGCATAGTAAGTTGAGGGAGTGATACCAATAAGCTGAACTGCATCAGGATGCTGATAATTAGTTCCCAATGAACTAGAAATTATGTTTCCGTAATAGTCCACGGAAGTATAAGCAATATTTTGGGGTTCACTATAAATGGATGGCACTGGTTCAGATGGAGGTGGCGGTGGACATAAAGACTCAGGAGGCTCATCAGGTGGAGGAGGAGGAATGTCAGGAATCCCTTCATCAGGTGGAGGTGGGGGAATCCAGTCCTCCTGGGGAGGAGGTGGAATGATAAGTTCACTTTCTGAAACAGGAAGAGCTGCAGGTATTAGAGCACTAGGCTGAACTAATTTCCCAGGCGGTGTTACCAATTGACCTCCACTATCAACAATAGTTTTCATCGAAGGACTTTGTTCTTCAACTTCCATATCAATTTCCATATCTACATCCTCACTAGACTCTGATTCAGGATTTGGACAACCTTTTCCATAAACTGCACCTTCTGCAAATTCTTGGCCATTTTTATTTGCAGATTGCAATTGTAAAGTAGGGTTTGGTAGAGAACTTTGCAGAGCATTTGAGATGCCACCATCAGAAACCTCATTATCTTCAGCTTCCTGAACCATTCTGGGTGGATCCACATCAAGCTTAGTAGCATCAGAACAATCAGAAGACAATTTTCTTGTGTTTGCGTCCACCTTAGCTTCCCCCCCAACTTCCATATTTGCCCCCTTCCCTTTAGAAGATGACTGCAATCCACTAACTTCACTTTTTTGTTTCCCAATTTCTGCATTAATAGCATTTTCAAGCTGATTGAGTTGCCTTTCTGAGTGCATCCAAAATGGAACTAGAGACAACCCGTAGGGTAAAAGACACCTAATATCAGAAAGCCGAATCTCAATCTCCAACATAAATCTAGATAACCAACCACTTTCATTTGAATCAACAGCAGACCTGAAAAATAACAAGGCAACAAATCAATTACTTAATGAAAAAAACCATGATATACAGAATACGATATAAACATATGGTGAAAACAAAACACATATATACCCTACCCTTGCAACAATTTCAGTCTTTCCAGCAATGTTTCGCATGTTTTCACAAGGTGTGAAGGAAGCTCAACTGTCCCCTGTTCTCTTGCTGATGCACTCTGATCATGACCCTCATAACCAATTGAAGTTAGGTTCTCACCGCCAGCGCTATGAGAAAAGAAATAGTTTCCAAGAGAAGAAGCCTCATAAGGAACCGCACCTACCACAGAAAAGCCCCCCAGAGACTGACTTCCTGCATGTCCATTTTGCTCAAGAGATTGATTTACATGGACTCCTAGTTCATATATGGCCTTCATATTTGAAGTTTCACTGGTGTACCCTACATCATGACTAGCTGAAAAACCATCCAAATTTACACCAATAGTAGCTGGAACATTCACATCTCCAGCTGCAGTTTCTTTGATTTCTGTCCCTGAAGTTTCTAGTTTATTGGTCAATGCAGTTTCCTGAGTCAAACTATCAGGTAGGTCCCATGAAGTTTCTCCAGTAACAGTGTTCCAGTAATAGTATTGATTACTCTCTTCATGCAGCACCATTTTCCATGTAGAACTCATTTCTTCCGTAGTTTTGGAGTTAGAAGTCACAGGGACATGATCTTTGTTCTCCATATTAACATCATGCTCTGTCTCGTCTAAACTAACAATACCACTAGCCCCAGCATCAGCATCTGCTATCAGTGAAGCATTTCCTGAGGCAGTATCTCTTTCTACATCCGGAGTGTGAGCCTTTTGAGAAGAATGGTCTTCATCGTCTATAATTTCCCCCTCTTCAAATGGCTCTCCATCAGAGCTTTTAGCCTGTCAACAATATGACATAAATCCACAGGCAATGTCAACATGTCCAAGGAAAAGAATCATTAGAAGCCATACACAAACTACCAGGCACTACTTTTTTTATTGCTTCAACTGTTAAATACTAGCTCCAAATATATACCGAGCACCCAAAAGGTAAAACTGGGAATAAGAAAAGCATCATAAAAATTCAGCCAAGTACAGATCTTAATATAACTGATCCAAGAGAAGAGTGTCATTGAGGACCAGTTATCCTAGCTATAATTAGCTATATTAGGATCAATTCAAATAATTTCAAATCTATCATAACAAACATATAACGTAAATTTTCTTCCAAAAGTTATAAGACAATCATGGGAAATTCTAGCCTTCTAGGCAAACTTGGGGTGCCCAACCACTTAGGGCCCTCAAAAGTTATGGGCCCCAAATTAGTTTTAAGAAGCATTTTAATGTAAAATCAAGTTTTGTTGTTCAAACTTGATATTCGCTTTTAATAGATTCGTTTGATTATCAGAAGAAGTCTGTCTTGTTATTGTTGTTTATGAGCGATTATTCAAGCATAAAATATTTCATTTTAGGATGTAAACATACAAGTTGGTGTAAATGATATTAACAGTACATGTAATTTTCTTTAATCATTCGTAAAGGGCATAAGAGTCTTATTTCGAAATAAATTACAAAAAAAAAAGGGCCCATTATCTTTGCTCCGCCCCCGATAACAATAAAAAGAATGAAAATCTTATAGGTCAAGCTTAAGGTTAAAGCACAGCACGCTAGCCCCTTTGCTTAATAGTCACCTGTTTATTATCATTGGAGTTAGTAGCTTCTTCTTTTGATGCATCATCCAACTCATCATCGCTATATTGACCAAGCAGTGATAGAGGATTCTCTCGTGGTTGACCTGAAACACGACTTCAGTAAATAAGAACTTGTACAATTCTTTTAGAACTCTAAAAGCAACAAACAATGCATATAAGCATAAGGAAACGGCAGGGATAAAGAAGCGGTTCAAGTGCCAAAGTGATTGAATGAAGTCCAAACAACTGAACAAACAGACTGGCATAAGAGCACTTATAATCTGTTCACCACCAACCTGGTACAAATCAGAAAATGTCAGCAAGGTGTGATGCTAATGAAGTGAGAGGTATACGAACCGAAGAAAATATTGTCCTTGCTATTCACCATAACGCTTTGATCCTGCCAGAAACAGCAAAACAAGAAGGAAGATATTCACTATATCACTGTGGCAGGGCTGATCTCACCGTGAACGTTCCCAACACCACAGCCACTCTACATTCTGAAAACAATTACTTGGAAGAAAAAGCAATATTTCATATATCAAAAACCCATATTCCAGGAAGACTATGCCGTATACTCATGTCTTCTCTACAAAATCCTTTTGAAGAAAACCAGCAGAACCCACCTGAAGAAGAGGGTGAATTTGGCAACTCCTGATCGAGTTTGTTGTCCTCATCCTTCCCATCGTCATCTTTTGCAGGGGACCCACCCACGTCTCCTATGTAATTAACCACCATGAAAAAATTAAATCTATCTTACCAATGACTATCAGATTTATAAATGTAGATATACATACAAAAATAAGCTACCCCATGCAGCCCTATCGCTTGACAAATCCAAAGTCTTTTATTTGGCAATCATCAAAAACCACGTTAACAAAACAATGAAAATAAAGCAAACCACTCAACCACAAGAAATCATCAACAAAAATAAAATATCAACCTTCTTCAATTTAGCTACAAGCAACATAACGCCAAAATTGATCATTTATTTTAGTTCTAAATCAATGACCTGATATGCGAATAAAAAAGTTAACAATTAATAAGATGTATTGATTTTTAAGCTCATAACAAGAATTGTGAGTATAGATAGACATGTTAAATGTTAGTTCACAACTTGGCTTGCTTGCGTCTCTTTAACGTTTTTTACATCATTTGTTGTTGAACCATTTCCTCGTATGCAAACACACAAAACCTAAATTAAACCCTAAAAATTTTATTTAAAACAAAGTTGCTACGCCTAAATTCTAAACTTAGAAACTTCCCTTCCTAGACAAATCATAATTAATGATTTATAAACCGCTACTCATCATCTCTTTAAATATGCAAACTTCAATTGCATATGCATATCAATCATCAATCAACAAAGCCTAAAATTTCAAGAATAAATCAAAAGCACGAGTAAAAATTCAATTTTTACAACAATTCCCAGCAAAAAAAAAAGAGCAAAATGAAGAGAATTTTTCAATCTTTACAGCAACTTCGATACAACAAAAAGGACAATCAAACTTAGGGTTCAAAACCTTAGGAAATAGAAATAAAATACCAGAGGGTTCAGCGAAAAGATCGAGCTTTACTCTACGACCAGCACCCATCTTCGCAGCTAATCTTCTTTCTTTTCTCTTCCCCATTTCAATCAAAGTGAGAGATATCTTCTTAAGTTGCCGCAAAAGAAATCAAAATTTCGCAACGAATTGGAGATATTTCTCAGAGAATTATCAAAGAAATTCAGGAAACGAACTAACCCTAGATTTTATTGTCGATATAAAATTTGGGATTTCTCCCGTGCTACTGATGCAATTATCGGACTTGAGCGAATTTAACCCTAGAAATTCAGGAAACGAATTAACCCTAGATTTTTTTTTAATACAAATATTATTAAGAGGTTGTTTAATTGGACTCTATTTCCTTGTAATTGTAAATTTATAGGTAAAGGCCAAATTCACTCAAACAAAAAGGTTAAAGGGCAAACTTTAAAAAAAAATTAACTACAATAATTTAAATTATTCACGATTTTTTTTTACGATAATTCCACCTATTGATTAATCATGAATAATTTTAATTTTGAGGGGCATTTTTCTAGTGTAAACCCGGTGAGTCGGTGACCGGATGACTTGTTATAGCAAGTATTATTTTTTAAAAAAAAGATAAATTAAAATAAAATGTCAAAAAAAGTGTTAAAAAAATGTTCATAAAAAATTTATGATTTTTTTATTGTTTAGAATTTTTTATGTAAATTTTCAAAAATATTTTCTAATTTTAAATTAATATTTAATTTATTTTTTTGGTGAATTACCTACTATAGCATGTCATCGGGTTACCCAAGTTTACTCTAGGAAAATAACCCTCAAGTTGGATTATTCATGGTTAATCAATAGGTGGAATTATTGTAGGAAAATCATGAATAGTTTGGATTATTCTAGGTAATTTTTCAAAAAAAAAAGTTAAGGGCAAATTAGTTTGTGATTAGTTTAAAAAAGCATCAAATAGGAATTTAATTTGCCACAAGTGTTAAATTTTTAATAACCATTACACCCTTTACCCATTTGAAAATTCTTATGTTCGTTGTAATTTTTTATTTGCTGACTAGAGGCGTTCAACGAGACATGACGGATTGGGACGGGTCAGGTTTAAACATATATAGATTGGGACGAGCGAGTCAAAGTTTGTTTAAATTCGACTCATTTTGACCCGTTTTTTTAAAAGTTTATATAATAATTTTCTTATTCTACTTTATAAATTATGACTCGTTGAGTCAACCCACTTATATGTATAAGAATATCATATAAAAATATTTTAAAAAGTGGTTACATATTTTTCATAAACAACTCCTATAATTATCTGACCCAGTCTTGTCCTACCCTTTACACTAAGTCCCATAAATGACCCGACCGGTTATTACCCGACCCTCTCATAACCCATTACACCCAATCCTTGACGACCCACCCCATTAACACCTCAAGTGCTAACCAAACACAAAAATGAACTTCCTAGGATTTGTATGAAGAAAACGACTTTCTTGGAAAAATATCTTCTTGTAGGAATCAAATTTCAACGTCAATCAAATGAGTTATTAGGAGTTGAGTATAACTAATTAAAGTGGTGTACGGTTGGACTATATTCAAAAATATAAAGGATACTTTCATAGAAATATACTAAAATAAAAAATATGGCAAATTAATTGGGACGAAGAAGTATACTCCAAAGGATAGTTTGTTTAACGGGAAGACTCCTTCGTATCTGATTCGAATTTGATGATATTTGATTTGAAAATCTAATTCGAAACATCGGTTATCCATGCTTATTTTGGATAGCCAATTAACCCTAATTTTTAGATTTGAACCCTAATTTTTAGATAAATTCAAACATTATTTTTATATTCATTAAATCTAATATTTAAAATATTTGATTAAAACTCTTCAACTTACCCTTAGTGTCATCGGTTATTAGATATTTAGATATCAAATCTAAAATTTTTCATATATTAGATATCCAATATATGAATCTAATACACACAATAAATGTGGTAATAATCAAGTGTTAATTATTTGATCGTATAGTAAGTTTTGAATCAAATGTTCAGATTTACTCGGCCCCAATTTGTTCCATTACAAATTATTCTAAAGGAAACCTTTGAAGAGCTTGTATTTATTGGGGGGAGGTGGGTGGTGGTGGAAACAATAATTAATAATCAATAATCGTGATTTATAACTGATAACCCGCTACAAAGAGTCATTCATAAACATTGAATATCTTTTTTCTTTTAGTTTAGCATAATTATCTCCCCAAATCACTCCTAATTACCCTAAATTTGCTACTATATCAACATTGCATATTTGCATTCCATTTTCGTAGCCAATATAATCTTCTATATTTAGTTATTTTTTGCAATTACATAAATAAAGTGGTTAATGCGTAAAAGAAATTTTAAAAAATGAACACAAAAAATTTTATGGAATTCATAAACAACTACTTACAGGTCATTTGGGACATGAATATAATTTTTCTCCAAATCAGGTACCCCTCTTCACCACTTGCAATTTCGCAATAAATCCATGCTCACATTTCACAAAAATGGTTCGAATTTGACAATCTAGTGATGTTAAAGAGCAACAAGAGTTCATTTTCTACAAAATAAAGTAAAGATTTAAAGTATTAAAAGTAGGAATTTAAATTTTCTGTCCTATTTGTTAATTTAAAAATGAGGAAGAAGACATAAGTGTAAGAAGGAAGAAGGATAATGCAACAACTATAAATGACTTACAGTAGTCGGTTCCAAATTTGTTGGGAGTGTTGGTAGCAATTAGGGATGGTCACGGGTCAAGGATCCTATTAGACCCACCCCTATTTTAAGGATCTGGGTCTTATTTTTTGAGACCCACCGGATCCGGGTCGGATCTGGATCTAAAAAATAACTGGTGGGTCCGGGTCCGAGATTCGGACCCTAGACCCGCCCCTTGGACCCTTATAAATATTAAATTGTCCATTTCTATTTGTCTTCTACGTATGAATTATGCCTCTAACACTTATTTTCTTTTCATGTAATCATAATATATATAAATAATATATATGCTACTTGCTAAGTGCTAACCCAATTACCCTTCTTTCATGGACACGAACTAGTGTTTATAATTGAATTTAAGCGTATATGGATGACGCTATGCAACTTTAGATGTTGAATTAGTATTAAGTATTTGTAAAATACGATAATAACTCTCTTACAAATATACGAAAAATATAATGACTTACAAATGGTTTAAATTTGACAAATTAAAGAGATTTTTGTTAGACCCATTAAGGACCCTAGACCCATCAGATTTGGAGGGTCTGGGTCTAGGTCTTGGTCTGGGTCTGAAAATTTTGGACCCTTGAGGTCCGGATCCGGGTCTGGATCTCAAAAAATTAAAAGGGTCCGGGTCCGGGTCCGGGTCTGGTTGGACCCGCTCCAGACCCGCCCCATGATCATCCCTAGTAGCAATACTCAAACAAAGGTTGGATTTTTGAAAATAATCAATACTATTGGGTTATTCATGGCAGATTGTCATAAGGTCAGATTATTCCGGATAATTTTTCCTTTAGAAAATTGGATAAAATCATAAAAGATATATTTTCAAAACTTGTCAAAAAAAATTTTTCAATCGCATTCCAACACTAACCTAGAGGGATGATAATTCAACCCAAAATTCACTCTGGAAAAAATATATTCGACTAGGAATCCAATTATATTGTCCAAGTCCGATTCATAGACATATTGGAGTTAGACTTCATAAAAATTTGATACTCCAACTCTAACTCTGACTTCAAACCTACTCCGATTCCGACTCGACCCGACTCTGACTCAATCCGACATCTGACTTTACTTTTGATTTTGGACAAATTTAAACTTCATATTAAATATAAAATGAAAATGTGTCTTTTTTAAACCAAATTTGTGAAGTTGACGTTTGAGTCTAGATTAAATGATAAATTTAAGTAAAAAGTTTAAGCTAGATTTGTGTTTCATTCTAAGACAAGTTGACAAAATTTATGTTTTAATATAATATTAAAAGTCTTAAATGCAATGTTTTTGGTTTTATAATTGAATATCAAAAGAGATATTATGCGAATTAGAGTATGTATTATAATTATAATTATAATTATAATGATTGTTGTTACAAGAACATTTGTAATTGTTTTTTTTTAACGTGAATTAAGTTTATAAAAATGACTAAATATATTAGAAAAGCACGATAATATGACTAGTATTTGTCATCATCAAAATTTCAATCACTCAACTTATTGGGTAAGAATCATATAAAGACTACTATATATTATTCTCATAATAATATCAATATATGTAAAATTAAGTAATATTAATAGTAAAAATAATAATAATTCTCATAATAATTTTTCAAAAATTTAACTTTTTCACTTTTTTTTTATTATTTTGATTTTCATAGGCAATATTTTCCAACTTTGACCATTGATTTTTGGGAAGTTATCAATGACACCCTTGAGTTTTGATACTTTATCAATGTTACCCTTAAGTTTTATTTACCAATGACACCTTCATACCTTCATATTATTGAATGTCTTACAATCGTAACTTTTTTAAACTTTTTTGTTCAAAATCGTCCAAAACCGTTAACTTTTTATGTTTTAAATTGAAAAATAAAAGAAAAAGAAAAAAGTTAACGATTTTGGATGATTTGAACGGAAAAAGTTAAAAAAAATGTTATGATTGTAAGAGGCTCAATAATACGAGGGTACCATTGATAAAGTGTCAAAACTTAGGGGTAACATTGATAATTTTCCTTAATTTTTTAGTTAAATCTAAAAGTTGATATTAATATTGTTTAATACATTGAGACAAATCAAATAAAATAATAAATACTTTTTTGACTATGTTTTAAGTGATCAATTATGAATAAAATATATATCTTTTAAGTAGGGAAACTATGATGTTGAACGTGAATAATAGAAGACTTGATCATTTATGTAATTTTTATGTTTGTTAATGGAATTTTAGAGTCTTTTCTTTGCTAAATTGTATTTGAAGAACACTTTCATTTAATTGTAATTATAAGACTCTCTTTCATTTGAAGTGAAATTTGAAAGACATATTTTCTTTGTTAAATTGTATTTGAAATATGAATGTAATCATTAAAATGATATCGATAAGAATAAAACTTGATAATAATCCATACTCCGTCGAAGGTCCGAGTCGGAGCAAAGTTAAAGTATGCTTAACCGACTCCGATTGGATGTGATCTGAAAAAATAATCCGAATTTTCTTTGAAGCAAAATCGAAAAGTGGATAATTCAAACTAGGCATGTCAAACAGATTAGGTTGGGTCGGGTTCGGGTTCGGGTTCGGGTCATATATAAACAGGTCAGAAAACCCTTGACCCAAAGCCGACTAATTTAGTTAATTGGGTCGAAAATCACAATCTTGACCCGACCTGCAACAGATCAGGTTGACCTGCTTTCGACCCACTTAACCCGTTTATAATTTTTTGTTTTTGTTTTAAGGTTTTTAACGTTGATTAAATATAATTTTTTAGGCTTTAATTATAACTTTATGTTTTTTATTGTTTATTTAGTATTCAATATGAAAAATAAGAAAATATTAAATGAACTAAGTTTAGCTTATACTTATTGATTTAACTCGAAACTAACACATATAATTAAATGAATTATACAAGTTTTTTTCAGGTTTAAAATTTTAACCTAACCTATTTAATAAACAGATCAGGTCGTATCGACCTATTTAATTAATTAGGTCAAAAGTCTCATCTCAAACCCACTAATCTTAAATTAGATTCAGATCGAATTAACACGTGGGAGCGCTCATTCAAACCGTATCCGACTCATACAAAGATACCATTGCCGGCCTTTCCTTGTAAAAAGAAGGATAAGTAGCGTTAGCCAAGAATCCCCTTCCCATTTCCCACAACAACCCTTTGGCTAAATCAAAAATCAATATAAATATAGGAGTAATTTACATTTACAGGGTCAAGCTTAAACAATACCCTTTTATTTTATTATTTACATTAAAAAACCCAAAAATTCTCTACTTAGCTGTCTGTTGTTGTCCTTCTCCATCTCTTTGTCCTATCCGTGTAAACAGTTTTCTGCTTCATCGGAAGGTGATTTTTCATCTCTCAATTGATGTGTTTTTTGGGTTTTTGAATGAGATTTTATGGGAGAATTTGTTTTAAGTATTGGGATTGTTTTGTAAGATCAGAATTGTTGGGTTTTGCTTTTTTGAGAATTGTTAATTTGATGGATTCTTTCAATTTTAAATTCATCTAATAAGTTGGTAAATTTCTCTTATAAAACAATAAAATTCAGATCTTGATGTTGTTATTGAATGGTTTATAAGGTAATTTTTTTTGATTCTGCTTTTGTTTTTGATCAATTGTATGTTTATGAAAGTTGGTGTTTTTTCTTGGGTGTCAGTAATAGAGAATTAATTTTTGTTGCTGTGAATTGTAAGACATTCAGGTTTTTGTATTTTGTTTTTGGATAAAAGATATGTTGCAAAATTTTGTTGGATGTTTTTTTTTTAATTTTATTTTTTGGATGAAAAAGGGAGGGGACTAGGGTTTCGGATTATTCAGTCCATGTAATTGATTAGATTGTGATTTAGTTAGAGGTGGCACATTGATGATGATACAATGCAATGAGGGAATTGGGTTTACAAATGTGCATAAAGTTATGTTAGTAAGGAATCATTGAAGAATATGCTTACTAGGAATTTTGGTTTGAGGGTTTGTGAATGGCGCCTTTAAAATTTGAAACTTTTTGCCTAAATTATAACACTAGGGCCTTGGATTGTGGTTTGGTTTGAAGTGGGGCATTGAAGATGATTCAATCCAATGAGGGAGATGGGTTTGCAATCGTACATAAAATCATGATTGTGAGGATTCGAGTTGAAGGAGATTATGCTTTACTAGGAGGTATGGATCAAGGGTTTGTGAATGGAGCCTTTAAAGTTTGAAGCTTTTTGCCCGAATTATTTTTGTAGGGCCTTGGATTGTGATTTGGTTGGAGGTGGGGCAATGATGATGATAAATGGAATGAGGAAGATGGGTTTGCAATGTACATAAAATCGTGACTGTGAGGATTTGAGTTGAAGATTATGTGGTATGGATTGAGGGTCGGAGAATGGAGCCTCTAAAGTTTGAAGCTTTTTGCGCGAATTATATGTGTAGGGCCTTAGATAGTGATTTTGTTGGAGGTGGGGCCTTGATGATGATACAATGCAGCGAGAGAGAAGTGTTTGCAATTGTACATAAAATCATGATTGTGAGGAATCATCTGAAATTTGGGGAGTGGAGGAAGAGTTGTAGGAGATCATTCTTTGTTAAGAGTTTTGGTTTGAGGGTTTGTGAATTGCACCTTAAATGTTTGATGTTTTTTGCATGAAGTAAAGTGTAGGGCATTGGGTGTCCACCTATGCTCCGTTATGTTTTTTTGTTTTTTTGTTTTGGAGTGAAATTAATTAGATTACAGAGAAGATTATGTCAGTACATCAAAAAGAGGTTCCGGGATTGCCATAGATTGCATTTATGTCCAAAGATTTGATATGTTTTTTTAAATGTGAATTAATAGATTTGAAATCATATAATTGAATATCTTTCCTTTGTTTGTCGTATATGACAATGAAATTTTCATTTGTTGCTTTCGGAGTTGGTGTATACAATGAATTAATAGATTTGAAATCATATAATTAGTCAACTGCATTGACCTTGAGGGAGAAGAGGAAATAGTCATCTAATTGAGGTTGAGTAGAGAAAAGGAGAAAATAATCTAGTTTCCGTTAGGCAACAAGAGTATGCCGAAGATAGAAGAGAGAGAAGGATGGTGTTGATTAGGCAATGGATTGGCGGAGTATATCACCAAATGAAAATGATATTTTTACTATTTAATCGCTGAGATTTATATTTTTGTGACATATTCTGTATCCAAGAAGGGATATTAATGTGTTCATTAAGTGTTGTTGGGATACAGATTTTTTTATAAAAAATATTTAGGCTGAATAGATTCAGACTAGAAAGATAAAATACTGTAATAGAAGAGACCAAGACCGCCTGCATAAAAACCTGTTGGGATATGGAGTTAACAAAAGATTTCCACTTTTATTGAGCATAAAAGCGAGTGCCATAGAAATCATTCAAAGAAGAGGAGGAATCAATAAAATGGTTCTTTGAAAAACAAATAGTCCGGTTAAAAGGGCAAATTTAAAGCTTACGTTCACAATGAAATCATAAGAATATAAATATTATTAGTAATTTCTTTGAGCATCCTCTTTAGTGAGCGTCATGGTTGATTAATGTGTAAACAAATTGTTTTGACTTTTGGAGCAGATCAGTTGGAGAGCTTCGAAGTATAATATTTTAAACAACTGAATTCCCAACAATATTCAGAAATGGTCAACAGGTGATTGTTTTAGCTTAGCATATTTCTTATAGAATCTTGATAGCAATTCGATCAAACATTTTGAATTTAATGATCTTCGCTTGAAATTCAACAGGTATGGAGTTTATTAACGTGCAGCGAATATCATGGTGCAGTGTATAGATGGTATCCAGCATTTATTTCTTTCTTTTATGCGATGTTGTGACCTTGAAATTACAAAACCACCGCGAGGTCTTGAAGACCCTGAACGCTTAGCGAGGGAGACTGTCTGTAAGTTACATATATCATTGAAAGTCTTTTTTAAATCACCAATAATTTTGAAATTTATAAGCATATTATAGCCTATGTAATTATATTTTGTTCTATTTAAGTATTAGAAAAATGAACAGTTCTGGGAATTTAAGAAAAGTAAGTGCAATCATATTTTTTTTACTTTTGTACGGTATACTAGACTATCGTTATGTGTATTTTATGATCTATAATATAATAACATTTTTCTTATTATTTTCCATGCAGTTAGTGTGAGTGAAATAGAAGCTCTTTATGAGCTATTTAAAAAAATCAGCAGCGCTGTGATTGATGATGGTCTCATCCAAAAGGTATCTGAAAAATTTTAATAGAGGCATTTCTTAACAATCCCATTTTCATTTTTTGTTGGTGTTTTTTTTTTGTTAATGTTCTTGAATTCGTGCCTATGCAAACTTTAGGATATGATTTCTCATATCTAAAAAAGAGTTGTATTTAGAAAGTCCCGAGTTCTAATACAATAAAATATGTTTGCAAAATATCACTTGTAACTTAAACGCACTTTATCTCCGTAAATTCACGGTGAGTTTCAGTTAATGAACCTTGAGCTTGATGTGATAACAAATAAACGTTTAGATTGGATTTTTTTTTTGCAGGAAGAATTTCAGTTGGCCTTGTTTAGGACAAACAGAAGAGAAAGCTTGTTTGCTGATAGGGTAAGTCTCTTGGTATAATAATGAAACCTATTTTTATATTGTTAGTTGCATAAATCTAAGCACTTCTCTATTGTGCAATGACTGTTGGATACTCTTTTCTATCCAAATGTGTTTATTTGTTTACGCTTCAACGTTGTAACTATTTTTTGATTTTTTTAGGTCTTTGACTTGTTTGATACAAAGCATAATGGAGTTTTAGGTTTTGAAGAGTTCGCTCGTGGACTATCCGTCTTCCATCCACAAGCTCCGACTGAGCAAAAAATTGATTGTATATCTCTGGCTTTTTATGATGTCACTATAATTTCTTTTCTTTGTTTTTTGCTGTTCAAATTTAAGATCGCTAATCACAAACTAGGGAAAGAATATTAAAGATCAAAACTCAGAAAAAATCGTCTTTCTAAAAAACAAAAGACCAACTCGAATAGCCTAGGTCTTGTCTTGCCATGGGACGATTTGGTACTAATTGTTAATGATTCATACTAGTCTACATAGTTATGTAAATGTTTTAGTTTCCCTTCATATCGCCTTAACCAACTTTTAGCAAAAGCCAAAAGGTCATTCACGCATCACGACAAGTACTATGGAAAACTGGAGCGCCGCTTTTCTAAATAACTAGGTTTTTTGAGCGTGAATGTAATGATTGAAAGTTAATTATATTTTGTTTTTCAGTTTCCTTTAAGCTGTATGATCTCAAGCAGCAAGGTTATATTGAGAGGGAGCAGGTCAGTCATTATTTCATTTGTAATGTCATTATTCTTTCGAAACTATTAAG
This sequence comes from Amaranthus cruentus, assembly GCA_019425755.1. Taxonomy (NCBI): domain Eukaryota; kingdom Viridiplantae; phylum Streptophyta; class Magnoliopsida; order Caryophyllales; family Amaranthaceae; genus Amaranthus; species Amaranthus cruentus. Next base: position 1,295,476 of record CM033456.1, read on the forward strand.
CATGATGTGCACCGATAATTTCAAAATGAAGCGTTTATGGTATTCTCATACTTGTGATAATTCTATTATGTGTTTAGTTGCACACTTGCCATCTTAAATTTCTCGTAATACATAATGAAGTAAATGAACATTCCTTTTTGGCATGGCATTACTATTTTTCTATAATGGTGAATATTTGTATCTAAATTGATGTGTTTTGTGCAAAGAAATAATATGCATATTGCATATAATACTTCTCAAACTCATCTTTACTTCCTCTCTCCTGTAATTTAGCTCTTTTTAGGTTGTGACAAGCTAAAATTTTAACCTATTAAATCTTCTTTCTTGTGCTTATGCTTTATGAATAAAACTGTTACGTAATCTAGCTTTCATTAGTCGTTACTATTTCATGGGTAAAGGAAGAGGACAAGAGAAACTAGCATTGAATGATTTGTTAGTAATGGATGGTCAAGAATCTTTATATATAGTATTAAAGAGGTGCATATGGTCATTGAAGGGATACTTTCACCGATAACGAAAATTACTGTTTGTCAATATTATTGTCATCAATGAAGACTTGAGTACCTCTTTATTGCTCCTATGTATCCCTTGGTTTCCACTCTGAAATTTTTTTCACATGATTGTCTTCCTATGTAATCCCTCTGTCCCATTGGAACTTGTTACTGAAAGTTACATTTCTCCGCACGACATATCACCCACTTTCGGGATGGAGGAGTATATGTGTGTGTGTGACTTTTATGTGTTAATGTATGTCTTTAAGAAGTTAACTTTGCATTTAACAGCAAAAGCCATTGTAAATTTAATGAAGGTGATGAGTGCGTCAATTTATCAAAATAGAAATGTCGAATATACAAGTTAGGAATTGCGTTCCTCTTCATTTTGTGTTTCGTACATTTTGAATGTATTATGTTCCATGCATTTTAACTGCTATTTTTCCTTTCATTTCTTCTTCCCCCCTCGATTAGTTTCGAATAATACCACATGCTCCCCTTTTTTTATCCTTTTATGATCCCTTCGTTGTGTCCTTGTAAATTACTCGGCTATAATTTTTTTTTTCTTTGACTTGGCTTTGATGTTATTTTCATTCTGTTGACTTCCCACATTGGGTTTGGATCTCCATCTTCTTTAGCATGTTATTTTTCGCACTCTGCTTTTTTTTTTTTTAAATAACACCATTACATATTCAGGATTCCATGTTAGCCAATAATATTTCTCAAGGACAACACATGCCAAAGTGTGGGTGTGCAATCAATTTCTTTTCTTTCTTAATCAAAATTAAAGTTCATTGAGTGAAAACGAAAATGATCTTGGGAAGAGAATTGACGAGGTGGCTTCTTCCTATAGGAAACATCCAATCATTAGATTAGTAATGAATTGTATGGTCCATACCCTTTTAGAAAATCATTGATTCGCCTCTAGACTTGGACACCTTTTTTAGAGAGCAGGTTGCTCATTATTTTTTGTTTTTTGGTAGAGTAAAACAAGTATGATGTAATTAACAGAATGAAGATAAAGCAAGCCCTCTGACTCCTGTAGGCTGTAGCTTAAACTTAATTTGAAAAAGCGCGTCTCGCTTTGCGCCTTATGCAACTCGAGCTCGTGCTTGGCTAAAAACGCCTCGACTAGGTGAGGCAAAGCCCACTACAAGAGGCGTGCACCTTGGATGCCTCGATGCGCTTCACGCCTTCTGCGCATGGTTGGCCTCGTTGTTGGACTGGGTAATTAATTTATGCTTGTTTGTTAGAAAAAGAAATAAACTCGAAACCCAAATTCACTTGAATATGCGGTTCGAAAAATCGTTGCTTTTTTAAGAAAAATAAAAAGCTTGCGAAGTAGAAAATAGTCGTGGGAATTCTTCATATGCTCATTATAATAGTTTTGTGCTAAAGTGGTGTTTACTGCAAGGATAATAAATGTTTTCATGCTTGTTGATACTAAAATGGTCGTGGCATTTAATAAATGTACTAAAATAGGAGATTACCAAATTCTTGTATTACATTGTAAATACTACCGAGGATTGCATTTTTGGGGTTGAAAAGACATTTGTGACATAAAAAAATAGAATAATCGATCATAAATCTCGTATAGTTGTATTTTATGGGTGGTGAGGAAAGACTCAACCTTTTACCCATGAGCTGCTGTCAATCTTCAATTTACTTTTAGTTAATAGCTATCTTTTTGAAATTTTACTTTCATATTTTGTAGGTGAAACAAATGGTCGTGGCCACATTAGCTGAAACTGGCATGAATCTTGCGGACCATGTCATAGAAGAAATTATTACCAAGGTTCTACACTCGATCCTCCCATGATTACTTTGATGAGTTAATTTGTCGAAGCACTATAGTAGCTTACTTTTGATCCTCTTCATTAATTGTTTTTACCGATATCTTACGAACATTGCTTCGTTTTCCTTTGAGTGTGAGTTCTGTAGTTTGGTTCAATTGACAATAATTTTCTCTAAAATTTGTTTTTAGAATTTTTTTTAGGGTTCCATACTTCTCGATTTTTGGTATTGGAAGGGTAGGGTGGGAGGCAGAGAGAGAATAGGGAGGAAACCTGAAGCACCTTTTTCGACATCAGAAAATTCTTTCAACTCATTTAAGGATTTAACCTAGTATTTTTTTCGCCCCTACAAACATAAAGAAAGAAAATGGGAGAACTCGTTTTTACGGAGATCATTTTTGTTCCCACCAATTCACCAAAACACATCTGTAATGCAAAGTCACTACTACCTATGTTGGATCTTCTTTGAGAATCGTCGCGGCGAGGCCCCCTTACTTTTTGGATTATAAAATCCTAATCTGCCTCCTAATTTATTTTAGGAAAAATTGACATTAATAATCCAAACTTTTGCTCGTCCATTGTGAATAATCCGACCTATAGATTATAATCTTAATACTCCAACATTTTCCCTTCGTTCTCAGTAAATAATCCAACATGTGTCTTAGTTTGCCAGCAGCATACCCTAATATGGAATGTTGTGGGCAAATGTGTGACAAAGGTTAGATTATTAGATTATAATCCAACGGTAGTATTATTACGGCGGATGGGTGAAAGGTTGGATTATTAATATTAATTTTTCCTTTATTTTAATCATCTAATTTCATATTAAGTTAGCGTGTCATGAAAGCTGCTCAACATCTGCCAGAGTTTGCTACTTTGTTAGATTACTTGGTGAAGTTCTTGTGGACAATCCTTCGCCACTTATTAAGTTCAACTTCATTTTTTTTCGCAATCCTCTGTGCAGACCTTTGCTGAAACCGATACTAAACAAGACGGTAAGATTGACAAGGAGGAATGGAGAAACCTTGTCTACCGACATCCATCGCTGCTGAAAAACATGACCCTACAATATTTGCAGTAAGTTCGTGCAATTTAGATTTCGCAATTATCATACAAGTTCTATAACAAAAACGTGAAAACTAGAACACGCGTTTCGATGTATTGTCATGTTGAGTTTTCTAAGCGTGTTTACATTTGTGTTTTGACAGGGAAATTACAATCACATTTCCGAGCTTTGTGTTCCATTCTCAAGTCGATGATACCTAAGTTCCATTCAAGTTTTGATCTTAGATCGATTTATCCGTTAATTTATTGATTGGTTTTGGTTTTATCAAACAAGAATTGTTCAGCATGGTTGTTTTCCTTTTATGGAATCCTTTTGTATAGAGGTTTGAAAAAAGCTTTGTAATAATGTAATTGCTTGCATTTGCATGCTTTTCTTTCGTTAGTGACATATTATGAGGAGACAGTCTTCATATTTTAAATCGTTACTGAAAGTGATATATATTATTAAGAGACCATTTTTTGATATACATTGCAAGTCTTCTTTTTAGACTTTAATAATTGATGAATTTTTTTTCTAGTTTTTAATAATTGATTGAATGTGATGAGTGGTGAAGTATTTATTAATGTAGAGTTAGTGGATAATTTACATACCAAACAAAAAAACTTATGCAAGTCGAGAACTATTTTCGTGTCTAAGAGATTGCATATTAATAATTGGTACATATATTAAGAAATTAGTAAGGACAATTAAATTGGATAGGTAAGATTAAACTTGAAAGAAAATGAGAAAAGATAAGTGGATGAGAATTAAAGAACGTGGTGAGAACAGTTTTATATGAAAATGTCACAAAATTAAAAGGATGGACGTTTTGAAATATTTTAAATAATCCAATCCTTTAAACTTTGTGATATTTTCATATGGAGTGTTCTCACTTTTTTTTAATTCTCATTCATATATCTTCTCTCATTTTCATATGTAGATTATTCTCATATTCGCGAATTAATTAAAGTAACTTAGAATTGTAGCTCACATTTCAAAATCATCTCGTGATTGTTTAATTTATATTGCACTAATATCTAGTTGAATTGCCATAGTGAAGTTTCTTAAGGAAAAAAACAACACTAACTTTTTTAACACAACTTCTAAACAACACGCAATAGTAGCAAATTTAGATTCAAAATATGAGGCTGCAAAGCTTAATGACGACATCTTAATTCTCTCTAACAAGTAAAATAGACAAATGCATTAAAAAAAGTAAAATAAAGACAAAGCTCAACCGAACCGTTACAAGAATTAACACTAGAGCCTTTCTTGATTCTGGATTCTCACGAGGTATGCTAAGTCCATGTGATCAATCCTTACTAAAAAATGTGCAATCTTTGCCCATGATTCATCTTCATTAAGAAAACAAACAAATCAAAATAAATGAAGTAAAAAACACATATAAATGCACAAATGTCACAAAGTAACTGAAGTCATCCAAACTTCATTTTTAAATTTTCGAACAATTTCCTCTTCATATGAGTAACAAAATTATCTTATAAAAACTTCTTAACCGTGCTATTACAGAGCCATCGCAAAAATGATCTTTCAACAGATCCCATTGCCATTTGCCACTGAAATAGTCAACAATATTTTCAAAAGAAAATAAACCTCATATACCAAACCAAATGTTCCTTCAACCCAATAAGTTTTATAAAAAGCGCATTAGAATGGTCTAATTTTCGAATAAAAAAATTTCATGTTGATAAAACTATAAATACAATTTTACTACTTCCTGTATTAAATTCAGTCAATGTTTTGACTCTACCAAGTAAAACTATAATTGGAGCTTTCTTGTAGGAAAAAGAATGATACTCCAGACGTTGGTGCATCTTTACAGCAAACAGACAAAAGAAAGCAAAAACATCTTATTTACAGAATCACCGAAAGAAAAGCAGGGCAAACACAGATTTTAAACACAAAAATAAGCAGCTATAAAGATTTCATTAAACTGCGCTACCTCATCTTTTAGGTAAGATCCTAAGAAAATTGCCCCAGAAAAACAAGGCACTCCTCAAAATATTCCATTGTTCCAATACGAGTCACTTCAAAACCAAGGCAAAAAAAGATACAGTATTTAGAGAAACAAATTGCAATACTAAATTTACTACTCAATAAGTAAGATGATGAAAGATAGAAAAAGCAAGCTTAGTCGACTTCCTCCATCTTGGAACCCTCAGTGTCGGCTTCCTCAAGAGCAGGCATGTCAACATCAGCTTCTCCGGCATCTTCATCAATGCTTAAACCAAGCTTGAGCATTCTGTGGATACGGTTGCCGAAGGTGTTGGGGTCATCGAGGCTGAACCCAGAAGTCAACAAAGCAGTCTCGAACAGGAGGAGAACCAAGTCCTTAACAGACTTGTCGTTCTTGTCAGCATCAGCTCTCTTCCTTAGCTCTTCCATGATCGGGTTTTCGGGGTTGATCTCCATGGTCTTCTTGGAGGACATGTAACCAGCCATGCTAGAGTCCCTCAATGCTTGTGCCTTCATGATTCTCTCCATGTTGGCAGTCCATCCATACTCACCTGTGACCAAACAGCAGGGAGAGTCGACAACACGGTCAGAGACAACAACCTTCTCAACCTTGTCACCGAGAACATCCTTGATAACCTTGCACAAACCATCAAACTTCTCCTTCATCTCCTCACTCTTTTTCTTCTCATCCTCGCTCTCATCTAGCTTAAGACCCTCCTTGGTTGCTGAAACAAGCTTCTTGCCCTCAAATTCCTTGAGCTGACCAATTGCATATTCATCAATGGCATCAACCATGTAAAGGACCTCATATCCCTTCTTCTTCAGCTTCTCGAGGAATGGAGAGTTCTCGACAGCCTTCTTGCTCTCACCGGTAATGTAGAAGATATCATTCTGGCCATCCTTCATTCTGGTCACATAATCCTTAAGGCTAGTCAACTCATCGCCGCTCTTGGTGGAGTGGTACCTCAACAACTCAGCGATTTTGGTCCTGTTCTGGCTGTCCTCGTGGATACCCAACTTCAAGTTCTTGGAGAAAGCCTCGTAGAACTTGTTGTAGTCCTCCTTGTTCTCCGCAATTTCGAAGAACAGATCAATACATTTCTTAACAAGGTTCTTCCTGATGACCTTCAAGATCTTGTTTTGCTGCAACATCTCTCGGGAAATGTTAAGAGGAAGATCCTCAGAATCAACAATACCCTTAACAAAGCTCAGGTATTCGGGGATCAATTCCTCACAATTGTCCATGATGAAGACACGGCGAACATAAAGCTTGATGTTGTTCGGCTTCTTCTTTGTGTCAAAGAGATCAAAGGGTGCTCTCTTGGGCACAAAGAGGACAGCCTTGAACTCCAGTTGACCCTCAACAGAGAAGTGCTTCACAGCCAAGTGCTCTTCCCAATCATTAGTGAGACTCTTGTAGAAAGCAGCATACTCCTCTTTGGTGATTTCCTCCGGCTTTCTCATCCAGATTGGCTTTTGCTTGTTCACCAAAGACCACTCATTAGAAACCTCCTTGATCTTCTTTTTCTTTTTCTCTTCCTTCTCCTTCTCCTCATCAACATCCTCTACTTTACCTTCCTCGTCTTTCTTTTCCTCTTCGTCTTCATCATCTGAGATCTCCTTCTCAATTGTCTTTTCAACCCAGAGAGAAATAGGGTAACTGATGAACTCGGAGTGCTTCTTGATAAGATCTTTGAGGCGACGTTCCTCAAGATACTCAAGTTGGTCCTCCTTAAGATGGAGGGTGATCTTAGTTCCCCTTCCAAGAGGCTCACCAGTGGTATCCCTGGTCACAGTGAAGGAACCACCAGCTTGAGACTCCCAAACGTATTGCTCATCATCATTGTGCTTTGTGGTCACAATAACCTTCTCTGCAACAAGGTATGCAGAATAGAAACCAACACCAAACTGACCAATCATGCTCACATCAGCTCCAGCAGCCAAAGCTTCCATGAACTCTTTAGTACCAGACCTTGCGATAGTACCCAGGTTGTTCACCAAGTCTGCAGAACAAATGGCATTAAGAATACTATACCAAGAAATCAGCCAGATAATTTTGCAATAGAAAATTTAAATACAAACAAGTAACTCACCAGCCTTGGTCATTCCAATACCACTGTCAATAATAGTCAGGGTGTTGTTGGTCTTGTCGGGAACAATATGGATAAAGAGTTCTGGTTGACCATCAAGCTTACTCTTGTCTGTCAAACTCTCAAAGCGAATTTTATCCAGAGCCTGAAGCAAAAAAGGATAACAAAAACAATGTCACATACATACCATTTATCAGTTCATTTGCAATACAAAGAATGGAAGTGGATATAACTAAAGCAATTGAAAGCAGAGCATTTAACCAATTAGTCACCATTCATCACGATGAACAGACCCTTGCTTGTAATGATAAACTAAACACAATTATTAACAGCCTGAAGGGAAATCACATTATACTCGAGCATAAAACCAATGATTATACTGTGTAAGTGTGTTTAAATAAAATTCTTACATTACAGAGTTTAGAACAAATTTATTGGATACAGTATCATTATAAAGTGAAGTAATAATTACATTGTATAACAATCCATCGACTATCATGCCAATATGCTTAATCAAATAAAATTGCATGAAATAGTATGTCGCCGCTAGCATAGAATTACGAACAAAGATCATGATCAAACACACATATTACATCCATACAACGTTATATTACAATGCCTTTAAATGAGATCATGAATTGCAAACTGTTTACAACAGTAAGTCACAAGTTACGGATGGAAATGAAAAATCGAACTCTATTTTACGAATCATAAACGCTAATCGATTCCACTTTCCAAAAATACAAAAAAAAATGATACAAGAATTTAGAAGATCATCAACGAGCGAAAATCAAAATCCAAACGACAGCTTAAAACTCCGATCAATTAAAAACTATAAAAAAATCCAAATCACTTTGAGTAACGTTACAAAATCAGCTTTTATAGCACCCGTCGTAAATACCGAAGATGATTCATAAACCGCAAGTCATAATCAATAAATCTACAATGTATCACGAATAGAAAATCTCAAGCAAACAACAATAGATGAAACCAGAAATCAACTCCAAATAAACTAAATCTACAAAGAAATTAAACAAAAACTCAAACAGATTAAGTAACAGAAGAAAAATCTTCATTAATATCACGAATTCATGTAACCTAAGATTCTCAAATCATAATCAACAAATTTAACAATAAATCAGAATTAAAAAGCTCACATAACCAGTAGTAGATAAAAGAATAAAGGATCAAAGAAAAGAAACTCACATCAGAAGAGTTACTGATAAGTTCACGAAGAAAGATCTCTTTGTTACTGTAAAAAGTGTTGATGATAAGACTGAGAAGCTGATTGATCTCAGCTTGGAAAGCAAACGTTTCACATTCCGCCATTGTTAGCAATTCCTTCCTCTCAATGATTTTTGCGAAAACGATAGATTTCTAAAGAGAGAGAGAGAGAGAATCGACGGAATTAGGGTTTAGGGAATATATGAGGCGGAAAAAGAAACGGAGAAGAGTGAATTATATAGGGGTAGTTAGTTAGAGAGTTAGGGTTTCTAGATCCTTCTAAATTGATTTTTGTGAACATAGAGGCCATTATTTGTCATACTTAAAAAAGAATAAAGGAAAAAATCAAAAGAAAAGTTTGAAGGAAGCATTGACGGGAAAATGTGTATGAACACTATGACTATGATAAGTACAAGATGCCTCGTATGAAAATGTCGTGATGATCATATTCAGTATATTACGCTTATGAAAATAATCATCGAATAATGTCATTTAGCAATGAGTTTTTCGAATATTATATTTCTAATTGGTGCTCACTCGTTTCTTTAATGAGGTTTTCACAATAAATATATACGGGAATTAAAAAAATAAAATTTTCTAAATAGTAAGTATATTATTTTATTGAATAATTAATTTAATGGAAGAAAAATAAGGACCAAAAACATTAAAAAATACTTATTAAAAAAGTTAGTTAAAAAATATATGAAGACCACAATTAATAAAAAAAATATTTTTATAAGTTATAGGAAACATAAAGAATATAGAAATGTTAAAATAAAGTTAATGAAATATATGTGGGGACTATAAATATTATTTAAATATTAAAATGAAGATAAATAAGATTATTTATTTCCAAATTTTATTTTATACTCCTCATAAACAGAAAGTTTTTTTATTAAAACAACAAATGGAAGTATGGAACGTTTGAAATGGCAAGTGAGAATTTCTTTTAGAAACGGAAGGAGCAGTTGGTACATATTATCTATCCTCTACAATAGTAGTAAAGATTCCGGGATTGTTTAGCAAAATAGCTTATTGGGTAGTTTTAATTTATTTCTATACAAATAGAGAGTTAGGTGGTCAAATCATCCAATGCTAGTATTTGTTAAATTAGCTTGTTGAAAGAACTTTATGTTTTGTATAAAATGTTTTCATAAATAAATTATTCAAACCAATAAATATAATCAGTTGGTTAAATTAGCCATTGTAATCAGCTACCAGCTATCAATATCAAACGTTCGCCATACACCCTGAGTTGATTTTAAGAAAAATGTAGATATTTAATAATAAATGAAAAGAGATTGAATTGTGTGAATAAAATCAAAGAAGGTAAAACGTATAAATGAGATAAAAAGAAAGTGATTGTTCATTCTCTTCACATGAATGGGGTCGAGGTTACCGATCCTTCTCTTATTGACGAGGAATTCTATAGGTTCTACTATGAAAATACTTATATAAGTAGAATTAACCTAAATATTACTCAATATGGGCCAATCATCACTGATCATTATAGAAGCTTGTTGACTTTATTCTTTACAGCTTATAAGATTAAGAATGCTATGTGGAGCATTTTTGGTGACAAAGCTCCTTGTTTAGATGGATACAACAACAAATTTTATAAAACAACATGGTGAATTGTGGGTGAAGACATTGTTCATGCTATTTCTCAATTCTTTGAGAATCGGAAAATGCTTCAAAGTTGGAACACTACCACCATCACTTTCATTCCAAGGTGAAATGCCCATCTCACCCAGGTGGTTATCGCCCAATCTCTTGTTGTCATGTTCTATATAATTGCGTTTCCAAATTCATCTGTTCTAGATTAAAGCTTGTACTTGGATAATTGATTGATCAAGCTTAATGAGCCTTCGTTGTCAGGAGAAATATCATGCACAATATCCTTCTTTGCCTAGACCTGATTAAAAAAATGGTAGACAAAATTGTGTACCCAACTGTCTCATAAAGTTGATCTTTACAAAACGTATGATACTATGGCTTGGAGTTTCCTTAAAAAAATTTAATTGATAGGAGTTTCCCCATTAGTTCATTAAGATTATCATGACTTGCATAAGCTACGCATTGATTATAAATGGCACACCCTCTGAAACCTTCAAATCAAAGTGTGGATTGAGACAAGGTGACCCTTTGTGTCCCTCGCTTTTTGTCATAGGAAAGGAATACTTATTTCGCATTTTGAAGAGTGTTGAAAGCTCGTATGGCTATCACCCTAGATGCAAATGAATCAAGTTATCCCATTTGCGTTTTGTGGATGATTTAATGATAATTTACAAATGTGATATTACTTCAATTAGGGTTGTATACAGTTGTATCTAGACATTTTCAAAGACTTGAGACTTAAAAGCTAACTTTAATATGTCAGTTGCCTACATAACAAAAGTTTAACCTGAGATAAAGGAGATTATTGGAAGCATAACCTAGTTCACTTATAGTTCTCTCCCTTTCAAGTACCTTGGAGTTAGCCTCACCTCCAAATGGCTACCAGTAGCTGATTTTGAACAATTGGCACATAGACTGACTAACAGAATTAAAAGTTGGCAATTAAAGAATCTATCCTGCGCAATTAGAATCCAGCTTATAGATTCAGCGTTAGTTGGCATCTCATTCTATTGGTGCCAAATTTTCATTATTTCTAGAAAAGTCATTTGTATAATCAATGTTATTTGTATATCTTTCTTGTGGTTTAGTAACTCTGAATCTCAGAAATCAGGAAAGGTCAAATGGATGGATGTTTGTAAGCCTAAGAATTTTTGTGGCTTAGGCCTTCACAACTTGCTACTGTGGAATCAAGTAGCGATTGGCAAAATTGCATGGTATATATCTTTCATGAAACATTCTCCTTGGGTTCGTTGGGTGCATGAGATTTATACAAAAAGGAGGTAATTAGGGGATCTTCGATGCTCCACCAACAACAAGCTGAGCAATCAAGAAAATATGTTCAGTTAGACTTATTATGGCACTAGATTGATCAAGATCGATATTCTATCAAGGAGATTTACTTGGGTGTTTTGAATTGAAATATCACAGTTCAATGGAAAAACATAGTTTGGATAGATACCCATTCGTAAAACTAGATTCATCTGCTGGCTCATGGCAACAACTAAGCTTAGCACCAAGATAAACTTCTTAGCATTGGAGTCACTGTTGATCCTTTATGTATTCTGTGTGCAACTGCCACTAAGACTGGTGCACATCTTTTCTTTGAGTACCCAATCAGTATGATTTACTTGGATGAAATAAGACAATAGACGAGAGTTAATTTTTGAATCCTATAAGTCAAATGGATCTTCAATAGTCAAATGGACACAAGGGAGTGAATGCAATTAATCGAATGACAACATTGAACAAACTATTTATTTTTACCAACAAAAAGTGAAACCGACCTAGTATTGACAATATACTTCCTCCTTTCTGAAATACTTGCTACATTTCGGTTATGGGCACTATCCATGATTTAACGTGTAAATAAAAATATAGTCTAGGATTTTCTTTTAATCATCTAATCGTATACTTTTATAATATTAACTTCTATCTAATAATTTTTTAATGCGTATAAATTCAACATATAAATGAACAATAAAATTGCATAACAAGTCAAATATAGCAAGTATAATAGAACACAATTTGTCTGGTTGGAAAAAGTTTGTTTCCTACCGGCTACCTCTAGCCGTTTACTTCTCTCCACTTAGTGCTTACATTATACTCCCTCCAAATCTTTTTAGTTGTCACATTTTCTTACTTGGCAAATTCTTTGTTTATCTTTTTTTTACCTAAATACTCCCACTTTTACTGCTCCCAATACCCCACTACCACCTTTACAATCAATTTAATCAATTAAAATACCCAACCATCACATTTTCAATGAACTCCACACCACCCTTAATAACGGAAAAAACCCAAACAGAACATCTAAAATGATTCGGATGGAGTACTGGAAATGTCAATTTCTTGAACATTTTATCTTTGAATGTTGATAATTGATATGACAAATGGATTGTGTGAACACATAATTCCATTTATGATAGGGGGTAGCTTCACAGCTTTGTCCAATTTATTCAGTGACATTATAGACAAGGCTACAAGATGCACGTATTATAAATCAAATTTTATGTAATAACAATTTCAAGTGTAAAATAGAATCAGATGTATTACTTCTATTGCACAATCAACTAAAGTTAATATTCCTCAGACAGAAAAAAGCATGACACTTCCAGCCTTCCAGGCTGTAAAATAGCAAAAACTTTATGTTGAAAAAGACAACAAAGCACCCCAAACACATAAGATAAGCACAAAATTAAGCAACTATAGATTCCATTAAACTACACTAACTTGTCTTTAGGTACAAAACCTAAGAAATTGGCCCTAGAAAAGCAGGGCACTCCACAAAAAATATTCCATTGTTACAGATCACAAATAACTCTGAGATGGGAAGAAGAAAGATTAGCACAGTATTAAGAAAGGCAAAATGCATAACTAGAATGATGACTAGTAGTTACGTAAATTCAGACTATGGATAGAAACAGCAAGCTTAGTCGACTTCCTCCATCTTGGAACCCTCGGTATCAGCTTCTTCGAGTGCAGGCATGTCAACATCAGCCTCTCCGGCATCTTCATCAATGCTTAGACCAAGCTTGAGCATTCTGTGGATACGGTTGCCAAAGGTGTTGGGGTCATCAAGGCTGAACCCAGAAGTCAACAATGCAGTCTCGAACAGGAGGAGAACCAAGTCCTTAACAGACTTGTCATTCTTGTCAGCATCAGCTCTCTTCCTTAACTCTTCCATGATTGGGTTCTCAGGGTTGATCTCCATGGTCTTCTTAGAGGACATGTAACCAGCCATGCTAGAATCCCTCAATGCTTGTGCCTTCATGATTCTCTCCATGTTAGCAGTCCATCCATACTCACCTGTGACCAAACAGCAGGGAGAGTCGACAACACGGTCAGAGACAACAACCTTCTCAACCTTGTCACCAAGGACATCCTTGATAACCTTGCACAAACCATCAAACTTCTCCTTCATCTCCTCACTCTTTTTCTTCTCATCCTCGCTCTCATCGAGCTTAAGACCCTCCTTGGTTGCAGAAACAAGCTTCTTTCCCTCAAACTCCTTGAGCTGACCAATTGCATACTCATCAATGGCATCAACCATGTAAAGGACTTCATATCCCTTCTTCTTCAGCTTCTCGAGGAATGGAGAGTTTTCGACAGCCTTCTTGCTCTCACCTGTAATGTAGAAGATGTCATTCTGGCCGTCCTTCATTCTGGTAACGTAATCCTTAAGGCTAGTCAACTCATCGCCACTCTTGGTGGAATGGTACCTCAACAACTCAGCGATTTTGTTCCTGTTCTGGGAGTCTTCATGGATACCCAACTTCAAATTCTTAGAGAAAGCTTCATAGAACTTGTTGTAGTCCTCCTTGTTCTCGGCAATCTCAAAGAATAGATCAACACACTTTTTAACAAGGTTTTTCCTGATGACCTTTAAGATCTTGTTTTGCTGCAACATCTCTCGGGAGATGTTAAGAGGAAGATCCTCAGAATCAACAATACCTTTAACAAAGCTCAGGTACTCGGGGATTAATTCCTCACAATTGTCCATGATGAAGACACGGCGAACATAAAGCTTGATGTTGTTTGGCTTCTTCTTTGTGTCAAAGAGATCAAAGGGTGCTCTCTTGGGCACAAAGAGGACAGCCTTGAACTCCAATTGACCCTCAACAGAGAAGTGCTTCACAGCCAAGTGCTCTTCCCAATCATTAGTCAGACTCTTGTAGAAAGCAGCATACTCCTCTTTGGTGATTTCCTCCGGCTTTCTCATCCAGATTGGCTTTTGCTTGTTCACCAAAGACCACTCGTTAGAAACCTCCTTGATTTTCTTTTTCTTCTTCTCTTCCTTCTCCTTTTCCTCATCAACATCCTCTACTTTACCCTCCTCATCTTTCTTCTCCTCTTCGTCTTCATCGTCTGAGATCTCCTTCTCAATTGTCTTCTCAACCCAGAGAGAAATAGGGTAACTGATGAACTCGGAGTGCTTCTTGATAAGATCTTTGAGGCGACGTTCCTCAAGATACTCAAGTTGGTCCTCCTTTAGATGGAGAGTGATCTTAGTTCCCCTTCCTAGAGGCTCACCAGCGGTATCCCTGGTGACGGTAAAGGAACCACCAGCTTGAGATTCCCAAACATACTGCTCGTCATCATTGTGCTTTGTTGTAACAATAACTTTCTCTGCAACAAGGTAGGCAGAGTAGAAACCAACACCAAACTGCCCAATCATGCTCACATCAGCTCCAGCAGCCAAAGCTTCCATGAATTCTTTAGTTCCAGACCTCGCAATAGTACCCAGGTTGTTCACCAAATCTGCAAAAAAGTGGGACATATTAAGAATACTATCACAAGCAATAAGCCAGAGCTTATAATTTAACAGAAAATTTAAACATAAACAATTAACTCACCAGCCTTTGTCATTCCAATACCACTATCAATGATAGTCAGGGTGTTGTTAGTCTTGTCGGGAATAATATGGATAAATAGTTCTGGTTGACCATCAAGCTTACTCTTGTCTGTCAAACTCTCAAAGCGAATTTTATCCAAAGCCTGATGCGTATAAAGATCAGAAATCAATACCCCACACGAACAAAGTATTCATCATTTTTATCAGAAAACTAAATAAAAAGTTCACATCATTTTTATCAGAAAACTAAATACAATAGCCAGTGATGGCAGTGAATTAACTGATGAATTATCAAATGTCAAGAATACAGCACACACCTTCGAGATTACCAACAATCTGAAAGCAAATTACAGCTACACTTCAAACTACAACTATGGTTAAACTAAAATCAATTATTAATAAACTGAAACTAATTACAACTATGCTTCAAAAACATTGATTAAACTGTAACCATTCAACATTCTTCGTTGACGCACTTTAAAGTTTATTCAATTAGCATCAATGCACAACGGAAGTTGAAGCTAACACAATGACTGAAACTGTGTTCAATGTACATTCCTGTATTACGAATTCTAAAACATTTTTATTGAATTAAAATACTTTTAAAAAGTAGACTATATAATCGATTATAATTACGTTCTTTTAGCCTAAAATATCCATGTGATTAGAAGTTTTAGCTTAAACAGTTACTAAACATGTATCTAACACGAATATATTGATTACATCCTAAAAAAAGCAAATCAATTGAGATTAAAAATATTGGCATGAAATAGAATGTCGCAATAGCTACTAGCGTAAGGCAAACAAATACTATAAACACATAATACATCAGCAATCAAGAATTCGTTAAAAAATTAAGAATAAGATCCTGAATTCAATCCGCTTCAGTAAATCACACAAATATCAACTGAAATGAATAGTCAAACACTAATTCATGAATGATAATCGCTAGTCAATTTCACACTTCAAATCGAACAATAACGAAAAAGTAAACTTTTACAGTAACATCAAATGACCGAACATCGTAATTATCTCAGACTCTAAACGATTAGATTTAAAAAAATTCCGAATCAATCTAAGCAACAACGCATAATCAGCGTTTACAACAAATTCACAAAAGCCGATGCCATGAATCGCAAATCATCATTAACAAAATGAACAACAAATTACACGACAAAAACCACAAACAAACAACAGTAGATTAAACGAGAACTTAAAAACCAAATGAACATAATCTACACATTAAAAAATGGAATCAATTGAACAAACGGCATCATTTATACAGCTAATCATGATACCAAAGAATTACAAATCATATAACAAAACCACCATTAGATCATGCATCAAAGACCTTAAACAACGACAGTAGTTAAAGAATAAAGGATTGAACAAAAGGAACTCACATCAGAAGAGTTACTGATAAGTTCACGAAGAAAGATCTCTTTGTTACTGTAGAAAGTGTTGATGATCAGACTGAGAAGTTGATTGATCTCAGCTTGGAAAGCAAACGTTTCACATTCCGCCATTGTTAGCGATTCCTTCCTTTAAAAAGATTTCAGCGAAAACGATTGAATTCTAAAGGTAGAGAGAAGAGAGGAGTAAGGGTTGAGAATGTATGAGGCGCAATTGGAAATGGAGAAGAGAGAATTATATAGGGGTAGTTTTGTTGTTAGAGACTTAGGGTTTCTAGATCCTTCTAAAGTTATTTTTGAATTTAGAGGGCCATTATTTAGCATATTCAAAAAATAAAGGAAAAATTGTTTGAATGATGTAATTGGGTGACGTGGGGTGTGATGATTGGTTAATTGTAAAGTGCAAAGCAATGCGGGGCGAAATTAGTTTTGTTTTCCCGAGTTTTATTTGTGGCCACTCTTTTAATATAATCGTCACCCCTAATTTAAAATAAATAATTAAAATGACAAAAATACCCTTGAACTTAAAACTAGTATAAAACACTCGAATCGAACTCAATAACACTCTTATCACTATAAAACTCTCTAAATTTGTTCAAAAATTTAGGATGCGGAATCTGATCAGGGGGCTGCCGGTCAGTTTAAGTGTATTATAAATAAATTAATAAATATCAACTCAATAAATTATATTACAATAAGATATTTATTAATATCAACTTAATAAATGTTCAATACATATTATAAATAAATTAAATAAGTAATTAATCACAAAACAATAAATATTTTAAATAAATTAAATAAATATACATTTAATAAATTAAATAATAAATAATTAATTAATAACAAAACAATAAAAATTTATAATAAAAAAAAATGAGAAAATCGCACAAAAAGTGCTATGGTGCCATGGCAAAATCGCACAAAACGTGCAATTGAACCACGGCAAAATCGCACAAAATGTGCGATTGTACCACACGTTTTTTGCGATTCTGCCATGGTGCAATTGGACGTTTTGTGCGATTTTGCCATGGCACTATAGCACGTTTTGTGCGATTTTTCCAATTTTTTTTTTAATTCAATTTCGAAACGATTAATTAACTTACCGAATCGTAATCTTGTTCGTTTTGGTTCGCCATTGTTGTTCGATTACTAAATTTAGCTTGTTTTCGTTCATCGAGTTTTTTTTAGAGAGATGTTAGAGTTTTTCAGCTTTATTTTTCGATTTTAAAAATTATTTTCTTTACTAAAATTTATATTTTTATTTTAATCTAATTATTATTGAGAAATTTAGTTTAGAAATAATAATGGTTGATTTTATAATTAAAATTGAATTGAAGGGCATTTTAGTAATTTTCTTTAAAAAGGGGTGGCGATAAAATGAAAAGGGTGGCGACAAATAACAATGCCCTTAGTTGTTGGTTTTAATTTTTTGTGCGGAAATTTTTGAGATAAAAAATTTACCAATGAGAAATTAAAAAAATTTGGAAAAATTGACATTAATAACATTTTGCTCACTCTGTGAATAATCTAACATTTTGATTATTTTTCAATAATCTAACATTTGCCCTTATTTCGCTGTGAGTAATCAAATCTTTATTTTAGTTTGCTAGTAGCATACCCTATTATTACCTTTTTTTTTTAACGACTACTATTACCTATTATTAGTAATACGTTATGTTGTGAGCAAATTAACAAAGGTTGGATTAAATAATCCACATGTGGGATTATTCATTTCGAATGGGTGAAAAATTGGATTATTAATGTCAATTTTTCCAAAAAAATTTCATATGACTTCTTAAATATTAATTTATATAAAATTAGAAATAAATAAAAAATTTAGGGCATGTTGAAAAATAGAAAAATTGGTGTCCAATTATAGAGGAAAAGCTACAAATTGTAACTTCTCCTCCCAACTTTCAAAACAACTCCAGCAGAAGGAAAACTAAAAGTTGGCCAAACACTGTGTTTGTGACAAGTTGAAACAATTTTGAAAAAAAACTAAAAACAACTCCTACAAGGGTCAAGAGGAGAAGCTACAAATTATAACTTCTCCTCCCAACTTCTCAAAGAGCTTTCGTACTTCTCTATGTTAAAAAGAATCATATATTTTTTTTTTTGAGATAAAAAAATTCATATATTTTCTCCAACTAACTATGAAAATCTTTTTCATTAATTTTTTTTCTTTCACCATATCTTCCTTCAAAATTTAAAAATTTTTAGTTCATTACATAATTATTCGTGTGTTATTGCAACCAACATTCTAATTATTTTTTATTTGAAAGACCAATTATTTTAATTAATTCTACTTTTTTTTTAAAGACATTTATTTTATAATATATATATATATATATATATATATATATATATATATATATATATATATATATATATATATATATATATATATATATATATATATATATATATATATATATTATATATATATGTTTTTAGGTGTTTCTTTTTAAACCAATGCTTTGTGACTCGACCATTTTTTAGTGTATGTAATGTTTTTTCATCATATAACAACTTTAAGTAAACATAGGAAAAAAAAGGCCAAATACACAAATTGTTTTTGTTTTCCAAAAACTCTTTTTAGAAATATGAGGCCAAACACACCTATTTTTAAAAGGAAAAATTACCCAGAATAATTCAAATTATTCATGACTTTTCTACAATAATCTCACCTATTGATTAATCATGAATAATCTCAACTTTGAGGGGCATTTTCCCCGAGTAAACTTGGGCAACCCAATGACCTACTATGGTGGGTAATTCACCAAAAAAATAAATTAAATATTAATTTAAAATTAGAAAATATTTTTAAAAATTTGCATTAAAATTCTAAATAATAAAAAATATCATAAATTTTTTGTGAATATTTTTTTAACATTTTTTTCGACATTTTATTTTAATTTATCTTTTTTTTTTAAAAAAAAAAACTTGCTATAGCAAGTCATCCGGTCACCGGGTTTACTCTATGAAAATGCCCCTCAAAGTTGGGATTATTCATAGTTAATCAATAAGTGGGATTATTGTATGAATATCATGAATAGTTTGGATTATTCTAGGTAATTTTTTCTTTCTAAAAAGTGTTTCTTTAGAAACAGTTTTTACATAATTACTTTTAGAAAACAAAAGTTGATTTCCAAAAGCTAGGCCAAACATACCCCAAAGTTTTATGACCTTTAGTATATATATATGAAAATACATATTTGTAAGATTTTGTTAGATTCATCATAATGTAAATATTTAGTTGTGGAGAGTCTTGTATTACACCTGTCCTTTACCCCTTCCCCTAACCCTAAGGTCGAAATACAAGGTACAGTGGTAGGTACCTTCCAAAAAAGATATCAGCTAGATCGTATCTTTGAGATACTTATCACAAGTCCAGCTAATTAAAGATTAATGTTTACTCATCGTATTCTTAATGCATACTTATATTATTTTTAATGCTTACTTACTGTTTTCTTAATGCCTACTTTTAATATCTTACAGAGTTACTTACACCATTTTTAATATCCACTTACAATAATTTAAAAAATATAAAATAGACAGGCCCAATTAGAAATTATCTCCCACATACACCGTGTCTCACGAGAATTTGCCAAAAAATATTACACTTTTAAATTACTTTGAAAATTATGAAAAATGTAAAAAATTAAAGAATTTAAAATGCATTGGATTAGCACGAGTTTAACCGTAAAACAAATTCATGGGATATACTAGAACTAGAAAACACGTAAGTAGAAGTCACCAATTTGTTTTCTTATTTCAGTTTTAATAAAATCAAAACACCTTCAATTTACTAGTAATATCCTATTTACTTTTTGAATAAGATTGTGCTCGTGGGAACGCGATTTCATTAAATTTTTCAACACTAAATAAGACTCATTTAATAAATAAAACAAAAAGATTTTATAAATAATTGAATAAATTAATACTCCCTCCTATTCTTCCTACTTGTCCCATTTACTTTTTGGTTACTATTCACTAATCACTCTTAATTTGTATCATGCTCTTAATCTATAAGTTAAAATATGGCCATGTAGGATCTTATTTTATTCGTCTCAATACAAAGATTATTAATATCAAATTTTTATAATTTTTAATCATGCACAATTAAAGATATTTAATGTTAAAATGTTGTCTTGACATATGTGCAAAAGGTATATGGGATAAGTAGGGTGAATAGTGAATAGGAGGGAATATATATAATTTTCTAATATATTAAATCACGTGAGTATTAAAGTCAAAGATAAAAAATAGTCATACAAATAATAACATCTTATTGAGTGTTGGAGGGAAATTTTTTGTTGATACAAATATAAATAGATACATAAGCAATTTTAAATAATGATAATGTCAGCAGTGTTTTGTTTTTAGTAATAGTTATAGATAGATAGATTATAGATTTATCTCAAACTCAATAAATCATCCTGTCTTCCATCAATCTTCCCCTTTTCGATCTCCCGCCACCTGCAATCAGCAATTTCTCATTTTGTTTGATCCAAAGCTGAAAATCAACCTCTAATTCAACCTTTCTGTTGATTTCCAGGTAACCCACTTAATTTCATTACTTTTATTACTTCCATTAATGTAAAGATTGCTCCTTTTTATCTTCATATTAGTTTGTAATAATAATTTTTCCTTGAAATCATCTTTTCTGTAATGCTTAATGATATGGGTAATTAGTTTGTTAGTTGATTTTTCATTTCTTGAAGGCTTTGCAGGTTATAAATGGATCAGATTTCAGAAAAGCAATACCAATCAATTAAACCTAGAGGTTAGATTTTACAAGTTTTTGCCTAAAATTTATCTTGAAGTTTGAAATTGGATTATACTCCTTTTTGTCATGTTAGGTACTTAGAAGAAATAAATGAAAATGAAAGTCTCACCAATTACCGCCCTCCCCCAAGACTTAATTGTTAGGGACTTTTTCATTTTTTACACCCATTTCCTATTCTCATTTTCTTTAAACAAACAAGGAGTTGACTTTTTCTGGAACAAAGTCCAATTTTTTATACCTTGTGTGTGTTTCTAGTTAATATTTTATTTGGTAGGGGTAGGATCAAGTGAAAACACTTAAAGTGGTGAAAACTGAAAACCAGACAGAAGTATACATATTGTAGCAAAAGGGTATATATTATTTTATAGGGTGTACATATTTTTTGTGAAGAAAAAAATTCATATTATTTACAAAAATGCCATCTGAATATGTACCCTTTTAAACATATATGTACCTTTTTAGCAAATGTCTAATTATTTATAAAACTGCCACCCAAATATGTACTTTATTTGATATTTTATGTACCCCTATTTTCAGTTTTCACCATTTTAATTGATTTTCACATGATCTAAATCCTTATTTGATATATGATAGTTGAAGCTATTATAGGGTTGGAACATGAACTATAAGATTGCTTAATAGTGATAACAAGTGAGAAATTTTGTCACATTCTTAAGCATGAACTATGTAATGGTTTTTGTAGCCAACCTCAAATTAGTATGAAAGCTTGGAATATAAAATACATTGAATTGTGTGAAGTTGTGTCATTTTTGTATTATATTCAATTGTACTATATTAAATATGTAATTTTAGTTCTTAGATTAAAGATTTATATTTCTTTGGTTTCGGATCATTATGTATTATATTAAATATTTCATTAAATCATGTGCATTTCTTATTATGTAAAGTTGCATATGATAAATGAAAGAACAAAACAAGTTTTTATAGGGTTTAAAACTTTTGTTGTTATTAATTTTGATAATCATCTCATTACATACTTACATAAAAGACAATATCACAAAATTTTCTGTTAATATGGTTAAGTAACAAACTTCCTGACAATCTTCCCTTACTTCTTAAACAAACAAATAAATATTATTTCCTACACTCCCCTCAAGTTCTCCGAATACCCAACTTGCTTAAGACCTCTTTCAGGGCATCAGATCCAACAACTTTTGTGAGAATATCTACAAGTTAATCTTATGTTCTTACAGTGGAATACTAATATTTTTACTTCTAATTAGTCTTTAATGAAATGTATATAAATTTCAACATGTTTTGTAAGATCATGTTGCACTGGATTTTCTGATAGCTGATTTATTATCATAATATAGTTTGCAAGCTTCCCTTTAGACAAAACCAAGTTTTCCCATCAATTTTTGTAACCAGAAGATTTTAGTTACTCCTTTCAAAGTACCTTAAAACGCCACTTTTGTACCAGATAAGTCAACTACCTTTTGTTCCTTGCTTTTCCAGGCTATTAAGTTTCCCTACCAAAGTTGATTTTCTATCATGTTTATTCCTGCCCAATCTGGATTGGTATATGCACATAGATCCAACAATATTGCATCTAAAGAAAATAATTCTTCTAATTTTTCATTTGAGATATCTCAAGATTTTCATTTGCCTCCATATGTTGTACTTGTGGATTATGCATAAACCTGTTTACTATTCCAAAGATATTTCATATTCGGTCAAGCATGAGAGAGATAAATAAATTTTCCTACCATCCTTTGGTACCGACCTTTATCCTCCAACTATACTCCATCAATCATTTATAACCCATGATTCATCATGATAGGTGTTTCTACACAGTTCATTATCCATGTATTTGCTAGGAGATCTAAAATATACTTTCTTTAACTAATAAAGATTCCTTTTTTGATCTTAAAACTTCGGTACCTATGAAGTATTTTAGATTTTCGAGGTCCTTCATTTCAAATTCTTGGAATAATCTTGTTTTTAAGTTACTAATTTTAATTTTATCATTTCATGTAGTAATCATCTTATCCACATAGATAATCAAACATGCAACATGATTATTGCAAGTTTTAACAAACAAAGTATATCATAATTACTTTGTCGATGACCAAACCTCTTCATAGCCATAATAAATTTTCCGAACCATGCTCTAGGAGATTGTTTCAAACCATAGAGACCTTTTTTTAACTTGCAACCGTCTCTTGTTTTAAAACTTCTAGAAATATACCTAGATAAAAAAAAACTAAACAAGCTTTTATAGGGTTTAAAACTTTTATTATCTTATTCCGAATATCTTTGATTCACACACTTATATGATAGGCAATATAGCAAATACTCCTATTAATATGGTTTAGTAACGGACTTTCCAACGATTTTCCTAAGACTTCTTAAACAAACTAATAAATTTTATATAAATATTATTTTCTACCCTTTGCAACCAAGGATCAGTCGGAAATAACCTCTCTATAATCACTAACAAGGGTAAGATTCTAACATTTATCTAGACATAAGTGAATAAATACGTTGACGTAAGCAAAACTCTTTTTTTGAGGTTGAAAGGTGTTATGGAACTAGTTTTTAACGACTTAATGAAAAACTGTTGGATACTGACGAAAGCTATAACTCTAGTTTTTGGACGAAAGCAATACACTAGTTTTTTATCGTTACTTCAAGTAAAAGTTGGACTTTTTTACCATTACCCCTTTCAAAAATTATTTAAAATGGTTTATGAATGATGTCAAATGGTGAATTGCATGTGTTGAAATTAACCTGTTCAATGGGATAAGTGGAATTGGTTAATTATACCTTTTTTTGATGGGAAGATTTAGTCCATATTGTTAAATTTCTAAGAACATCCCAGTTTTGATTGGAAACAGATGTTTGCATTGTTGGTGTTGCACGTACACCGATGGGTGGGCTTCTTGGTTCCTTGTCAACTCTATCTGCAACCAAGCTTGGTTCTATTGCTATTGAATGTAAGGAAATTATCTGCTTTGGTATGGTTAACTTGAATAATATTATTTAAGTCCTACAGGCTCTCAACAGGTTCATGATGCATGGTAACTTTGTAGGTGCCCTTACTAGGGCAAAAGTGGATCCATCATCCGTACAAGAAGTGTTCTTTGGAAATGTGCTTAGTGCCAATTTGGGACAGGCTCCTGCTAGACAGGCTGCCTTAGGCGCGGGAATTCCTAACTCAGTTATATGCACGACTATTAACAAAGTATGTTCTTCTGGACTGAAAGGTGCGCAGTTTTTAATTTATCCCTGTCTGTATACTAAACCCTTCACATTACAAAAATGCACTAAAGGTATGTGTAAGAACCAATAACATTTTTGATGATATTTCCAGCTACCATGCTTGCTGCACAAAGTATCCAATTAGGTGCTAATGACATCGTTGTAGCTGGGGGGATGGAGAGCATGTCAAATGCACCAAAATACCTAGCCTTAGCCAGGTTAGTATGCAGTTCTTAAATGTATTCACTGAAGTCTCAATATGTGAACCTGTGTGGGAGCCACAAAGTTCTTGCATTGTCTTGTATTTGATCATCAGTTATTGATAGCTTCCTTACAAAATCTCTAGGTTTAAATGCTCGTCATACAAACATCAATCCTTCATGTCATTCTTCACTTTTAATCATCTCCGGCTCACCTCATCATCTTATTATTATTCTAAGCTATTCAAATTTACAATTTTGTAGAATAATAAAATGTCATTAACAAACCACATGCATTATGGATACACGTTCACCTTGCATAACCTCATAGTTTAGGCAACTTCCCTATCATTTATCCCAGTCAAGAAGTAATCGATTTGGTTACATTTGCAACATTAAAAGTCACAGTATAGTTTTCACGTTGTTCATACCCTGTGTTAAGGGCTAAAACTTGACTATTCGATTAAGACTGTAAAATTCTGTGGTTTATTTCTAAGAAGCCTACCCGAGATTAATAACTGAGAATTGATTTATCGGTTTTGGACCTGCATTATACGACCTGCATTTTTAGCAAGAATCTAATGTCACTTTAATATATGTGACATTGTTGAGATCATTTAATTACACTTATATGAGTTATTATCCTATTTATGCTCCTTTTTGATGATTAACGGTTCTCGTTTCCATTTGCCCACCATCTTGACCACTTTATGTGGCCTTTAGTCCACTGTTGAGTTCAATACTTCGTGCAACACATGGGTTATAGTGGAGTCAGTAGCAAATGAATCTTGGCAATGCTTTTGACTGTATTTCTGGGTAGAAGTGGCGTGCATTTTACATACCTAGTCAGTTGGCCATGACTTCACTTCTGTCTCATGTTTATTTATATTAACTATAGTATTTGAATGTTAACTATGTGCATTATTTTCAAGTAACAACCTTGTCTCCTTTCTTTTAATACAGAACAGGATCGAGGCTCGGACATGACACCATAATAGACGGAATGCTGAAAGACGGACTTTGGGATGTGTACAATGATTTTGGAATGGGAGTTTGTGGTGAAATATGTGCTAATAAATACAATATATCTAGAGAAGAACAGGTATCAGATCAATAATAGTTCATGCCTGGTCGATGTGTTTGATAATTTTATATGTTGTATTTTATGGCTTACTGTTTTATACGAACAAAGTCATTATTTTCATGGATGTGTTTCTGTAATGATTAATTGCTGCATGTCTCTTTTCGATCTGACTATGTGAAAGTTGCTAATACTCTTTGGCTTGGACAGGACTCTTATGCTATTAGGAGCTATAATCGTGGTATTGCTGCTCGGAAAAGTGGTGCTTTTTCTTGGGAAATAACCCCAGTATGATTTGCCTCTATTTTTTATCTACATAATGAACCTGCTAAATCTCAAGTTCGCTACTGAGACATAGTGCATAAATACGGAACGGTTGCGATCATGGTAATGTGGATAATGACGTTGTTGTACTGCCAAATATCAGCCAAAATCATGAAATATCCCTTGAAACGGCCTAAAACGTAGTTTTTTTACACCTTGACGATGCTTATGATTTCAGTTTGGTATAATGTAAAAATATTTTCAACTCTGCCTATACAATACGATGCAATCTTGTTTTTGCACTATCTATTGGAAAGCCAAACATGAAACAGGCCAACAAAAATTAATTTTATTTTCAAGTTTGGAATTCGGATAGCCAGAGGTAAATGGATTTGTTTTACAGGTGACTATTCCCGGAAATAGGGGTAAGCCATCCACAACTATTAACGAGGATGATGGTCTCAAGAAGGTACGAGAAAATGTCTTAACCATGGAAGCTTTCCAATTCAATCTATTATTTTGATCATTTTCTTCGTTTTGTATAATCCGTTTTTATTGCTTGTCAACAGTTTGATCCTGCCAAACTGAAGAAACTTCCTCCTAGCTTTAAAAAGAACGAAGGCACTGTCACGGCTGGAAATGCTTCACTTATCAGGTAATGAAATCCGAGACTTCATTTTTCGTTTTGCATAACTCAGCTTTACATCATGCAATGGCTAATAGTTTGTCCGAACATAACACGCTCTATATAGTGATGGTGCCGCAGCATTAGTATTGGTCAGTGGAGAAAAGGTTAAAAAACTTGGACTTCAAGTGATTGCAAAGATTAAAGGTTTTGCTGATGCAGCTCAGGTTTATAAATTTCTACGACTTGCCGTTATTACATCCGAACATTTCGTAAATGCTAATCAAAAACGACATTGTTTTGGGTTCACAATGAATTCTTACTAGCATTGTATGGCCAGGCCCCTGAATGGTTTACCACCGCTCCAGCACTTGCAATCCCGAAAGCTATTTCAAATGCTGGCTTGGAACCTTCTCATATCGATTACTATGAGATCAATGAAGCCTTCTCTGTAATGACTTCACTTTCATCTTAAAGATATAATGTTCTCTTCACATTCCTTGTTTCATCTTTCCGCACACCTTGCACATCGTCTAAGTTGCTTACTTCACCATTTTCATTCTCCGCAGGTCGTTGCCCTTGCAAACCAAAAGCTTCTGGGGCTTGATCCAGTGAGTCCATTTATTCTTACACTTTAGTCCAAGCTATAAGAAGTCATTACATATTCAAGCTTTTGTTGATTACTCTTTTGGCCAAATACTTTGAGCAGGAAAAGGTCAATGTGCATGGTGGAGCCGTGTCTTTGGGACATCCTTTAGGTTGCAGTGGAGCGCGGATTTTGGTCACATTGCTTGGCGTAAGTTTCATTCTCTCCTTATAAACTTTATTTAGCTTAGAGATTAATGCCTTTGTATTTAGTGGGGAATGTTTGGTGTTGTCGCGGACGACAGACCCCAGGAATAAATCAAGTCTGTGGTAGAACAAATGACTAGTAAATACTAAATACAGACTAATCCATTGCAAATACACATGCATACATATATTTGGATGACAATTTTGTAAATAATATGAATTTTTTTCTTTACAAAAAAAGTACACCCAATGAGATACCATGTTCACTTTTTGTCACAATATGTATATCTTAGTCCGGTTTTCACCACTTTAGTGGTTTTCATTTGACACCAAAGCGCTTGTGGCTGAATGGATGATAGAGCATCTGCATGTGGAGCAAAAGGTTTGGGGTTCAACCCCTATTGGGCGCAGGTATCAATTGGGGGTTTCTTGACTGCGTGCATCTCTCTTTACTTCCCTCCTTGGGGGAACGGGTATGATTTGTCCGTATCTTTCAAGAAAATGAAAAAACCCCCACCGCAGGTATCAACCCCTACTTTGTGCGGGATACTGGGAGTGTCCTTTATATATATATATATATATATATATATATATATATATATATATACAAAAATCATAATATATAAAAAATCACGTTATGCGAGCACCGGAGGGCACTTGGATCCTCCACCGTAAATGGTGTATGAAGACACGAGATCAAATTTTTTCCTCTATTTCCTTCGGGAGATGATAGTGTGTCACCTACTCTCAGGGCATGATTTATTCATATTTGCAGGTTTTAAGGCAAAAGAGAGGAAGATATGGTGTTGCTGGCATATGTAATGGTGGAGGAGGAGCTTCTGCTCTTGTCTTAGAACTCATGTAAGCCTCTATTT
Organism: Amaranthus cruentus; assembly: GCA_019425755.1. NCBI lineage: Eukaryota > Viridiplantae > Streptophyta > Magnoliopsida > Caryophyllales > Amaranthaceae > Amaranthus > Amaranthus cruentus. The sequence goes on from CM033456.1 coordinate 1,323,825, forward strand.
ATAATACTAATACACGAATTTTTTTTGAAAAAGTTCGGTATGAGATATTCCTTACACGCAAAAAACGCGGGTTCTACTCATCCGACTTCCGAGGCTTTCTCCAAAATAACACTACATTCCACTACCATTATTCGAACCTGCAGGGTTAGTCAGTTGTACGCTACCCTACCCTTGTGATAAGAAAGAGATTGCTACTAATTGAGCCTTAGATAACAATTTCTCTTATAATTTCCTTCGATATTTTTCAGAACATTATATTTTTCATTGTTGATGCCACGATCATGTAGGGTGATGCTATAAGAAGGGCTCTCCTGTAAATGCTTTTTGTTTGGTCGAGACTCGAGAGTTGGCACATTATCTGTTATCTAAACCTGTTGTTCTTTGTCCTAATGCAGATCATCATCGGGAATTGGTCATTCTAGATTATAATATACACATATCGAAGAACATTTGGCCGGAAAATCATGTGCTGACGTGTTATACTTGAAAAAGCAACAGATAAGGCTGCCGCGGTAGATCTTCAAGTGATTGGTATCCACATGCACTCGCCAATACAAGTAGACAATGCTTAGAAGGAATACATACTCGACTCGCATGTTCATGTTCATTGTTGGGTGCGATAGGCTAATACTAAACAGAATAATTCATAGCCCTTTTCTGCTTACGTGCTTCAAATAATCCCTCTTGTTCACTTAGTGAACCTTGAATTTAACATGTAAAGAATTCTATTGTATGTTTGATATATGTGAAGTGAATTCAAGTAATTTTATGAATGGGTCGAATATGGTAAGTTTGAAGAATTGATTTTGTATATAAGTATATAAATTGGAAGATTTCATATTGGTTGGCCTCAAAAAACTATACCCTAAAATGGATTAAATAAAATCTAATTTTGTTTAGCTCTAATAAGATTAACTAGAAAAATTCAAGTAAATAGCAATTTTCCAATACTTTTTTATAATTTAATGACTGTTATGCTACTTAGATTATACTTTTTTATAATTAATGGCTCTTATCCAAATATAATGAATTTTTTTATAAATGACTATTTGCTAGTTACTAACTAAAATTATTGGCTTATTTGGTCAGTTGAAAGTATTGGCTAGTAAGTCAATTCAAGAAAATATTTCGTAAACATTTATTAGGAAAAAGATAGATTAGAAGTCAAAAGTCAATGAAAAAAACTATTATGAAAAAGCTTGTTTTTGATTTGAAAGTCAATTATCAAAAACTTTTTTAATTTGATTAACTAAAGATAAAAGCCAAAAGTCAATAAAAAAAGACGATAAAAAACTAATTTCTAAATACCCTGACGGTCCGTTTGATTAGTGATACTAAATAGTGGTAATGAGAATGATTTATAGTGTAAAATTTCATTAAAAGATCATATCATTCCGATGGTAATGAAACTTTGATCACAAAAAAGTTTTTTTGTATACAAATTTTCATTACCACCTAATACCACCTCTCCCAATGGTAATGCATTGGAATGAATTTTATGAATAAAATGAGATGATTGGAGTTAAATAAACATAACCATCAATATAGACGAGATTTTTCAACTAAAATTACACTAACTTTTCATTCCCATTACCATCGTTTATAACCGGGCAGTAAATGTTGGTTAAGAAGAAAAATCAAGGTCTAAGAACTATAGTTATCAACACATGAGAATGTATAGCCAGAATAACTTTAAAAGTCAACTATAGAATTCTCTTATGTGTATTAGATATTTATTGCCCAAAATTGGATTAAGACAGCTTTCCACATGCGGAAAGATCCGCAAATATAATTTGTTATTCTTAAATAGGCAAATCTATCTAGCCCCGGAAAAGGTTATTCAAACCCAGTTGCCAATTGGCCATATACACTAATTTCTAGATAATACTAAGTAGAAGGGTCAAAAAATCTGCCTAATTGCCTACTATAGACAAAGTAAATAGAGACCCTCTCGAATTATGGACAATCTATCTTCGACAAAAAAAAAGAAAACACTGAAAGGCCAGTCGTATATCTGCAGCCACAGCTCGGAAAAGCGACACCTAAGAATGTCATTAGCTGATAGAACCATAGCAACTGTCCAACACGAACCATCATCAGCTAGAAAGTAGATTTATAGTTGGCCTTGCTAATAATGAGCATTTGGTTAATCTGCAAGAATGACAAATGTTTATTCAGGTGATCAAGCAACACATTTCACTTCTATTCTTCAAGAATCTCATTATGGTTAATGAGTGCGAAAACTGGCTTTGCAAAACAAATTTGTCAGCTAAATTATAAATAAGGAACAGAAGTTCGATAATATTGGTATAATGTTTGTTGACTTACATTTACAAAATTTATTCGATGGGATCTTGAAGGCCATTCTCACGAGCTGCATAGAATAGTGACGCTAAAACCAGAATCATCCAAAGCCAAAGCCTTCACTAGCTTCATGAATAGCAAGAAGCAAGCGCTCTTGAAGCTGCTCCTTGGAAGAGTACTCGGGAAGGTCCAATTGGTTGAAGCTGACCAACATAAATATAAATTTTCAGATTTTATGCAATTAGTTCAACAAGTCACAAACAGTTCAAAGCATGTCCTTTTGCCTAGCTTAACAATTAGCACAAATTGCAAGAATTCTCACCATGTATGAGCAGATGGAAGCCGCTCCGGAGCCCCATATGCTTTGTGAATCTGAAATCTTTGAGGACCAGAAATGCCTTGCAATGCTTTGAAACCCTCTAACGGAACCTAAATCATAAATGAAGGCACAGAATCAGAATAACATACTAGAATCTCCCTCCTCACTCTTTCGAAACTATGACTACATTTCTGTAACAGCATATGCACACAACTTCGAACAGTGAAATCATACAGCTATATGCTCCATACTGGATAGGTAACTTTGCAGCAAAAGTGTAATTATCATGTATACAACTCATAAAAAAAATTATTGCCATCACCAATACCAAAAGTGATTATCATGTATACAACTCATAAAAAGAATCATTGCGATCACCCAATACCAGATTCCTGCCAAGCAGGATTTGGCGTATCAAGAGCAGTTTCTAAAAAGTCCAAATCAACGGTGGATCGAACAACCTAAAGCACTGAAAATGAAGAGAGAAAGGACTTTATACGGTGGCCAAGCCAACAGTAAAAAATGTACCTTTGAAGTTCCTGTGACAAATTGTAGAAACCTCGCCATGTCTTCCTTACTGAAACTATTTACAACCTCCCAAAACCACTGAATAACATTGGATGCAGCTGTGTAGCCAGTATACTCGGTGTTGGCTTTCAAATCATCCACTGAAAGCACATGAACAATTCAGAATCCAAAAGGAGAACAAATGCTTCAATGCAAGTAACATAAAATAATTGCTCAAGGCCACTCACAGTCGATCTCTGGAAGTCCACTTATAAGGAGTTCAAGCTCTTTATCATTAAAAATAGAAATCAGCTCCCGAGGTACCAGTTCATTAAAACCTTCAAGAAATGAATTGATTTGGGGACGGATAGCATTCGTCAAAATATGGTCAGCAACAAGGTCCACATATTCGTGCTTTGTTTCTTCTGTAACTCGTAAATTTCTCCCTCCAGGTTTAAGCTCGTAATCAGTGACCTTTACCGGCCAACAGAATAATAATGATCATAAGTAAAAATTAGTTCTAGCACATAAAAACTGAATTTATCTATTTAAACCTCATGCAGCAGCCAAATGAAAAGATAAATGTAAATAAATGTTAAATGTTAAAAATGATCACAAAATATGAAGTACAAAATAAGCTTTTGCAAGCCTGTACCTGTGTTTTCTCGTACAAGATAAGCTTTTCCTCATCCGCATCCATGCTAAAAGTAAGGTCAGGAATATCACTGACATCATTCTGCAAATTAAAATCGTGTGAGGAACACAAAGTCGCATCATAAAATTACATATTCATTGTTTAATAGCAACGCAGAACAAATATCAAGTACAAACCTCTAGCATCCACTTCAAGTTTTTATAGTAATCGGGATCAACAGCTTCAATGTCATGATAAGTTACTTTCACACCCAAAATATGCTTGTAGAAGGAACGAGTGAAATAAACATCCAAAAGCTGCCCATCAAATAAGGCCTTGGCAACCTGTAGACAATCAAGGTCATCAATTCATATTCAGCCAGTTTCAAACACAAAAATAGTTGCAGTTCTTCATTAAGAAACTGATCAGATAGAGTAACAAATGAACTGCAGAGACTTGATGAAAATTACCACACGACCAACAAATTTAAAGTATGACAGATGTTCAGTCTGGTAGACAGAATTAGGATTTGGCTGGAATGTTGCATTGTTCCCAACTGTGGTGAACAGTAAAGCTCCTTTATCAAAGATGACCCTTGACAACAATTGATACCACTCTCTCGTGAGGCCACCAGCATCAATGCCCTCTTCTCCTTGAAACTGCACATTTAACCGTCCCTTCAGGTCTTGATTTGACCTCATTCGTAGTTGATTATACGAATCTTCCAGAACATAAGCCCGTCGAACACTTATTCTTAGTGACCCAGCGAGGTGTTGCTCATGCTGTTGTCTGATTCTGGAACGAAAGTATGCTCTCTTGTTATCAAAGTCGATGAGACGAGGGGCTTTTAGCATCATAGAAAGTGACTTTTCTAGCAACCCTGGATTTTGCCTGATAAATGCATTCAAAAGTCGGCGATGTTTGTCAGCAAACTTTGAAAACATAACTGAACTGTCGATCCTTCTCTGGGAATCGCCACCACACTTTGTCGGAGCCGAGGTAGAACTCTCAGCAGATTCTTTAACTTCTTGTGCAGTAACATTGGTCTGATCCTGCTGGACAAATGAATTGCTTGACTGTAGCTTTTCACAAAGAACAAAAAAAGACTCGATAAATGGCAGAAGTCTTTGTGTCCCAGGAGGGAGAGGAGGGGAAGAAAGAGATGGTCCAACAACAGCATCTCCGACCCTCATTGCAGCCACAATTGGTGACATTGTACTTTGTCCCAGCTCCAACTCAGTTGTGCTAATGCAGTTGCTAAGTTCTTGCCACAATGATTCTAGTGCAGAATTCAACTTCAGCAATATCACATGCTCTTCTTCCTCGTCACTCCCCTGGAGATCTGAGCCATCAACACTGTTAGAAATTAGTGAGCTAAGAGCTTGCAGTACACGAAGCATGGCAGCACCAGCCATTGAACCAGCACTGAGACCCATCATCCGCGTGTTCTTCAAGGTGATAAGCTCAGAAATAGCTGCACTACTCAGATCTTGGGCAAGATCTGAAAGCTCTTGCGTGAAGAATTTACGGTGACAAGCAGCCACTGAAGCGAACTTCTTTAGCACCTCACCAGCAAGCATATAAACTTTGTCTGAGAGCCTACCATAAAAAAGAAAAGATTTCAACCATTACAACCATCTATAGGCAGGAAAAACCACATAATAGCTATATCATCATATCATAAAAAATGGAGGAAGATTAATAAATAGGGAGAAATGACTGGCTGTTGCATATTTATTTATATCAAAAAGAAAAAAACTTACCCCTCATAACCAAGAAGACGAGAAAGATTGCGTAAATCAGATATTGGCAGCTGTGTAAAGATGTCATAGATGTTGTGACCTGCCTGTCGATCAGAAGTAGAAGGCTCCGGGTTATCAACTTTATCCTGTTGACTAGTATCTGTTTTGACCAAAGCATCATCACTACGGGCCTCGTCGGGAGCTTTACTAGTTGGGTTCTGAGGATCATCTATGACCTGCTCGGGAATAGACTGTCTCTCTAATCTAGAAGCTGCGGTGTAGACCACAACTTGAAGTAGACCCATGACCTGTTTCGCAAAACAATATAGGATTATCAATGTGCAAATTTGAAGTTCCTAAGGAAAAACTGTGGCAGAATTATCACAACTACCTGTTCAACATGAGCAATACTACGCCGGAAAAGAGGTTGATTTAAAAGCTTTAGCATTAGTATCAAAGGAATCCTTCCTTCTTTAGTTTCCTGAGAAGAGTTTTGAGGCACTCCAGTATCTCCTACCTTTTCTTTTCCCTTTTTGCTTTCTGTAAACCTCTGAGATGACTCGGGTAAGAGAGATTGCTCAGAGTAGAACAAAGTGTTCGCAACAGCAGAATGATTGGCAGCTAAATAGTTCAAAATCTCAAGAACACGACGCAAAACCAAGGGTGGAAGACCTGCAAAATCATTATGTCAATAGAAAAGTAAACATGAAGAACGTGGACAACATGTAAGGTAAAGTGCATACCACCTAACTGAGACTGGCCGTAGACCACATTTGAAGGGCAACCATAGAGCCTTTGGGGATTGTCAATTGAGAGACTACCAGCTGTACCTTCAGCCTCAGGCTTGACCATCTCAAGCAAAAGATGAATCAAAGTTGTTCTGATGTGACTATGGGCGCAAAGGTTTAACAAAAGTCTCTGCAGAAGGCCTTTACCAAGAGGCTACCACAAAGAAGCAACAAAAAGAATCAGCATCAAAGAAAAAAAAGAATGTTATTGACAGTGAAATCAATATTCAGTACAAAAGTTTAACGGATGATCAAATGAAGAGACTAGTCTGATACTCAAACAATCAAGCAAGTTGGCATGCGCTCACTAAATTTTTATCATAAAAAGTATAAAACATCACCTTGGCCAAGCGTAAGAGCCTTATCAATGCCTTCAACGCATATTCATCCAGAAGTGGCTCACCTTCAACTTCTTTGACTTTCAAAACATCCGAAAGGGCAGCACCTGTTCTTCTTCCTACAGTTACTCCAACACCCCTGTCCATGACAGACTGTCGGTCAAAACCCAATCCGTTCCTGTGATGTGTTAGTCTATGGCTGCTTCCAAAAAGGCTGCGAGCCTGATAATGACTCATTGCTCTATCCCTCAACATTTGAGCTTCTGCGAGTAATGGAGAAGGCAATGCTGATAAAACTGCTTCAGATGATGTCAAGAGTACCTATACCACAAGTGCAATAAATAAATTAATAAATCATAAGATTTCCATGTAAAATCCACAAGTTCCTTTGCATACCTCCTCACGAATATCAGCAGGAAGAGTGGCTATTATAGAAGCATTATCCATCTCCGCAGGTTGTCCTTCATTCTGCTGTGCCAGTCTCTGTGCCCGTTGCTGGGCCAAAACTTCAGCTTGAATTTCAGGAGGTAAGGCAGCCAGAAACTCGGGATCGATATCTTCTATAGAAGGTGGAGTGTAAGTGGGAGGTTGTGTTGTCTGTGATTGTTGGGAAGCTAGTACTTCAGCTCGTAAATCTTCAGGGAGTGCCTCCAAGAAGGTTGGATCAATTGCATTGGGAACAGGTGGCTCATTAACATTAGCTTCAACATGGTCAGCATCCATTGCATTGCTTACTGAAACATTCTGATCAGCTATTGGCTCGTTACTTTCAGAAGCCGGTAGAAATTGATTAGTTTGAATTGGCTCGCCATCTGCAACATTCATCACAACATTAGGGCTAGCAGAAACTGCAAGAAGATGGTCGACTTGATTGAACATCGCTTGTTCGGAACTGTTCACATCATTATTAAGCTGTCTATCAGTTCTTGAAGATGCATCAATCAGAGGAGCCTGAACTTGATCATCATGTAATTCATTTTCAGGGTCTACAGATGATGGCAAAGGCTCTGGTCCTGTGCTCGATAAATCGCAAGGATCAATGTTGTTCCTGGACTCCATGCTATGAAGAGTTGGGTTATTTGATAAAAATTCACTTTCATAGGCTACCATTGACTCTGTCACAGGTGGTACATTGACATGATCTTGAACATCAACAATGTCCTCATGATTTGGTTGCTGACCTTCACTATCACCGTTTCTGATTTCCTCTGTACTCAATCCATGCAAGGGATCCCCCTCCACTTCCAAATTACTCTCACTGTTATGCCCAGCAACTACCTGTGGCTCCGGCTGCATTGTATTCTGAGGTGGCTGTTCAAGTGGAGCGTTATTTGTAGAAGAACCATGCAAGACAGAAACAAAAACTTCTTCCACAGCCTGTGCAATAGCAGATGCTTGGTTGCCTGCTTGTGGCTGGCCATCATCAGCCCACCGCCCATCACCTGGTCCTCTTCGTCCACTTAATTGGGACGAATCCATACCAACTGAATAATCAGTCAATGGCGGGGGTGCTGTACCACCAGAACGGTCACCAAATAAGCTAGTTGGCCCAAAATCATAAAGGTATGGAGGACTGTCAAACATGTAAAACTGAGATACGTCAACACTGGCTCCTGACAATGATTCTGACTCCCTTAAATTGCCACCTGACGACCACAATGAGGTATCACCTGATTGGGGCGGTCTCAAGAGAAGAGGATGCTGGAGGCTTCCATCAGTATTCGTACGTTCAAAAGACCTGCTTGTCTGCCTACGTCTCTCAAAACCTAAAGTTCTTCTAAGGCCAAAGAGATCATCCACATTCACACCTTCAAAGGGTTCAGAAGGAACATCAACTAGACCACCTCCAGACTGGCCAACCTGCAGATGATGAAAACCATCCAAGGCCTCCCTCCATCTTACCTCTATGACTTGATTCTCATGATAATCCTCATCGTCATCATCAACCATGTCATCAGTGTAGTCATCTCCGAATCCAGCATCTTCATGATCATCCACATCAGTGTCTGCAAGTGACATCAGACCAGTTCCATCTTCAGCAATATCCTCATCTTCATCGTCACCATCATCCTCCTCATCTTCCTCTTCACCTTCACCTCCCATGTCATCATCTTCATCACCAACATCCTCATCAGTCCGGTTTTCAACATGAAATTCCATATTTATCTGATTGTGAGTATGCATTAGATCACCTTCTTCCATCTCATCACCCGGAAATTCCATTGCAAGCTCCACAGTTGGGTTTGTAACCTGAGCCCCTTCACCCTCAACCCTAACATCTCCATCAGTTAATCTATCTACATCATTAACATTATTTATTTCAGAGTGCCCAGCTGCATCACCAGGGTTGCGTTCATCAGCCCCCACATCCCTGGCTTCCTGCTCACAGATTCGGTCTTCGTTATGATGTATGGTATCGTTGGCCGACACATTAGCTATCTGGTCATCAGATCTTCCTTGTGAACCTGTCGATTTCTTTTTATTCTGGACGTCAGATTTACATTGCTCATTTGCATTAGCCGCCCGAGTTAAACTTTCCAAAGCCTTCAGAATGAGATTTACAATTTTAGGAGCATCTGGATGGTCCAAATCAATAGCCTGAAGAATGCTGGACAAACATGGAACAATTCCTCCATCTATCATGCCTCTCGCAATGTCAGGTGAATAGCCAGAAACAGACATGGTGCTTGAGGAAGAATTCTTTGACAAAACAGAATAGACCAATTCCACATACGATAAAACCCTTTTATCTGGCAGTAAAATGGTTTGATGAGAGACGCTGCTACCCACATTGAAAAACAATGATAATGCCTTCACCAGCTCACTAATAACTCGTCTACGCCCTTCACTTGAACGTCCACACAAGACTACCAAAAACCATGAAGCCTTTTCAGATAATTTATCCTTCAAATCACCAGTTCCATCAGATCTATCAGAAGACAGAGGAAGAAGCTTATGTATCACATGGTGTACAACACCACCTTGCCCAGAAGAATCAGGCTGAGAAGCAACTCGCATTTGAGAAATGTCTGAATCCCGTCTCAACACAATAGTAATTGCATGAACATACATCAGAAGAATATCACTCAGCAATTTAAGAACAAAAATCACCTTAGCAAGAGATGCTGAATTTTCAGGTTGGATATCTGAAGTTCCCTTTGTTGCCTCATCAACCTTAGATTTACCCTTTACGTTTGCAGCAGGTTCATCTGTCTCCATGGCTGTTACATAGCTTGAACAGTCTTCTTCCTGGCTCTGGCCATTAGAACAAGGGAATTGCAATATAATTTCAAGAAGTTGATCTATCACTTGAGCAAGATTTGCAGGGATCTTTTTGTGATTTTTTGATCCTTTTCCTGACCCATCCAGGACCTTTGTTTCAGGTACACGAATAGACTCATTAGATGATACCCCAACCTCAACACCAGTTACTTTAGATCTGTCCTTTTCTTTGTCTTTCTCCTTGGCTAAAACCACAACAGTCCTCCCTGCAGATGACTCCAGCTGACAAACTGCTGCTGCAGCCTTTGTGAATGTCACCGGATCTCTAGAAATGACAGGTGCCATTGATGTCAAAAATATGCGAGTGGGTATACGTCCAGCATGGCGACCTCCAACTAGAGTTTGGCGAATCTCTAGTTCCATGGCAGTTTGCAGAGTTTGAGGATCTTCCAACAAATGCCTAATGATTGCAGAAGCCAGAGAGTCATAACCAGGAAAGAAACAAGATCTTGGAAGATCAAGTAGAGCAGCCATCCCTCCGGTTTCAAGAAATTGCATGGCCAGCACATGTGTTTTGGTCAAGCGAGCAGATAAATGTAAAACAGCCTGCATTATTACAGCAGGAACCTTCTTTTTTAGCATCTCACATGCGATTTCAAGTACAACATGACATTCGTCCATGGAAAGATAACCAGTTGGCTTTCCAAATATTTTCTGAAAACCAGCGACAGACGCATCCTCAAAAGCACTGGATGACAACTTTTTCTCAATGCCAAGTTGTGAAACTTCTACAGAAGCCTGCTCTCCAGAAGAAGTAGATAATGGACCGGTTGAAGCTACTCCTGCATTCTCCGCAGAAAATTTGGGCTTAGACTGCAACAAGTTATCCAGTATAAGCAGCAACGCACTCGTGGTTTTCGTGGTCAAAGCATTCTTCTCAAACTCAATGGTTTCTAAACTCTTCAAAATATCAATAGCAACTGATACGATTCCATCATGGGCAACAATTTCTCGAGCATCTGAATCTTCTGCAAGTAGCAATGCCAAAATGTGTGATATAGAAGATATAGCACTAGCCTCCTTTGACAAATCTGATGAACAAAGCTTCAGCTGTTGAATCAGATAACAGGCGACTTTAAGACGGTCCTCACCCTTGTTTCGGTTGCAAAGAGTTGAAAGCAGATCAGTTAAAGGAAATGCCAAAGAATCTCCACTATGAAACAACTTCATAGCAGTTCCAAGAATATCATCAACAGGAGGGGCCTTCATCTGCCCCTCTTCTTCCACAACATCGACTGATTTTTCAGCATTATCGACCTTAGATGTTTCAGTTGAACTCCCTAATGACAAGGCAAGGGCTTGTGCCAAGTCATCATCGTCGTGCACAGGATCTTCAGCATGAGTGCACAACCAATCCATGGCCATCTCCACGCTATTACTCTCCACTCGTCTAAGAGCCTCCTCTGCTCTTACCCTTGAGAATCCCATCTCAACAATGGTAGCAATAGTAGCTTCATCAGGTGGTGGAGCTACACGCTGGTTTGAACTTCCTGTCACAACACTGCGATTACGTTTCATGTCCCCAACTCCAGAATATATATGGGCAACAAGTGAAAGAACAGAAGTAATGAAAGTAGCACCACAATAAGGAAACATGGGGTGATTCCAAACAGGAAGTATCACATCAAGAGCTTGGGACTGGAGCATGCGGACAAAAACTTCTGGATCTCTGGGAACAGGAAACAACCCAATCGACAGGCCTACAGCAACTGGCTGAACAAGCAACTGAGACTGGGATGGAGTAGTTGGAGAGAGAAGTAGTGACGGATTGACAAAGTACTCCAGAAGACGACAGTAACACTGCAAAGTATCAAGCAACCATGAGTTGCACTCCAGTTTTCCTTCACCTGCCTTAACTGTGTCAGTATCAGATAATGGAAAAGAGTGAGGTGGTGACCACAATAACTGACTGGTGGCTTCAAAAGTGGTTAGAAGTTCCTTAAAGGCACCACTGACGTAAAAGTTATTCACCATTGCAGTGAAACATATACGGCGCCTGTTGTCATATGTAAGAGCTGTCATATCATGCACTACTTTTCCAAGATAACGACATTTCACAGAAAGTGACATATTATGCTCTGCTACACTAGAATACCCTGAAAAGTTAAGGGCATCCAGAAAATTTTTTGCTACAACAGTCCCGATGTTCTTTGCAACAGAACTCATCGACGCAGAATCAGCTCTACGACGATTTGGTATACTTACACCCTTTATGAGTGCGGTGTAAAAAGAACGCATTGTGCCAGAAAGCTTAGAGAGAATTTCAGATGCAAGGATATCAGGGCTCTTTTTCTTGTGCTCTTGTGAGGAAGAAGGCTCATGCGTATTCACTGTAACTTCTGCGTCCATGTGAAAAGAATCTAAATGGCGGCCAGTCCTTCCACCTCTTATACGCGCCAATCCATGTCGATTACGACGACTCAACCCCTCACCAGAGCGAATAACTGACAAAAAATCACGGGCTCCAGCCCATGGTGGCTGAGAATTACTCCTGATACTAACTGGATTCATATATCTGACCAAAGGAATATTTATATCTTCGTCACTTTCCCTGCCAGTAGCAGTGGAAGATGATACATCAGCATTTACAGTTTCTAATTCAACATTTTGCTTCTGTTCCACCTTGGTATCACAGGACAAAGAGATCTGCCAAATGACATCCCTATATACCCTACCAATATCTTTCAACACATCAGCATCCCCAGCACCAAGCTCTGAGACAATCGCAGACCCTTTTAGCAAGCAATTTGTAAGGGATAGAATGCCTTCCAAACTTGAAAGACATCTCAGTGCTTTAATTTGTTTTGCATATTCCAGATTAACAACAGAAGCTCCCTGCATTTCGTCCAATACTTCAAAAGTTGCAACCAAATGCTCCCTCAAAAATGAACACACAGCCTTTGCCAAAGAAGCAGAATGCTGTGCTGAAAAATTTTTAAAAGCAACAGAAACACTCTGACCAACTGAAACTGATATGGGCAACAATGGCAAAGTAAACATCTGTAGTACAGCTTCAATTCCTCTCTTTTCAATGAATAGGCGGCAAGCATCAGAGTTCTGAAGAATACTCTCAAGAAGACGACAAGCATTGCTGACACAATCTGGAAGATAAGACTCCAAATTTACTACAGTAGCATCAGACAAAGGATCTATTTGACCAGAATTCTCTGCCTTTGGTAAATCCTTCTCATCAAGTGAAGACAGGCTTTGAATATCTGAATCGGTCTCCATTGGCACAGGGGCCGGACAGGCTGAAGATTCAACTGATGATGTCGAAGCTTCATCAGCAGACCCAAGTTTTAAAATTGTATTCAAAATTTCAATTAGCATATCAACCCCGGACCCACGCAATGAGGTAGCATGGCGCATGAGTTCATCCAATCCACTAGACAAGGACCCAGGAGTATCTCCAGCTAAGGCACGTAAATATGCTCTTGAAGTAAATATCTTTACAAAACAACTTAAGGCATTGCGCTCTTTCACAGCCTGAAGACCATTGTTGTTTAAGCACAAGGCATCAAGGCACTGAGGTATACATGTTATGGCATCTGCAGAGCAAAGTACACCATCCATTATAGCATCCATGAAGGCAGATGGTAGGCCAGCAGCATCTAAAACTGAAAAACATGTAGGGTCCTTATGAATAAGATCACTCATAAGAGTAGCAGCAAGGGAGAACACCCCACCACCAAAATCTTTTGCTCTTCGAAATATAATGCATAAGCATTGGGGTAACAGGCTCTCCTCAGAACCATAGATACGATCAGTGCTCCCAGGTGCATAGGTACCAAGAGAAATAGCACGGAGTAAGGCTTTCATCAGAAGGCGTCTATGATAAGCAAGCAAGGAGTCCGAGTAAAGGGGTTGAATGTCATCTAATATAGATGATGTATTCACTATTATGTCGGTACTCATCCTGTTACCTTCAGAATCTCCACACGATTGCTGCATACCGTTCTCTACAATAGATATTTCAATCTTGAGGCGATTAATAGTATCATCTAATCCCCCCAAGTCTCTAAATAACGCAGCAGCTGGATTACTATAATCCATGAAAGCCTCAAGTACATGAACAGCAGTACCAACTAAATGCAGGTGTTGTGGATCTGTATCCTTAAGAAGGGGCAGAAGAGTTGGTATAAATCCTGCTTCACGCATTGCAGAACAACCAGATGATGAAGATACCAGAACAGTAACGAGTGATAAGAGAGCCTCAGCAAAGACGACAGACCACTTAGAAGAACCATTAGAAACCGCATCAATTGCCTTCTGCATGAGGCTAGAGAGTATTCCCCGCTGTCCACCAGATGTCACAGCAGTAAGAACGGAAGGCTGGCGAGACCTATCTTGAGAAAGAGCAACTAAAGATCGGAGACTCAAAATTCGAATCTTTTCTGGAATTGAATCCTCAAAACTTAGGAGTGAGACCAACTCATTAGTAAATTCAGGTTCATTTGTAAAAAAAGACGCCAACTCCTCAGCATCACTGCTTCCTTGAACAACTACCATAAAAGCATACAGCCGAATGCAAGTATACTGTTGCCGGGAAGCTAAACTATCAAAAGCCCTTGAAAACCGAAGTCTAGTGAGTAATGAAAACCTAAGATTAGGAGGAACTCCATATTCTTTGATTAGCATATTCAAAAGCTCAAGATCAGATTCTCTACGGCTGTTAACATTCGGCAAATGAATAATTTGAAGACCTCCTGTAGCTCCACCTTCTTCAGATGATTCAGCCACTTTAAAGAATTCAAAATGCAAGGTACACCCTAATGCTTTTGCAGCATGGTCGCACCCATTATCCAATACACAAGCAGTCAGCCCAAGTCCTGCTTCTTTGCCACCCCAGCCTTGTGCAAAAGCCAGCAACCTAGAACTCAGAGAAGCATCTCTAATTGAAAACTTTCCTACAGACTTTTTCATTACAGTAGCCAGAGTCTGCAGGCTAGCTTCAACAATATCAACATCAGCAGAAGCCAGCAAAGATGACAGATGCTGAAATACAGAAAAGCAACAAAAATAATCAATACATCAAGTTCAGATAGCTTAAATAATGAAAAAGCAGTAAGACACAAGAGTCAACCCAAAAAAGTAAAAATTACCTCATAATAAGTAAGGAAATGTTTGTTTGTGCAGTTCTCCAAAATAATCCGCATAACACGGAGTATCTGTAGAACAGCTTCTTTTGGGAAAGGAGGATCACAACCAAAAAATTCATCCTCAAGACGTAAATCTTTCCTAGATTTAATGTGCTTCTCAAAATATGAATCAAAGTGAACAAAAAGATCCACCCAATGGTGGAAGTCCCCCTGAAACAACAAGCCGGAAGACATCAGCAAAAGAAAGAGATAGAACAATTTGAAATCATTGAGCAAAGAATTGTTTACACACCTTATCAAAGTCCCATATAAAACCTTTAAGGGGCTCCTGTATATTCTCAAGGGGAGTAGATGTCACAGTATTTATGAAAGACCTTATCTTCGGTGGCTGCATTATGCGAAGAGCACAGAAAGCAAGAGTAACTATCTCTATGATAAAAACACAGAATATAAAAAGTACAGGAGCATGGAAGTGTAATAATATTAGCAAGAAGTTTTACACAAACCATGAAACCACTACTACTAGACTTCCATATCATGATCAGAAAAGTGTGTGGGGTCTAATACACTGCCTTCTCAAGATAAATATTAACAATCACAAGGACCCTGAAAAAAATGTAACTACAAGCAAGCAAAATACAGCTTAATGTCGCACTCAAGGCCTAGATTGTAGGAAAAGCTACATTTCAGCAGCTAATAACAGTTTTCCAACTAGCCAGATCTTGGCTTAAAAAAGACCGACAACGACCAAAAAAGAGTGTTCAGAATTCAAATAAGCTTTCAAAAAGCATCTTCCAAATGTAAAGTCCTATAGACACTAAAAACAGCGTTGATGTCCTAAGATATTATAGCAAGTATAAGTTTTAAAAAACAATAAAGCAGTAAAAAACTGGAAGAAAGAAAAAAGGTGATTATGAAAGACCTTATCTTCAGTGGCCGCATTATGTGAAGTGCACAGAAAGGGAGAGTAACCATCTATAATAAAAACACAGAATATAAACAGTGCAGGACCATGGAAGCGTGACAATATTAGCAATAACAAGTTTTACACAAACCGCTACTACTAGGCATCCATATTTTGATCAGAAAAACGTGTGGGGCAAAAACATATAAAATCTAATCCACTGCCTTCTTAATATAAATATTAAGAATCACAGGGCCCTGAAAAAAGTGCGACTACAAGCAAGTGAAATACAGTTTAATGGCACCCACAAGGCCTAGTTTGTAGGAAAACCTACATTTCAACAGCTAAAAACAGTTTTCCAACTAGCCAGATCTTGGCTTGACAAAGAGTGTGAACAACTAATAAAGATTGTGCTCAGAATTCAGATAAGCTTCCACAAAGCCTCTTCCAAATGTGAAGTCCTAGAGACACTAAAAAACAGTGTAGACGTCCTAAGATAATATAGAAAGTATAAGTTTTACAAAGACAACAGCGCAGTAAGGCGGCAAGAATGGAAGGGGGAAAGGAAAAAGGTGACTAATTGGGTGCAACATGTCATTCAGAACAAGGAGGGTAAAGAAATTATGTTTCTAATTATGAATGAGTAGAGGTACTATTGTAAACTTCTAGACTTAAAAGTGTGTACATTTGGGGTCATCAAAGGACTCTCGGAGGAGAGAGAAAAAGAAGAACTAGGTTTCCCCAACAATGGGCTCTTTGAGGGTGTATTCCAATAGCTTTGATTGAAAAGCCACAATACAAGAACTACCACTCATGGTTCTGCTCTATTTTCTGTAGAAAATTAGAGATATGTCGCAATGTGTTGCTGACCTCGAGCTTATAGCTCAAGCAGAAGCTATGTAAGTGAAAGAATTTGTAGTCAAGTAGAAAGGGCCTTTAGAAATCTTAATTCGATGTTGGGTATAGGTCATTAAGTGGAGGTTTATATGGTGCCCTCTTTCACTGACCCCTCCCCTCTTTTGTTAAAAATTATTGATAATCTAGCTACATTGGGGGGACCTTTTCCCTTTATTAATCATAAAGCTTAAGCTCTTTGTGTTGAGTTGGTAAGATCCTTCATTATTGTTGAAACTTGGAACCCTCTTTTTTTGGAACTATCTTATCCTTGTTAGCTCCAAGATAAAAAAAATTGAATTCTATTGATTGTAAAAGATAATGGAGCTACCATGAATCAAAAAGGGAGATTCGAGATCTCATTAGAAGAGTTTCACAACTATTGAGTTCGTCTCCTTTTTATTTATTCGTACTAAGAGTCTTGGTTTGAAGGAGCAAGAGAAGTGGGAAGGGAAGCTGCTGAAAGATTTATAGTTATTCATCTTCTAATGGAATAGTTGTCCCGTATGGAGAAAAGAAGAAGCACTTATAGCACAGTATTAAAAAAACCTTGCCACATCCCACATGTAACAATTTTATGCTATATTGATTGAAAATCAGAAGCTCCGTCAATACACACAAACATCCAGATGATTTTTACAACTCCTTTAACTTTGACATAATTAACCAATCATTGAACTACATTAAAATTTAGAATACTTGAATACAATATAACCTATCAGCATGCAGTTTGATATCTCAAAATTTATTTAAAAAAAGCAACATAGCAGCAAAAGTTAAAAGACACAACTTTCAAAATGCCAACGCAATGGTCGATCCCAACTGAAACCTACATATAATAGT
The DNA here is from genome assembly GCA_019425755.1 of Amaranthus cruentus. Taxonomy (NCBI): domain Eukaryota; kingdom Viridiplantae; phylum Streptophyta; class Magnoliopsida; order Caryophyllales; family Amaranthaceae; genus Amaranthus; species Amaranthus cruentus. The sequence goes on from CM033456.1 coordinate 1,341,479, forward strand.
TACAATTATGAACAATCAACCTGTATCACCCCGACTCCTAACATCTAAAGAAGCCTAAGAAACATAATATTGGGTGTATTAATGGACGTCAAATCCTCTTGTAAGCAAAACATATAGAGATTAACATCATAAACCAAAACTATCAAGCTTGGAGTTGAAAGTCTTATACTTTGCATTCTACCAGAGCCCATCCAACGGGAGAATTCACCAGACAAAAAAGAACAATTACAAGCACATATATCAAATTCAAAACAATCTTAAAAATCAACAATAATGCATTTACAAACGTCAACACACATAAACATATCACTTACAAAACCAAAAGCGTAAACTAAAACATAGAACCCTAATGCGATAACACTTCACAAGCAAAAACAGCAATGACAAAATCATTAATTCAAACAATACCATAAGCAAAAACTATAAAACTTACGATGATAAAAATTCAATCAATTAGTTAAAAAATAAATAAATAAAACTAACCACTTCAGAAGCCCTTCGTCTTTTGAGCTTCATGATGAAACGAACCTTATCCTACACATTTAACCAAAAGATCGACAAACCGCAATCGGGAAACCCAAACTTTGTGAGTGAAATTCAATTGAAAATTTAACCAATATAAGTGAAATTTACACTGTAAAAGAAAAGGTTAATTATCCGAAACGATTTCCCTGTTAATCAAGGTGAAATTTGAGATGAAATTTAATAATCAATTGAATAACGATAAAGATTGATCGAAAAGTATTGCGATCAAAGGTCTAGGGTTTTCGAGGAGAGGTTTTCAGAAAAGAGATGAGAATGAGATCGCAAATTACACAATGAGAATTTAAAGAGAGAGAAAGATGAGAGAATTCCTTAGTGAGATAGAGAGAGTTAAAAGTGGCGTATTTATATGTATGACATGGTAAACTAAGATAGGAGAATTGAACGATAGATTTTGATTTTTGAGGGTGAAACATGAGATATTCATTAGGTTTTTTTAGGATGCTTAGTTAAAAAGCCTTTTAGCAACAAAAATTCCTAATGAATAGCGTAATTTGTAAATAACCATCAAAAGACAAAAATAATAATATTAAAACAAACAAAAAAAAATAATAACAATAAATTTTTCACCCTATCACATCCTACCATACAAGGGTGATTTATTTACCTCACAAATAACCGTTATTTACTAAGACTTTCTCTTTTAGCAATGGAAGATTTTGTCAAAGTATGAGATAAACCCATATATTCTATTTATCATTTTAAACTAGAATGAACAATTAGGGTAATTTTAATAATATTCTATTTATCATTTTAAAAATAGAATGAAAAATTAGTGTGATTTTGATTGAAAACTCTCCTCGCTACTCTGATGGACATGATTAGGAGTGTTCACCGGTCCAAACTCAGATTGGACCGGACCAGAATTGGTTGGACTGGAAGACCGGAATCTCGAATATGCTAAGACCGGACATCGGACCAGTTAGACCGAAAATAATTTTTGATACTAAAAATAAATTAAAAAATGGAAGATTTTAAAATAATTTAGCAAATTAATTATTATAAAATTAAAATATCTGAAATAAAAAATTATTTTGTGTTGGAAATAAAATATTTAAAGCCCTTTAAATAAGTATATACCTTATAATCGTAAATATTATTCCTCTTCAAAATCACTTTTATGTATATCAGGTCTCATCCGGTCTCATTTTGCACACCCCTAGACATGATTGTCCAACTTCAATCATCTCATTTTCTTCATAAAATTTATTCCAATGCATTACCATTGGGAGATGTTGTATGAGATGGTAATGAAAATTTTTAAACAAAAAAACTTTTTTTATGATCACTAATTCTCAAATATATTCAAAAAAAATATCAGGGTATTTGCGTATCCTTACAATACAAGAGTGTTGCTTATTTATACAACAAATAGCAACATGATTCATGTACTATTTAAGTACTATTCATTAAGATAAAATTGATCTTCTCAAAGCACTCAGCATTGTTTTTGTCTACTTCTAATAGGGAAAATTAACTTGAATAATTTAACATAGACTTAATTTTTCACGAAAAAGCCCCTAAAAGTCATAGTTCTTTTTAGATACCTCATAACTCTTTCAATAGTGTGCCAATGCTCTGCCTAATAATCCTATAACATAAGCAATGTAGGGGCTCGTAGGATCAATGGCGTACCAAAGACTGTCAATGCTCGCAAACTTAGTTATGTGAGATCTTGTTTGATTTGTCTCAATGTAAGGATTATTCTTATCAACTTTTTATATTTTTTATTTAAGCACAATTAGAGATATTAAGAGTCAAAATGGGACAACTAAATTGGTTCGAATGGAGTATCATAGTAATCTTTAGTCCAAGAATTACATTCGTCTCTCCAAGTATTTAATGTCAAACTCAGCAATAGCAACTGCTTTACACTACTTACTTCGTAAATATTTGAACAAAAAACCAAGAGATCATTCACATACAAACAAATAATAGTGTAGTCGCAATTTTCAATCTTAACATATGTGCACTTATCACTCAACTCACTATTGACTCTAAAACCATGAGAAATCATCACATTATGAAAATTTTCACGCAACTATTTAGGAGCATGTTTAAGACCATGTAGATATGTATTCAACTTACACACCTTGTATTGTCCCGGGACAACAAAACCCCTTGTTTGATCCATGCAAATCTATTCTTCTAATCCACCATTTAAAAATGCAGTCTTCAAATTCATTTAGATTACTATCAGATCACGGATTATAGCCGGAGATCTCGTCACTAGTGAGTAAGTATCAAAGAAATCGACTTTTCTCTTTGTTAATATCCTTTTGCAATCAAACGAGCATTCACGTATTAATTATACCATCAACATTCAATTCTTCCTTAATACCCATTTATACCTAATTATTTTGCAACCTAGTGGATGAATCACTAAGTGCCAAATATGATTAGAGTCAAGTGAATCCATAGTGAATCCATATCATTATCTACTTCTTGCATTAAATCATCATTTAAGAGATAGTGGGTTGTCTTCCGAATAATATTTCATATAGAGAAGTCTTGCTCTTAGTCTTAGGCACACGTTTAAGACATGACAAATTGTTAACAAACTTTCACCCCAACAGTGAGAAGTTGAACCTAAATTTAAAGTTACAGCCACAACCAAATGAGTTAGTGTGTTATTTTCAGCCCTATTTTTTATGTCAATAGAATAAAGTGTGGTTCTTTCATATATGATACAATGACTCATGAGACTCTTAAAACTCAACGAAATATGTAGTATCATATTTTTTCCTCTATCACTTCATAATCTCTTTATCTTTCTACTAAACTAATTCTCAAACTCGGTCACAAATAACTTAAACATATCAAAACTAATTCTCAAACTCGGTCACAAATAACTTAAACATATCAAATGACTCACTTTTATATTTCATATGATACACAAACGTGAAATCGAATCAATCATCAACAAAAGTAATTGATCTAATTAAAGTCCTTTAAATTAAAATTAATTACTTTAATGTCAGAATTGATAGCCTAAAATCTAAATTAATTTTTTATTTTAATTTTTGTCTTCTAGGCGGTTTTTATTTTTTACTTTTTGGCTTTTGTGTCAGAATTCAGGTCGATTTATTCAATAAAAATTTAATAATAATAATATAATAATAATCTATAATCTATCTATAACTATTACTAAAACAAAACACTACTGACATCATCACTATTCAAAATCGCTTACGTGTCACAACCTCATTAAAAATTTTTCCTCCAACACCTAATGATGATGTCATCGCTTTTATAACTATTTTTTATCTTTGACTTTGTTACTCATATAATGTAATGTATTAGAAAACCATATATATTATTTATTTATTTTTTTCAATTATTTTTAAAATCTTTATTATTTTATTTATAAATGAGTATTATTTAGTATATTGGATATTTGGAGATGGTTCATACGTAATACACTTTTATTCGATTTTTTTATTATTTATACAATTAATTACTTAAATGCAATGTTTAATTCTAAAATTATAATTTTCATGACAAAAACTATTTTTTTCATTTAAACTTTTATAAAATAATTTTAAATATTTTTGTGTTAAATTTAATTTTAAAATGTGTTATTAATAGTTATAATACTTTATATAAATTAATGTAGTTTATATCGAAAAATTTAATAGAACACAGGCACTATCTGGTTAATTAAAAACTCAAAAGCAAATATTGTTCGCTTATCTTCTCCCTAATCCCTAACCTACAAATATTGTTCGCTTATCTTCTCCCTAATCCCTAACCTAATTTTCGTGATTTCTCCGCATGTGAAATTCACCCAATTTTCACCAATAAGCCAAATTCCTCAAATCTTTTCCGGCAACCCAACCGTTGAATCTTCCAAGGTTAGTTTTTCCTTTTACAAATTTTGTGATTTCTTGTTTGGCTTTGGGTATTTTGTTACATATGGTATTTTATTTCTGTTCAATCTTTTTCCTCAAATTGTTGGTATGCATTTATCTGGAAATTCATTGTGCTGAGCTAAAACTTAGCTTAGTTTCTGGAGTGTTCGGCATTTATTCATTTAATTTGTGATCTAGAAATAATCATCTCATTAACCCACCTTCTATAAACTACTATATGACATGACTTCACAGAAATTTATTGCTTTTTTGAAGAACTTTTTGTCTGGTGATTTGGGTAGTGCACAGGAAAATCTAGTCTCTAGCCAGCCCAGTTTATTTTAATTTAAAAATTTTAATTGTATAATATAGCTGCACATGTATGGTAGTCAAGTTTGTTTAGCACAAATTTAGGGGGTGAATGTTTGGCCCATACATTCCCACCGTCCCACGAAATTTGAAGCATTTTCTTTTTAGTCTGTCTCATCAAATTTGCCTCGATCATGAACTTTAGTGGAAAGGGAATTGAGTTGGAGAATGATAAAAAAACAAGTGGAGGATAGAAATGAGTTGTTAAGATGAATACAGAGTACAAGTTTGTAAACATGATTAAAGGGAGAGTGAGGCCATTGAAATAAAGGTGTAGAATTTATGGGACAAGTTAAAATAGAAAGTGGTGCAAATGAGAGGGATAGATGTAGGTACTTTTTACCACTTTGTTAACTTGGCTTGTTTTGCTTATCAAATGTACTTGGAGCAAATTTGGTGGACAGAGGGAGTGTATGAATATCCTCTACACTACCGCGTGGCAGCGTAGTTTGTGATTAGTTCTTTTTTTTCTTTCAGTTTTGATTTTGTGATCATTTTCTTTTGTTTATAATGTTTAGTTTTTTTTTTATTTTTTATATTTGGATACTTTGGTGATCAAGTTGTTGATTTGCAGTTTTGATTAGACGATATTGTGTGGGTAGTGAAGAAAAATGACCACTGCAGCAAGACCTACATGGGCGCCAGCAAAGGGTGGAAATGAGCAAGGTGGTACGCGGATTTTTGGCCCCTCTCAAAAGTATTCCTCTAGGGATCTTGCAGCGCATACCAATCTAAAACCCAGGTCAAATTTTGCTTTTTGCATTTTACCTTGTGTAATTATAGTGTTACACGAACTGATAATTTAGCAAGTAAGAAATGATTGAAATTAATACATGCTGATTGTGACATATTTTGTTGTTGTTTCTTGAAATTAAGTAAAAAGCAGACACAAGACTGCCAGACTTAAAAAATTTCTTTGGTCTTGTGTCTATTGTTATGAGCTCAATGCCAGAGTTTTTAGGTAAAAAGCAGTGGATCAAAAGTCTTTTTTTTATATGTCCATTTTTCTACCTTACCTTTTGTTTGTGGAAATGTGGATTGAGAAGTGATAGAAGGAAATGCATGCTAAATGTGATATTAAGCGTAGCGGACCTCTCCATGGTCTTTTCTCTATTGCTATGAACTTAAAACCATAGAGTATTTAGGTTAAAGTAGAAATGCTTTTCTTGAATAGTCATTTTGTGATCTTGCCTTTTGTTTTTGAATATAGTTAGGGTGCTTACAGTTTGCAACGTACACTTATTAGGTAGGGAATGAAAGGGAAGCCTAAGAAGGTGAAGGAAGTGCATTATGTGTTTCAATGGAAGTATTGAGATGTAGGTGGAAAAAAGGAACACCGCCCACTGCTTGGAAATGTTTATATTGGGCTAATAGGAGGGGAAATGATTGAAATGAACAATTACTCTAAAGTTGGGAATATTTGGGAGGAAAATGAAAAACCTTGTAGTGGTACTTTCTACCTAAGTGTACAAATACTGAACTTTTAGTTATATCTCTATTGCACCAATAAGAATTTTCCTTTAAACCTACACAAATTCTTGTATGAGACGGTCTCACTGTGAGACATGTCTCATACTTGGGTAGTTGGGTTAAATAGCTCTATAATAGAAAGTTTTAGCTTATGGGCTTCTTGTTTTGATTCTGTCTCAGCGTGAGATGGTGGGCTGTTAAACTTATCAGCTATGTTATCATATTTGCATGTCCTCTTTGTTTTAGAATAACACTAGAAGCAAGTACCAACTTGCATATATGTCTTAATTTGAGAAGTATTTGGAAGGACGATAAAAACCTTAGGTATATCTTTATTTCACAAATTATATATTTCCTCTAAACCTATCAGTTTTGGGCCTTTGGCATCAAATTTGCATGCTCCCCTTATTTTAAAAATTATCAACAGTGAAACAGTACTTGCAGTTATGTCTCATTTTGACCAGTAACATTTGCTCAACAAACTTGCTCTAAGGTGAAACAGATTTGGAACTATCCTACCATGTATCATCCTTTTTGCAAAATTGTACTAAATAGAGACTCAACTATCATAAATAGTCTGAAAGAGACTTTACATTGTTGATGGATTTTGCCACTTCAGTGATCAGTTATCAATGGTGAATTGAACTCAACAATTTGATTTTATAGACAGAGCTTGAAATACATAGTGGATTATAAAATTTAAGCATTGGGAAGCCCTATTAGACACAATTATTTTGCCTTCCTTTCCTAAAATAAACTCAGTTGTATAAGGGAAAGTGAATTTCTTCCAGTGTGTATCCCTGGCCCTTCTTTTTCTTCCGGTTTATTCTTACATTTTTAATAGCCGGATCTTCAGATGATTTCATTGTTAATGAATTTTGACTATTATTTAACTTATAGGAAATTAATAATATGTGTTTTTGGAGAGGATGAAGCAATTACATTAGCCTACTATGGCGCGACAATGGAATGTGCAATAATTTGAAAAATCGCAGCTTCAATTTATATTATGTTCTTTTTCTATTGATAGTTCTACTATATTTAGATTTTGTGCTTTTGAAGAATTACGTTGTGTGTCCCCCTAATCTTGTCATGGTCCTATTTCATACAGGAAGGATGGACAAGATACCCATGAGGAACTACAAAAGAGAAACCTTCGTGATGAACTTGAAGAGCGGGAGAGGAGGCATTTTTCTTCGAAAGATAAATCTTATGGTGGTAAGGCATTTGGAATAACAGACTTAAGATTTCATTTCGGTGCTTGCCTTTTGTATTTAATGTATACTCCTTGGCTACACATTACACAATACACAAAAATCTCACTTTGATTTTCGTAATGTAGCAAAATCAGAGGGACAGAGTAGCACTTTGTATAACGAATGATATTCTTGTCAACATCTTTATGTTTAAATATGTGTATGTGTTGCGCAGAGGATAGAGATCGAAGAAAGGGAAGTCATCTTCTCTTGGAAGGTAGATGCCATTTATGTTTTCTGTTTTTGTAACTTTATATTTTGATTTATATTTAAAGTTTGCTTCTTTTTTTTTTCCATCTCTTTTCACCCTGCAGGATCAAGGAGAGAAGCTGAAGACCGTATTATTCCTAAAAGTGTAGATGCTGATGATTCTGATCTGGATGTCAAAAGCGATGATGAAAGGTTATTGACATTTTATCGTTATTTCTTTTCATGATTAGCCGTTTCACCCATGTTGATTCGTCAACTAGTTTACCATTCTGTTGTATCAAATATATATATTTTTGGCAAATTTCCTGTTCCTGTTCCTGTATAATGTTTATGTTCTAAATGTTCCTTTTTCGTTTCAGTGATGAAGATGATGAGGATGATGAAGAGGACGACACTGAAGCTTTATTAGCAGAGCTGGAACAAATAAAGAAGGAAAGGGCCGAGGAGAAGTTGCGGATGGTAAGGCTCTTTGTTCTTGCACCATCTTTTCTTTGATTCCATAGCTAGAATGTTTTCATATTTTCTTTTCATGGGTTTTAATTCTTCCTAATGATCAATGTAATGCAAGTTTCTATGACGAGTAATACATCGCTGGTGTTTCCTTTGCAGGAACGACAACAACAAGAGGAAGAATTAAAACTCAAAGAAGCAGAACTTATGAGGGGAAACCCTTTACTTAATGTAAATGGTCCAACCAGCTTCAACGTTAAACGAAGGTTAGTCTCCCCTATATTTATGCCAACATTCAAGAAAAGGCGATAACTAAAGAATAGGAAATGAAAATTTGTTTGACGAAGGGAATAGTAGGAGACTATGGTATGTATGTTATCATAATTTAAAAATGCGGTAACTGTCGCAATCGCTGTAACGGAACGCTGATGCGGTTATCATATCGTCTAGTTATCGGTTGAAACCATAAGATATCCCTTGATATGACCCAAAACACATTCTTTTTGCACATTTACAACACGGGAAAACTCGGTTCGTTTATTTCGAAAACCTTTATAATGCGGCTGATGTGATGCGATGCGACCTTGTTTTTATTCTATGTTTATAGGTCCCGATCTCTCAAGTTACCCTGTGTTGTGTTTCCGCTGTAGGTGGGATGATGATGTTGTGTTCAAGAATCAAGCGCGTGGTGAGACAAAAGCTGCTAAACGCTTCATCAATGATACCATTCGGAATGATTTCCACAGGAAATTCTTACACAAGTACATGAAGTAAATTGCATTGTTAGTCCTGTATGCATGAAAATTTCTCGGAAATTAAAATACTTGATATTGTAGTTTTGTTTTTGAATATACATCAAATGATTGTATAAAAATTACTTCCCCCATAATGTTACGGTGTATATTAGAAATATCAATATTGATATAGTATTACTTGCATAAGTTTTATATGAACTTAGTTCACACTATTTTAGTGTGTATCAATTTTAAAATAGCAAGTACTACTATATCTCAATTATTGTACTTATCAAGTGGTGAAGTGGAAAACCTTACTATTTTATACTCTCTTCTATTCATTCTATTTGTCTTATTTAGCTTTTCACACTTGTCGAGGCAACATTTTAACTCTTAATATCTCTCAAGTTATTCTTGATTAAAAATTATAAAATTTTGATATTAATAATCTTTATATTGATACGAATTGAACAAGATTCCATATGACTATGTTTTAACTTATAAATTAAGAGTAAAATACAAATTAAAAGTGACAAGTGAATAGTGATAAAAATAAATGGGACAAGTAGGGTGAATAAGAGAAAGTACCTTTTTTTTTTTTGAAAATAGCATATTGCTACAATCTCAAATAGCATAGACTAAGTATATACTTCCTCATATATGAAATTCTTGCTATATTAAGGTTATTGACACTATTTATCGTTCAAGTTTATTTTATATATTGCACCTAATGCGTAAGAAAAAATATAATCAAGTTATATAAATGGTAAATCGCATGTTTTTGTAATATTTTTTCAACTTCTAATTATACATAATTCAATGTATAAATGATTAAAATAACGCATTAGATTCATAAAAACTTAAATATAATCAAGTCCTCTTTTGAGAAACCGTCTATAGTATAGACATCTCTCAAGAGCCCAGCCCATATCTCCTTTTTTAACTTACAAAACCACCGATCAGTGTCTTTTTTATAAATTGGGTCAGTCTCAAAACTTGACGGTTGTGAAATATAATAAGTATGATTGAATAGACGAAGTGCAAGACTTTCTCGTATTACTCGCATAGTCGCATTGAGGCAAATGTAGATTAGTCCGAATGAAGTGGGCAAATGAAGGGAGAATGTGACAAAAAACACCGGCCACAATCCCACGTACTCAATACTTACATATTCACACTCCACATGTCAACTAACTGCTCCACTTTTACTCTTCAAACTCTTCTTTACTCCTTACAACGCCATTACATTACAAAACTCATCACAACACTACCCTTATTATTATTATTATTATTATTATTATTATTATTATTATTATTCAAATGAGACAAATGATGACTACTCACAATTTTAAAGGATTACTAGTCTTATAAAATTATGAAAAATTTGTCTAGATAATTCTACCTATTGTTTAGATCCTGTTGATAATTTCTACTATTGACTAATTTTAAACAATCCAACTTTTGTACATTATTTGTCGACATAACCCATTTTCATATTTTAACCGGCTATTATAGATACTACCACCAAAGAGGAGTAGCGTTAGACCAACGAAGAAACATAAGGGGATAAAGAAGTGAGTGTAATACCTAGTAGGTACTCTATTACAATGTGAAAATGGATGTTGTAAGCAAATAATATACAAAGGTTGAATTATTTTGAAAGAATCAATAACAGAGATTATTCACAACAAATGGGCAATAGCTGAGATTATTGTAGATAATTTTTCCTATAACTATCACTTATAATCTTAAGTTAACATATGCTTATTTACCATCTTAAAGTGATTGATTAGAAAAATAGACTAATAATATGGGCTCATCTTATGGTGGGACATTCTGGTAAAGTACAAGATATTCTTATTAATATTAGTTTTATCAGTACAACAACACATAACAAAGAAAAATATCTCAAAAACAAAAAAAGAAAAATGATGATGGGTATGAATGAGAAATTGTTATGGGAGAAAGGAGTGGAAATAGTAAATATGGGTGAAAGTGGGCATGAACAAGTAGTGCCAATATCAGTATTTGTAGCTGTTCTTTGTCTTTGTGTTGTTATTGGTCATTTACTTGAAGAATATCGTTGGGTTAATGAATCTCTCACTGCTATTCTCATTGTAATAATTATATTATTCTTCTTAATTAATACTCTTTTTCTTTCTTTTTCTTTTTTTTTTTGTTATTACAAAATGAAAATTAATTAATTCTTCTTGTTACATTAGGGATGCTTGACTGGAATGATTATATTGTTGATAAGCAAAGGCACAAATTCACATATTTTGCGCTTTGATGAAGACTTGTTCTTCATCTATCTTCTTCCACCCATCATCTTCAATGCAGGGTAATTATATATTTTGTCAAATACCCATTTTAACACGCCCTCTCATACAAGAGTCATTTGGATTAAAAATGCAATACAGACCCTTCTCATATCTAACGCTAAATATTCCACTTTAAAAAGGTGGTTGAAATTCGAACTAACTCATGAGTTCTTATCACGTTAGCTTCTGATATCATGTTAAAGAATCAGAGTTGGTTCCTTGACATGGTATTAGAGCTAACATGACGGAAGATCACATGTTTAAATCTCAACCACCTCTCACTAAAAATGAAATATTTAGTATCAAGTATGAGGAGAATTTATGTTGCATTCACACTTTCATCTCAAAGGGTCTCGTCTAAGGAGTGTGTTACAATCATTAGTTCACCTGTCAGTTTAAGCTTTTAGTTAAATTGATTCCTTTGATATATTTCTATCATAACATTCATGACTATTTCATCTTCAATCTTTAATCTCATTGGTCCTTGAACGAGCTACCATATTACTTGTGTCGTTTACAGGTTTCAGGTCAAGAAGAAACAGTTTTTTCAGAATTTCTTGACCATCATGCTTTTTGGAGTTATTGGTGTTTTTATCTCAACATCTATAATTTCAGTTGGTAATGCTAAAACTACATACCGACGCCTTCACCTTTTCGTTCCCTGTTCGATATTACCTTAAAACGAGCTCTCATTCGTTCGAGTTTTCCTTTCTGTTGTTGTTAGGTTGCTGGTGGCTGTTCCCTAAAGTTGGATTCATCGGACTAACTGCGCGAGACTACCTTGGTATGACTCGTGTTCATTCATAGTTGTTTGGTTTCGCATTATAATGATTTATAAAATTATATGCACTCATGAAGTTGTTGTAATGATGTTTACTACCCAAGGGTTAACGAGAACAACTTCCCTTATCATAGTAAGGGTAAGGTTCTTATCCGTGAAATCCCCGTCTAGGTGGGACCCACTACTTAGCGTAGCATTGAGGTGATAGAATGTTGTAATTGTATATGTTATGTAATTTCAGTGTTTTGCCTTGATATCAGCTATCGGAACGATTTTCTCATCGACTGACACTGTGTGTACACTTCAGGTTAGTACATTTGTTTGCTATCGAGTGATGACATATTGTCGGGATGGTTTATCCGACATCAATGAATTAAAATTGGTGTATACATTTTATAAGTCATTGTAGCCCTCTCTTATTGCTTTATAGAGTGTGTGCACCTTGTGTATTACCGATAATAAGTCCAGTCTAATTGAACATATGCTAATTGTTACGATTCGTACACATTTGTTCTAAGAAGTTTCTTTTACTTGAAGATTCTTAATCAAGACGAGACTCCTTTCCTTTACAGCCTTGTGTTTGGAGAAGGGGTAGTAAATGATGCAACTTCAGTTGTTCTCTTCAATGCAATTCAGAAGCTCGATGTAACGAAGGTCGGAGGCTGGACACGTGTACTCGGAAATTTTCTCTATCTTTTTTTCGCGAGCACTGCGTTAGGGATCTCTGTAAGTTTAAACCATTACAATTGCTCGTTGTGATCGCGTTTTGTACTTGTTTTACAATGCTAATTCCTGGTGTCTCGGTTTTTCGATCTTTTTTCTACTTGTTTGATTAGCTCATAATCTCTCACATACATGTAGAAAATACTTCCTATGCGAGGAAGATTTCACGTCATAGGATAGTGGGTTATGGACATGCATGTAACGTTTGGCGGGTAATCCTCCAAACACAATATGGTTTTGGAATGAACGAAACCTCATCAAGTGTTTATGCAAATCAACGCTTATTACCCGTGTGTTAGTGTGTCCAAGCCCATGGGTCAGTTCGTCCATATGAGTGGCCCATGACACTTAGACGTTTCATTTTTGGCGTAAAATTGAATATTTAGACGTATCCGACACTTGGACATGAACCAGTATCTTGCATCAGTACTCTATTCCAAGTATTGTCTAGAAAATTGATCACAAATGTTTCTTTGTTTTCTCAGACAGGGCTTTTGACAGCTTATGCTCTTAAAGCTTTGTATTTCGGTAGGTAAGTATTGTGAGATTATGAATGAATTATTTGATGCCATCCTTAATATATAGTTTTAATGTATGCACTCCAATTTCTTGATAGACATTCGACGGATCGTGAAATCGCCTTAATGACGTTGATGGCTTATTTGTCCTACACGTTGGCGGAGGCAAGTACTTCTTCCGTTTTTTTTACTTGCATCTCTTTTTATTTGACGGTTCCCTATCATTTAACCCTTTTCCTTTTTAGTATTTTTTTAACTCCGCTGCTTTACTTGTAGGCCCCACCGTTTTTCAATAAACGGAGTTGATATTATAATAATAATTCACCATTTTCTCCACCGTCTTAATTTTTGTGTCATTGTACTTCTGTGCGACTAAAATAACGAAGAAACTGTTAATTTCGGCTCAAAGTTGTAACCGTGTTGGTTCTTTTAGAAAAGTTTGGAGTACGCTTTTGTAACTGAAAAAAATATGCATTATTGATCATTTCATTTTCTATTCTTGTTCCTAGTCTTTCATTTCTTCAAATGATTTTTATATGTTCGGGTTGATCTGATTCGAGCTATTATTTGCAGCTATCGGAACTCAGTGGAATCTTGACCGTTTTCTTTTGTGGTATAGTTATGTCACATTATGCATGGTATAATATAACTGAAAACTCGAGAACTACAACTAGGTAAGTTTCGAAAGTTTTTTTTACTAGCCCTTTGTCCGTTTGATTTGCTACATTTCACAAATCAAAGTTGGAGCTTTTTAGATATCACGAAGCAAATTAAAAGGACACAAGGGGAGTATGCGGCTAAATCAGATTTTGACGACATTATTGAAAATATAAAGTGAAATTTTCGTTGATAACGGGACAAAAATGTGAATTGGTGTTTACTTTGCGGTGTTTTTGAAATTTTTTCAGGCACATATTTGCAACCATGTCGTTCATCGCAGAGACCTTTATTTTCTTGTATGTTGGTACTGATGTTTTTGATATGGAGAAATGGAAAATGACCAAGTTGGGGTATGTCTTTTTCTTTGTTTGTCTTTCTTTTCCTAAGAAATAGCCTTCACTTGAGTCGGTTTTTTAGTTTTGAATCTCTACCATGGTGCTATCGATACGTCAATTGAACCGAACTCATTCGAGTCTTTCTTTCACATTTAGGAGTTATAAAAGATACTTTGCTACCAAATCCTTATCTTGTGATAAAATTTGGCTATAGAAGACACTTTTCTTCTCGATGAAGCTAATACTTTACAGTTCTTTGATTTCAAATCATCATGTCGTATAGTAAAATGACTTGTTAAATCATTTACAACTCTTATCTATATGAAATGAGTCATAATGTTTATTATAAGGGTCAATGGGAAACATCTTTTGGTTGTATAGACCTTATTCCGGTAATTGAAAAAAAATCTTTCGCCTAAAAAATAATGCATTTCCTTTATGGGAGTTGGCATTGGGGTAATGAAATGAGTGAATACATATTTCATAAGTGAAATTACCGCCATTTATGTGCACGAACGAGATTAACTTGCAACTAATTTCTCCTTGGACATCCCTATACAATTAATGTACTGATTTTTTGTATCATTGTGTGCAGCTTTAGGACCTTAGTGGTTATATACACAATAGTAATCGTTCTCATATTACTCGGTCGTGCTGCTTTCGTGTTTCCTTTATCCGCTATATCAAATCGTATGAACACAGATAGCTCTCACAGACGAACATCCATTACATTCAAACAACAAGTAAGTTCATTGCTTGGCACCATTAAAATGAAGGTTCACACGACGATTAAAATAAATGTTCTAACTGTCGGATTTGTTTAGGTTATTATATGGTGGGCCGGACTTATGAGAGGAGCAGTCTCAATTGCATTGGCATTCAAACAGGTTCGTATTATTCTTATAACTTTAATACTCTTATGTATGCTCGATTTCTCATACTGTTGTTGATTAACACATCAAAGCGTTTGTACGGTCGAGCAATGGATCTTTAAGGACAAAGCCGATTGTTAGGCAAAATCTCTGTACCTGTCAAATGGGATAATTGTTGTGTTTTCATAACGTAAAAATCGTGTATGATTCTACCGCTAAAGACTTTGTTCTAAACAAGGTCTTAAGATCATTTAAACATTAAGATCCTACCTATGATCTGATCGGTTTAACCACTCGAGCTACCATCTCACGCTCAATTGTGTTATTTGATACAGTTTACGTACTCTGGTGTAACGATGGACACTGTCAATGCTACGATGGTTACCACTACTGTGATCGTTGTACTCTTTACCACCCTGGTAGGCCAATTTATAGATTCCGAGTGACTTCAATCCCGAGCTATGTTATGTGTTTGTAAGCAAAATGGTACTCCTTTCATCACGAAACAATGGTTAAGAGGTTTCACTAAGCTAGAAAGTATCCGATGATTTTGGGATGGAAGTGTAGTACTTGACGTCTTTAGTGCGATGTAATCTTGACGTTGGTCTTTGTTTGCGTATGCAGGTTTTCGGGTTCCTGACAAAGCCACTTATTCTTTGCTTAGTCCCACATCAGCAAACTCCGATTTCAGAGGCCAAGACCCCACAGGAAGACCTGACTCTGCCGATGCTTTCAAAGGACGAATCAACAGCTACGAATCTCAGTCGAGCTAAAGATAGTTTAACCATGCTGATAGAAAGGCCCGTTCACACAATACATTCGTATTGGAGAAAGTTCGACGATGCTTATATGAGACCCTTTTTTGGCGGACCAAACCAACGAAGGTAAAGGAATACTGCCTTGCAAGTCAGATCAGTCGAAAGGTGTTGACTGTTGTTGAACAATTTTAGTCGGAAGTAGACCGAGTCATGATTGCCTTCGGGCTTCAGTGGATCGTCTAGCATTAACAACAGCACCTTGTGGCTGGAATATGGTGAAGTCCAGACATGTTCATCGATATCGAAAAACCGAGGTTGAGCCACTGATTTTACTCCCAATCTATTGGGATTTGTTGAACTTTTTGAAATTTAAGCTTTACCAATGTGATATTGCAGAAGGACTTGTTGAACTTGTGATGTTTTTCAATCTTCAAATTCATTAGTTTCAAGTTTTCTTAAAAGTTTTACTTTTTAAAACTTTTTATTACTGAAAAAGCGGGATGAATAGGTAACAGTCGAATCCATAATCTTACTAGAAAAAGTAATGCTTCCTCTCCAATCGAGATAAATTCTACAAATAGAGGTGCCGATTCGGATGAGAGTTGAGCCGAATTACTGATATAATATCTTGAGTTGGATCAATTTCAACTCTTAAATATACATAAATATTTTAGAGAAAAGATTAAGCATTAACAAGGACAATAACAGTAAGATCTTGTACAAAGCTTTTCTGTTGATAAGAACAACTACAAGTCTCCTACAGGTTAGAAAACTCCATAATCAGATTGCATCTTTTCCTTACCTACATTTAGTTATCATATCAACCCTGCATCAACTAATAACAATTAAACACTAGATTTAGAATCTCAACCCTAATTGTGTCTTTAAGTTACCTACATTAAGTTATAAACCCAACAACTAATTACAGTCAAAAGCCCTACTTATATTACAATACTGTCTATTACTGTTTGCTAAGAACATATTCAACCATGTCAGTTAGGCTGCTGTTGCATCCAACACCTGCAAAAAACATCGGAATCAGTTTAATTCGTGTCAATGATATATCAAAGTGCGCAGAATTAGTTAAGTCGCAAACAATTAATTTGCACCGACCTGATTGCATCATGCTTGCGGGACAAGATGATTACGAGCTAAAGCATCACGAATCTCAGGAGTTGGAATGCGCTCCAATCCGAACAGTTCTTGAAGTTTAGTATCACAGATGACCATTGAATTCGAAGAATCCTGAAAAAGAAATATAAAATCAAGCAGTTGATCAATAGAGCTATATGTATCCATTCATCCTACTTCAAATAGAGGGCCAAAAAAGCTCTATACAACCAACCGGAAATAGATGTAACTTCAATCATTACTAGCACAAGTAGTTATTTAAATTAGCCAGTTTCCTGAGAGACCGTCTCTCTAAGAAACGTCTCTCACAGCCAACCAATTAAAAGCTTAATTAAACCAAAAAATGATAGCAAGCTGACCAAATTAGAAATGGTCTCTCACAAGAATTTGTGTTTTTAAATATGTATTAATGCTCTGATGAATCAACAGTAACGACCATAAATCCTGCAGGAGCCATTTGCCAAATCCAAAATGCCCGTTTTCGGGCCGGCCCTTACAAAGCCTTCTAATTACGGGCCATATAAGGGATCAAAATGGAGGCCCGACCCATTGAACACCCCTGCTCATAACGAACCCACTTGATATTAGATTATGCAGAAGATGAGCAAGATTAGCAAGTGGTGCGGCAAGGCAGCATACATAAAACACAAAAATCTTTAAACGATACTAGTGACTAGGAAATGTGACAAAATTAACTTGAAGTATAAGCATAAAAAAGGGAGGTCGGAAATAAACATTCACCCACCTCCAAGCCTTCTGTCTTAATGTATTCTTCAATACGCTTATAAACCTCAGATTGAAGCATTTCCTTCTCGCTTGTTCCAAAGAATTTGGCCAGAGCTTCAGATATCACAATAGAAGGAGAGCTAGCAGGTTCAGTGCTTGGAACTTCGGATTCTTCAACCTTAGCTTTCTTTGATGGTGGTTCTGGAACCTCTGCAACAATCAGAATACGGAATCAAAAAGGCTATTTCAGAAGAGGCTATATAAAAGAAAGATCTAAAATTTTGATATACTTGTGGGATCAAGAGGAATAATATGTTTTGCCAGCAGCTTGTTCATCTGAAACATGTCCGTACAGTCAACTTCGAATACCAATCGCAATTCGTCATTGCATATTATCTTTCTTTTGTTACTTGGATCTTGGAGATTGTTCTTTCTTATGTATGCCCAAAGTTGCCTGACAATCTTCAGCAAATAAATACATTAATTTACCAAGAAATAAAAATAGATAGAGCGGAAAACATAGAAGACAAATAAATAACTAACCTCTGTTCTTGGCAAGGCGGGTTGGCCCACAATTGCCTGAAGTTGGGGTGTAACACCACAAAGTTTGTTCAGCCCTCCCGGACCTCCTCTTCTTTTGGGCCGACTTTGGGTACTGCAATAAAGGTTTATATACAATGCAATTTAATTCGAAACCAAGCAACTAAAATGAACAAGTATGAATGTCAAACAAAAAACAATGACAATATTTACAATGTACATGAAAACCAATACATTTGAACTATTATATTTTGTTTCAAGGAGTATCCCAACAACTACTTCTCGTTCCCTACATCCTTTCTTTCCATCCTCCTAAAGCAATTCGGAAAACAGACCAGCTAATCAAATCGTTCTTTCAGAATGACACTAGTACATATGCTTCAAAGAAGTTAATGTTGTTAAAGTAACAAACACTGCTCTAATTAAAGCCTCAAACCATATCAGAGTGTCATGATTCCATACTTCCATATGTCAAATGTAAGCCTTAGCCAAAAACCTCTCAAAAAGCCCCAAATCAACGAGCATTGAAGTTCTTCCTTTCTATATTACTACGCCATACATTAACTTTTTCTTCCATCTCACATTGCTCGTCGACTGAAAAGTAGGCAATCTTTTCAAATCCAGTTACACAATTGAAGATCAAAACTTGACCATTGTCCATATCAAAACAACCCATTTTTACAAGTGCCAGAAAACATAAGATAAAAAGGGAAAAAACAAGAGATAAACACATCAACAAAGTAGCCAAAATTTAACATAGCAATCAATTAATCAAATCCAAAAAAAATTCTGCATATAAACTTGCTCTGGTTTTCTTAGTATTCTTCTCACAAACTTTCCAGTTATGGAAGTTGCAAATACCTTGCAACACTTCCTTTTCTGGCTTTAGCTTCATACTTTCCCTTTCCTTATTACAGTTCATCATAAACAACTTTTTCAGAGTAAAATAAATTAACCCTTTTTCAAAAACCCTAACTCATCATAAGATAAAATGAGAAAAATGCCCCCTTCCTCACCCCTCGCAAAAAAGTCTAAACCTTTACATCCCAAACACCCATTACTTCCTCGTTTTCCTACCAGGAAAAAAAAACCCCAATTGAAAACATTGGTTTAATTCCTCATTTTGCACAATTTCAAAGTATCAAATTTCAGAAACCCTAACCCATCGTGAGTTAAATTGAGAAAAAGTGTCTCTCTCATACCCTAAACAGAATTCTAAAACCTAAATTCCCAAACATTCATCTACTTCCTCTTTTTTTACCCAGATGTCACAAAGCCCTGATTCATCACAACACGAAATCTATTCCCCAGAAAAAAAAACAACTTTTAAAACCTTAAAACCAACTCATTAGTCAACTCCTCATCATACACAAACTTAAACAATGGAAAACAAAAGTCCAGAAAAAACAGAGAACATAAAACAGCTACTTCTACTTCATACTAAAAAAAACCTTTCTTTAGCCGAAGGTGAGGGAAGAGCATCAGCAGCAATAGTTCCATTACCAGGTTGAGCAAAGTTAATTTCAGTAGGACCATTCGGAAAATAAGATTGAACCGCAGGTGGTGGAGGGTGATGAAAAACCCTCTGTTGTTGATGAACAACATTAAAATTCACATTATTAGGATTAGGGTTAGGGTTAGGGTTTACAGTTTGAAAATGAGATTGCGGATTCACAACAGGAGAAGCATTGACAGTAGATACAATCGACGGCGGCGGAACAGGAACAGGAACAGGAACAGGAGGAGGCTGAGAATTGAACAAAAGACTAATATGAGCACGAATGAAATCAATTTTGTTAGAAAGATCAAACCCTAAATTGGATTGCAATTGAAGAATAACTTGTTTGAGTGAAGTGAAAGAATTAGGGTTTGTTTGACGAAATAAAGATTGTAAAGCTTCAGCTATTTGTTGGTCAGACACCATTTTTAAATTGGGGGTTTGAGAAAGAGAAAGACAAAGACAAAGAATGAGATTTGTTTAAAATTTTTAAATTTTTTTGTGTCTAACTGAAAAAAACGGATACTATTATCCACTACTCTTTGTCAACTCTTGTATTTCTATTTCTTACTTTCTCTTCATTGGTAGCTTTCTCTCTCCTCTGTTTTTTGTGAGAGAAGATGAGAGAGATAGTGAATATTTTCATCCGTTCTATTATATTTGTTATATTTGACTTTTTATACGATGAATGTGTTATTTTTTTTATTTATATGTCGAGTTATACACATCTAAAAGTTACAAAAAATAAATATTATGAAAATATGCGATTAGACGACTCAAATAAGATCTCACTTGATTATATTTTTACTTACGTATTAGTCGTAATATATAAAATAAGTTTAAAGAATTAATAATGTCCAAAATCAAAATGTAGCAAGTATTTCTTAACGGGGGAACTACTAATAGAGAGATTTTTTTTAAAAAAGAAAACTTTATTGGATTTTTACTTTGAAAATGAAAAAAATAAATAATACTACTAACGTTTTATTGGTAGTGGTTGCCCCTATCTCTGAGAAAATGCGCGAAAATAGGTTGAGATGGTTTGGGCATGTGTGGAGGAAGTCTTTCGACGCCCCTGTGAGAAGGTTTGAAAGCATCATAGTAGAGGGTAAAAGGAATCGAGGAAGGCCTAGGAGATCTTGGATTGAGCAAATAAAGGCTGACTTGCATGAGTTAAACCTCTCTATGGACCTGACTAGGGATAGGGATAGTTGGAGGCGTCTTATTCATGTTTTAGACTAGTGTTTTCTTTTAGAGTTCCTTTTGGAGGGTCTGGTCTCCCGCTGTTTTAGTTTTTTCTTTCTTGGTTGTTGTTGCTCCGTCTTGCTTTAGTTTTTTGTTTTATGCTTAGTATCTTGTTCGTTTTTATCTACACATCGCAGAGGTTTCTCTTTGTCTTTCTTGACCCGGGGGACTCCTTTTTGGTCGCGCTCTCCTTCATGGGTATGAGTTGCCGCCGTCCTTCCCTCCCCAGACCCTGTCCATAATTTTCTATGTGCGGGATTCACTGGGTGAGATGATGATGATGATGAAGATTAAAGACATACTCCCTTCGTTCCTTTATATTCTTCCACCTTACTATAACGGGTAGTTTCAAAAGTTTTTTCACTTTAGAATACTTTCTATTTTTGGAAAGTTTTCAACTTACTTTTACCCCTTAAAACCCCAATTTCCTTATTTCACACTATTATTTAATTATTTTCTCTCTCATGCTTCCAATACAATCATTACTTCACACTACTATTTAATTATTTTTTTCTCTCATAATTCCAATACAATCATTATTTCCCACTATTATATAATTAAAATAATATCCATTACTATTAAAGATTCCATTTTTCTTAATTTTTGTGAAAAACCCAAATAGAAAGATCAAATAGGAACGAAGGGAGTAATAATTACCTTATAACATGTTATGGAAAGGATGTACTATGAGAATTGAGAAGCAATCAAAATCCTAACCAATTTGCTTCTCTAGGAGTTTTCGAGACTTAATTTTTTGATTGTTCGTCTTCTTTATTGTGTTGGCAATTTATTAAATAAAATTATAATACCAAAGCGCTTGTGACTCCATAGATAGAGCATCTGCATGTGTAGTATAAGGTTTGGAGTCCGACCTTTATTGAGCGCATGTATCAGTTGAGGGGTTTCTTGACTGCACTAATTTCTCTTTACTCTTTCATTGGGGAAACGAGTATGATTTGGCTGCATCTTTTAGGGGAAAAAAAACTCACCCACACCCTGCCTTATGCGAGATACTAAGAGTGTTCTTCACCTTTATAATATCCTCATATTGCTCTATAATACTTCATCCGTTTCTTTTTTATTGTCCACTTTCCTTATTTGGTCAGTTCACCTAAATTGTCCACTTTCTATTTTTGGCTAAAATTTATTTTCTTAATTACATACTATCCCTAGTGTAAATTACCCATATACCCCTACTTAAATAACATTACCCTCCTTAATTAAAACCCTTAACCTAATCTCCCCACTAACCCTTCCCTCCATTTTCCATAAAAACTCACTCATTCCCATCTGATCATAACCCTAACCCTAACATTCGAAGCCTGTGTTCTTGAACCTTCTTCCATCTTCATCATCTCCCTGCTTCATCATTCATCCTTCATCTTTGGACTTCATCAACCATCTTCATCGTTCATCTTCATTTTCTCTCTCTTTCTCTCTATTAACTGATAACCCATAACTCTCTTTATAGATCTGCGTCTTCAAACTAATGGACTCTCCAAAATCCTGTCTTTCATGGAGTGATTCATCTGAGGAGAACGTCTTAGTTGGTACCCCTAACCTTTGGTTTGCAACTACTAGTACATCCCTCCTTCTCCTACCATCTCCGTGGAAATGAAATTGAATGCAATATATGTTCTATTTAATGAGTTGATATTTTTTTACTTTTTGTTGTGTATATATACTTGCTGCCAGCCTCTTATGTTTTTGGTGAATTTGGCGTCTGTGTGATTTTTGATGAATTTTGTTCTGTGTTCTGTTTGGCGCCTGTATTCCTTTTGGTGAATTTTGTTCTGTGTTCTGTTTAGCGCCTGTGTGAATTAATTTTTGGGAATATTAATGGCTTCATTTTTTTCATCAATTTTTTTGGACCTTTGTAGCTAATTTATCTAATTAAAACACTAAATGCATATTCTTTTTATTTTTATAATTTGAAGTCAATGAGAGATTTAATATTTGCATGCGCATGAGAAGATTTATCTAATTAAAACACTAAATGCATATTCTTTTTATTTTTATAATTTGAAGTCAATGAGAGATTTAATATTTGCATGCGCATGAGAAGATTGTACATTATCGACTGCCGACCTTGCCGTACAAAAGATATTGAAGAAATCAAGAAAACTTTGAAGATTTTGTGTATTTTTCTATTTTTAATTATGTAAAACAATTACGTAAATTATTTTGGTTATTTAAAACATTTGCTATGTAATTTATGGATTTAATTAATGTAAATTTAAGACTTGAATGCAATATATTCAATTTTCCCTCCAGATTTGAATTCTATCTACTTTATTAGTTAAAAAGGTGAGAATCATTAACCATTAATCCAAACTAATAAAACACTACAAATACCCACTTTTTGGTGGTCCCCACCCATTCCTTGATATGCGTGCTCATAAGAAAGTGGACAATAAAAAGGGGTGAAGAGAGTATTATATTATCTCTAAAAATCATTAAACTCAATTTGGGGGTTTGAGGATGAAGACTGACTAAAATTTTGGGATAAAATAAATTGGGATTTAATTCAAATTGGCGAGGAATTGAATGTTGAAGAATGTTATTTTGGTGAAGACATTAAACTCAGCTTTTCAACCTGCTGTAGCCGGTCACAATTTCGGTGGGGGTGCTGTGAGCAACTAAGATGAAAAGTTCGGATTTTTCATGAATAATCAAAAGTATGGATTTTTCATTCATTCATATAATTAGTCAGTCTAACCCTAGTCTTTTATGATTATGGTTTTACTGTTGTTTTTGTTGTGTAGTAGTTTTTGATGAATAAAAATAAACTAAAAGAAAAATAATATACATCTAATAATTTAACACATAATTTACAAATTAGTATAATTTTAGATATAATTATACTATTTGCTACAACCTTCATATCTCATATATCATAATTTATAACTCATATACAATTAGATTAAAAGTGACATGCGTGATTTTAACCTCTTCAAGGACCTAACCAGGGATAGCGGCATGTGGAGGGGTCTTATCCACGTTCTAGATTATTAAACCCGCCCCTTCGACCCTTCATTTGTTAATGTTCTTTACCTTTAACCTTTAGCTATCGCTCTTTACTTTCCTGTTTACTTTTATATTTATTTTTAGCTATTTGTACGTATCCTATTTACTCTTTATGTAAGTTGCATGTTTCTCTCGCTTGGAAGACCTTTCACAAGCCAGGGTACTCTTTGACCGAACTCTCTTTTATGGGTATCAACTGTCGTCGCTCTTCCCTCCCCAAACCTTGATTATAGTTTTCTATGAATGAGATACACTGGGTATGATCATGATCGTACAATTAGTTCTTACACATGCTAAATCAACCTAATTCTTTCAAATTATACATTTGGTATGTGTACAAAAACTAATGCTAAATTAAGCTTGGATTTAATTCAAAAAATTCGGATCACCATCAATTAAAAGTTGATCCTTGAATTTGTCATATTTTTATTGGCAAATCCAAATTAAGCGTGTAATTAAATTAATAATAATTATTTCCCCTAATTTTCTCTCGTTATTTGTGTGAATAAAAAATTTCTCCAAACTTTGAAATCTAAGCATAATTAGACCTATTTTCTCAAATTTCATTTTTTTTTCTTCCACTTTTTATTAATATAATCTCTTTTTTTCATGAAAATCAAAATAATGGGTTATTCTTTTCGATAATCAAGTTAGTTTTTGTAAATATTAATATATTGTTATATGTAAATAAAAATAATTTGTGAGGGATCTAAATTATGATCAAAAATATATTTAGAGTTAAAATCAAATAATTTGTTTTTGTTATTAATTTGAAAGAAGATGGAAGAAGCAAGTGATACAATATCGTCTTCGGTTCCGGCGAGTGAAGTCGGAGAAGATCAAAACGCATCTTTTAAGACACAACCAACTGAGGATGATGAAGAAGATGTAAATAATCTACAATTGGGACCTAAATGCAGCATTAGACAACACCTCGAAAAAGATAAGGTGCCATGCATTCACAATTATTTTCAAAAATCCATATATATTTAATCACGGCGGTCCCATTTATTTTTAGATTTCATAGCAAATGATAAAAAAGGGCTCATAAAGACTTAAGGCGTAACGTATAATATAGTACACTTTTTGTTTTTTTATTGTTAATTATATTTAAACTACTTTATAAAAAAAGCACTAAAAACGCGCATACTTCCTCCGATTCTATTATACTTGCTACATATTACTTTTTACATATTACAATGCGTTATTTAGTTTATTTATATGTTGAATTATACATCATCATCATCATACCCAGTGTTCCCGCACATAGATACTCTATGGTCAGGGTCCGGGGAAGGAAGGTCGACGGCGTCTCATACCCATAAAGAGAGGGCGGTCATAAGAGTCCTTCAGCTCTAGAGGAGTCTTCAAGGAAAGGACCTGCAAATATCTGAAAACCTGCATCTTACACCCACGTTAGCCAAGCATATGGATGATATATATATATATATATATATATATATATATATATATATATATATATATATATATATATATATATATATATATATATATATATATATATATATATATATATATATATATATATATATATATATATATATATATATATATAAGCGATCAGGTAAAAAGAGTGAATAGCGTATGAAAGACACATAACAGTAACAAACAAGATCCCACTTGACTAAATTTTTACTTACACATTTTAAGCTTGAATGATAAATAGTGCACATAATGGAAATGTACGAGTATTTCAGAACGGAGAAAGTATTACTTAGTGAAAAATTGTAAGTTATATATAAATTTAATTCAAATTAGTATAATTTATATACATAAGAATAAGTTTTTTGGGCCCTAGAAAATACGGGGCCTAGACGATAGTCTGCTTTGCCCTTACTAATCGAGGACCTTGTACTTAATAAAGAAAGTGGGTTACATAGGTCGTTCATGGTCATAAAGAAAGTTTATGAAAGGGGCTTATTAATACCTTAATTCATCAATGTTGTCATGTAAGACATAGAACACCCTTTGTAAAATTTTAATATTTTACTTTACTCAAACACCTATTAAAGACCAAAAGCGACCTTGTATAGAAAGAGTTTTTTTAAATTTTGCGTAGGCCCATAAATGTCTGAAATATCAATGGCCTATATATATTATTACAAATTCTTAAATAAGGCATTCTCATGTTGAAACAATCTCTATTGAGTTTATTTAATTTATATTTATTGTTTTAAAGTGATCATTTTATAACTTATAAAGATATCACACTTTTAGTCTTTTGAACAAAAAAATCATTTTTACAATTAATGCAATATAGCAATTGAATGTTCAAAAGCCTAAATTAATTAAAAATTAATTGGTTATATATGCAACTATTAGGCCGAGACAATTTGTCACATAATTTCACCGTGGCCCACTCGTGGGGTCACGGGACACCCGTGGCACATACACTCGGTGAGGTTCATTGTTTCCTAAAACCATATGGCTTTAGGAGGATTAGCTCACCAAGTATATATGCAAGTCCACAACCCACTTTTTTTATCAATGTGGGATCTTGTCTCACATGTGAAATATTTCCAACAGCAACCTTATTATTATTTTTTTACTATAAATATTACCATGTTCAACAGCCTAAATATAATTTTGCTTTAACAAATAAAAAAAGAAAATTAGATAGTGATTCCACAAAAACCAATTTGAATCTGAGTCAAATATCCGATTTAAACAATTGTATAAATTATCCAATTTTAAATCAAATATCAAATATTTCGAATCGATCAATTTAGATTGGATGATCAAGCACACCTCTAGGATCAAACAAAGTGTTGAGGACAATCAAATGCTTCTACCAAAAATGAATAATTACTTGTAAAATGTAATTCAACCTAACAATGTAAAACATAGCTATTCGATTATATACAACTACAAATTCAAAAGGCAAAATAAATCTTCCTACTCCAACTATATAAATTAGAAAAATTTATCCAGAATAATCCCACCTATTGTCTATTTAATTTGAATAATCTCTACTATTGATTATTTTTAAATAATGCATCCTTTAACCTTTGTATATTATTTGCTAACAACACCCCTTTTTACCTCTTAACCGGCTATTATAGACACAAACCACCAAATAAGAGTAAAGTTTTGAACAATGAAAAAGCATAAGAGGGAAGAAGTGGTGAGTGTAACGGCTGATAGGTATCTATAATAGCCGATTAAAATGTGGAAAGAGGTGTTGTCAGCAATTTATATACAAAGGTTGCATTATTTAGAAATACTCATTAGTAGGGATTATTCACGACTCATGGGCAATAGGTATGATTATTCTGAACAATTTTTATAACAAATTATAGTCACCTATAATAACCTTCTTTAAACCTTCTTTGTAAGTCATACAAGTAAGAATACACAATAATTTAATTTATTTTCATCAGCAAACATACCAAATATGTGAGTTTATTAATAAAAATAAATAATACACTACAACATAATTTTCTTTTAGTGCGTGGGATATATTTAGCGACATTTACTTAAATGTCGCTATTTCAAATTTCTTATAGTGTATATAGAGGATTTAGTGACATATTAGAACCTTTAGCAGCATATTAAAAAATACCACTAAAGCTTTTAGCGACATAGAATCTAGTGACATTTCTCACAAATGTCGCTATAGAGTATAGTGACAATTACATATGCCACTAAAGACTAAGTGTCGCTAAATCACTTTATGGTGGAACTTAAAATAAAAATCAATAATCATTACGCTAAAAATTGAATCAATGTCGTTTTTTTGATGCCACTGAATCCAATGTTGCAAAAAACTAAATTTATTGTAGTGATATTTGAATTTATTTGTAACAATCTTATTTTTAACAAATATTTTTTATATTTATATTTTGCAGGATGATGAAAGTTTGAGGAAGTGGAAAGAGCAACTCCTTGGAAACGTTGACTTCGAAACTGGCGAAGGTACGAAGTACTTCCTCCGTTCTGAAATACTCGTTACATAATGATTTTTGACACTATTTATCGTTTTTTGCTTCCATTTCCAGAAACATTGGAACCAGAAGTGAAGATACTAAGTTTAACAATAGTATCTCCAGGAAGAGAGGAAATTGTGCTTCCATTGCCAGAAAATGGGGATCCAAAAGGCTTGTGGTTTACTTTAAAAGAAGGCAGCCCTTATAGCCTTCGATTTTGCTTTCAAGTTAGTAACAACATTGTCTCTGGTCTTAGATACATCAATACTGTTTGGAAAACCGGTCTTAAAGGTAATTTTTCCTTTTTTTCTCTTATTCGAGTATCCAAATGACAAATTGTTGTATAAGACGTTTTCATCGAAAACAGCATCTTATATTTGAGTTAAACTAACATTAGCCCATTTGATAATTCGAATATTACAGCCTTAAAGTTAAGTATTTCTGCGAATTACAGTCTTCATGTTTATTTTTTGAAAATTACGACCATCAAAGTATCAAAGTCTATCGTTAAGGCAAAATCTCTAAATTTCGACTATTTTAGTGGTCGAAATTTTAGAATAAGTGGTCGGAATTATATGATTTGGCCTGAATGTTGTAGAATTTGATACTTTCTTGGCTGTATTAATTCGCAAAAAGCAAATATTAAGACTGTATTTCACAAAAGTCTAATAGTTCTATATATTATAGGATTATGAGCTCCTTGTTTTAGGTCGTCTCACCGAGTGATATTTCTCGCAAGAGTAGCTTATAAGTTTTTTAATAAATATATTTAAAATAAAATATATTTTTATGTGAATTTTTGTTAATTTAATCTTGTCGAAAATTTTTATTTTATAATTTTCAATTTTATTATGGTTCGTGTTTAAAGACAAAATGAGAAGTTTAACAACCAATATTTATATACCCAAGTTATATTTTTGAGTTCAAACTCTTAAAAGTAAGTCTTATGAAGCTATATCCTTGTAAAAAAAGAATAGCTTAGGTTTATTTCATATTCACAATTGTTAATTTATTCTTCTATGCAAAGAGATTCATCTAATATTTCTTGATTTTCAAATATCTAAAATTCTCTTATAAATTAAAAGAAATTAGGAAAATTCCATGTTATCACGTTAGGTAAAAATGACGCAAAGGTAACAAAAACAACTTCTCTTTTGTCTACCACGTGGAAAAGTTGAAAGGACAAGGTCACGTGGATTAAAATTTTTTGTCTACCATGTGGAAAATTTGGAAGGTCAAAGTCACCATGCGAATTAAAAAAATTTTTCTACTACATGAAAAAGCCGAAAATTTTAGTTACCACGTGAAAATTCTCAATAAATTATATTCTATACTTCATAATCTCAAATTCTTTTGGTTAATTAATAACAAAATAATTTATTTTCAAGTGAACTTATTGCTAGTATGACTAAATTTGTGTATCATACAAGTATACAATCATACGTCCATATCATACCGTAACATAATATTATATTCATATCCAGTTAATTTCACTAATTAATTTTCAATTTACCTTTTTGGTGAATTATAGCAGGTTATCGGGTCACTCAAATTTACTCTAAGAAAATACCTCTTAAAGTTGGGATTATTATGGTTAATCAATAGATAAAATCATAAAAAAAATTGAATTATTATAGATAAATTTTCATTATTAATTTTAGGTATATTGAGATTTTATTGGTTTTTTTGGGGAAAATGTGCAGTTGATAGTGCTAAAGAAATGATAGGAACATTTAGCCCTCAGGCAGAACCTTACACTCATGAAATGCCAGAGGATACTACGCCTTCTGGTTTTTTTGCAAGAGGCTCTTACACTGCTAAGTCAAAGGTATATTATCAATATATATTTACAGTTTAAATAAAGTGATCAGTTATAATATTAAAGTGATTATTCACAATCTTAAAGTGATCATATATTATAAACTTAAAATAATTTCTTACATTTTAAAACGATCACTTATTATTTTACACACAAGTATATATTTTTTTTATATACGATAGACTATAGAATCAGTGCCAACAATGGAGAAGAGACAATTAGTATCACTACAATATAATTTGCTTTTAGTGGGATATAATTTAGCGACATTTAATTTAAATGTTGCTATTTCAAATTTCTAATTGTATATATGGAGGATTTAGTGACATTTATTATACCCTTTAGCAGCATAATAAAAAATCACACTAAAACTTTTTGCGACATAGGATTTAGTCTCACAAATGTCACTATAGACTATAGTAACAATTACATATTCCACTAAAGACCAAATAAAGTGTCGCTAAATCACTTTATAGTGGAACTTAAAATAAAAACTAATAATTATTACACTAAAATAAAAACTAATAATCATTTTTTAATGCAACTAAATTCAATGTCACAAAAAAATTAAATTTATTGTAATGTATTTTTCTGTAGGTATTGAGAATCGAATTTCTATACTAGAGTGAAAGAGAATGTCTTAAACCACTAGATTAACCAACGTTTCCCAAGTGTACCTAATTATTAAGCACAATGATCTGAGTATAAAATATTTATGATAACAACCTCAAGTCATACTACATTTGTTCGATATTTGATATATAAAAATAAGTTTTAGTCATGTAGAGATGAGGCACATTCTTGTTGGTACCAATATGATTATTAGGGATGAATTAAAATTAAAAATTTCTTAGTATTTATTACGATTTAAATTGAATTTATTAAGACTTATTATAACTTATTTAAACTAATATAGCCCATTTAAGAAATCAATTATATATAATAAAAAATTCTATAAAATTAGAAACAAAAGTCAAATGATTTATTGGCTACGAAGGACATCATTTAGAGCAATCCTTTATGACTAACAACTTAAGTAAGGCAAATAATGTGCACTATTGACCTTTTTTTTTAAAAAAAATCAGCTTTGTTTTTTTTAAATGTCTTATTTGCTTAAAGTTTATTATCCATTAATTACTTTTAATATGTATTTAATTCTTAATTTACGTGTTAAAACATAGTCAAATTAGATCTTGTTTGATTCATCTAAACATAAAGTTTATTAATATTTTTTTTTATAATTTTTAGTTATATACAATTATTGCCATTAATTATTAATAAACATACAAAAAGCAAATGAAACATTTGAAATATGATATAGGGAGCATCATACATGAAAATTTAATTATAAAATAAATTGAGAGATGTTTTGAATTATTTTCACTATTCGTAAGGTCAAAGACTTT
Source organism: Amaranthus cruentus (assembly GCA_019425755.1). Lineage (NCBI taxonomy): Eukaryota > Viridiplantae > Streptophyta > Magnoliopsida > Caryophyllales > Amaranthaceae > Amaranthus > Amaranthus cruentus. The sequence goes on from CM033456.1 coordinate 1,372,669, forward strand.
TCTTTCTTTTTTTATGGAGAAGGTCTTAATAAATAACGGTTATTTGTGAGGTTAACAAATCAGCCTTATGTGGTAGGATTGATAGGGTGAGAGTTTTGTTATTTTAGTTTATATTTTTTGATTTTATTTATTTTATTATTATTCTTTTTTTCTTTTGTGGTGATTTACAAATCTCGGTTATTGATTTAGAAATTTTATTCTTTCTAATAAGAATTCGATTCTCACCGGTTATAACCTAGGAAAAAAAAAATTAATTTTCCATCTTGAGTTTCCTTACCCAAAATAGAACTAATTTACAATTAGATTGACAAATATGTTAAATTGTGAATTATTTTTATTTTGGTTGCCTCAGTTTCTTGATGATGACAACAAATGTTATATGGAGATCAATTATACATTCGACATTCAAAAAGAGTGGCCATCCACTGCCTAATCAAAATTGAAACAATCATGAATTAATTAGGAAAAATGGGTGGAGATAAAATTAATATTTGAGATAGGGAGCAATTTTTTTTATTTAATAAATGCTTGCTATTATTCAAAAGTAGTGCCAAATATTTTCTAACTTTTTTGTTTTTCCATTAAATTTGATTTATGTAATTCTAATTCTAGCTAGCCTTTTGTTACTAGTATTAATCTTTATTTTTTATTTTATTTATGGAATTTATGAGAAATTTTTTGTATATTAAAAATAAGTATCAATATTAAGTGGTTATATACCCCTTCGCTCTTTTATGCACAGTTTTAAAAGCAAATTTTTAAACCTTAATATTTCTAAATATACATCATAAAAAATACTATATGATTATAAAAAAGTATACACTAAGACGAATTTAAAAAGGTCTCACATGATATATATCATTATGTCCCCACACGTTTCCCTAACAACTTAAAAAAATATTTTTTAAATAGTTATGGATATATACCATTGTGATGGTTACTTGGTATTGTAGCTTGCTCAAAATTTGTTGTTTTATGGACGCACCAAACAAATGGTACTATTCATCCTAGCTACATGTATGCTTACTCATACGCAATTGGCAGCATATTGTTATCAGAATCCCGATTCTATTCAACGGTTCTACGATCTTACGATCTAAAATAGGCGATCGATCCGGATCGTAGGTAAAATCTTAATGAGGTAGAATCCTGATCCTATTTAACTCAAGACTTTAGGTGGTAGGATCATAATACGATTCTACAATCCTACGAGCTAACGATCTGAACCTACATAGGTAGTTTCAATCATAAAAATTTTTCATATAACACGAATTCCACCTACGTATAAATATATATTTAAGGTAATTATATCAATGCTTTTATGAAACTCAAAATTATAATGATTTGCAGTTAAAAAATGATTATTAAAAGTGTTATATTTCCAAACTTAATAGACAAAGTCAAATAAATTTCTCCTTACACCTTAATAAAACTTAAAAAGAGAACAAATATCATTGATAATCACTAATCCAAAGCACATTAATGTATTATTGTAGGATAACACGATCCTACGATCCGATTCTACCGATTTCGATCCCACCCTCTCAACGATCCTAGGTAGAATCTCGATCCTAATAACGGCAGATACTTTTACTAAGACCTTAGGTCAAAGTTAGTTTATGTTTTTTTCCAAGTTAAATATTTGTAAATCTCATGCTACAACTAGAAAGGAGATAGGAAAAATTTATAGTAAATAAATCTTATACAAATATTTGATTGAAATATTGTTAGCAATACTGCCCAGCTAATGGATGATAGGTTGTATACATATTTTATGTAATTGTCATATTCATTCAAGCTGGATAACTCATTAATAACTTTCCCACAATGACAATCAAATGGGTCTTGTATTAGTTGTAGTAAGTATCATCATCTATTCTTGTTTGGGATAAAAATATAAGTTCACTGGTATTTGAAATAAAAATAATATACTCGTGAGATCACATTATCTTAAGACATGCAAACAGTAAAGTGGATAAAATTGTAACACGGGACAAAGGGCCGCACCACATCATGACTTGCATGCGAGGCGCCACGTGGCGTGTAGGTTTCGTGACACATGTGTGATATGTGTCGCATGTGTGGATCAGTGGATGCCCTACGTGGCTTGGTTGCCACCTCATGTGAGGATTTTTTCTATAAAAGGGCCTTTGGGGCCGTGAGGAGCAGAGGAAGGAGGAGGACCAATAAACTCCTATTGAGAGAAGCCCACGATCCATTTTCTTAAGTGGGCTCATATTTTGCCAATTCAAGAGAGAAATTAAAAACCAACTTTAATGGAAAATTTTGAAATACATAAGATGCCTTTTTAAAAAAAAGCATTCAATAAGATTATAATCAAACTTATTCAAAGTCAAAAAGTCAATAAAAGTCAACTCAATCGGCCGCTGTTAGTAAGAACGGCCGATTACTTGACTGATTTTTGTTGACTCATCCTTTGTAAAGGCCCATTGTTTGACCCTGTTTGACCTATTCGCAGTTACTAAGTGCGAACAGACACTTAATTTTTTTTACCAGTTTAATACTGTTCGCACTTACTAAGTGTAAACAACTCCGAACCCGAGCTCTGGGATATCAGACGCTTATATTTGGAATAAGTTTGATTATCATCTTATTGTATGCTTTTTTTTGATAAATAATCTTATTTATGTCAAATATTCACTTTAATGATTAAATAGGTTGGCTCAATTATGAGATTAATTATTTCCATAATTAATCATATTCGGGTATTATTTAAAAAGGTCTCGATCTCTCATAAAAATATTATTCTACTATATAAAGCTCATATGTGGGTAGTGATCAGTCGAAATAACAGTCCTAAGTAGTAATCTACCTTATTGCCATTGAGCATTTTGAAGGACCTATTAGGCTATTTTGCTCATTACAGTGCTAACTTGGGCGTCGGAGGCACCGCCCCCGGGGACCACCCAGGATTGTTGGTGTTTATTTTCAGGTATTCTATAACTTTTCGATCAAGCTCCGTTTGACCACCGCGTACACTCGAAAGTATTCGTTTATTTGATAAGCTTCTGATTTTTTACCGGAATAATTCCAGACAAATTCATGAGATCGCATCTCACCTAATCTTTTCACTTTTCTAAGCCTACTCTGTACTAATAAAAAGGCTTCTTCACGCTTTTGTTAGTTCAATTTTTTATTTTCTCTGTATATTTACCTCATATCACATACACCTCTATCTTCTTAATTTTGAATTATGGGGTTGACCCAGAATTTGAAGAATTAAATTGGGTTGTTTGCGATACAGGATCTAGTGACGTTTCTCACAAATGTCACAATAAACTATAGTAACAATTACATATATGTCACTAAAAACCAAATAAAGTGTCGCTAAATCACTTTATCGTGAAACATTAAATAAAAACTAATAATTATTACATTAAATGTACGAAGTAGCGGCATTTTTTAAATGCCATTAAATCTAATGTCGCAAAAAGATAAATTTGTTGTAGTGAGAAAAGAAAAAATTAATTATAAAAATGTGTTAAGGTGGTGGGATCATATTTTCAAATAGCATTGAAAAAATTTATTCTGCCAAATTAAAATAGAAGATGGGAAAATTACAAGGGACCGAGTCACCGAGGGATTAATCGTGCTGAATGGTTTGTGGCCGGAACCAATGTGTATACCATAAGTTTTTTTTAACGTAGATATAACGTAGATGATGCTTCAATGAAGTTGTGGAAAAGATTTAATTAGCAATACTCGTAGTTGACTTGGGTCCTTTTCGTAGACTTGTAATATGAAGCTTTATATGTTGATTAAAAGTGTTTGGGGCTCAATGGATAAACATTTGTATGTGGAGTAGAAGATTGAAATTCGATTCTTACTGAGCGCAGGTATCAGTTGGGGGATTTATTGACCTCATGCATCTCTCTTTATTTCCTCCTTGAGGGAACATATATGATTTGTCCGCATTTTTCAAGAAAAAGAAAATTCCCACTCGGAACTATCATTGTGCGGGATACCAAAAATGTCTTTTTTTATATGTTGCAGGTAGAGTTTTTACACGTCAAAATTCAAAATTTCTAAAAAATTATTGTCCATACCGTTTATATGATGGGTCTAGCGAGCAACACATCCATAAACCTATGCTAAAATTATAAGCTTATTCCTTATGTTAATATAGTATACGATATAAATTCTTGAAAAATTACCTAGAATAATTAAATATATTTTTTATTTTTCTACAATAATCCCACCTATTAATTAACCATGAATAATTCCAACTTTAAGGGGTATATGCCTTGAGTAAACTTGGGTAACCCGATGACCTGCTATAGTAGATAATTCACTAAAAAAATAAACTGAAAATTAATTTAAAATTAGAGAAATTTTTTGAAATCTTACATAAAAAAACATAAATCTTTTTTGAACATTTTTTAAATTTTTTTCCACATTTTATTTTAATTTATCTTTCTTATATAACTTGCTATAGCAAGTCATCCGGTCACCGGGTTTACTCTAAGAAAATACCCCTCAAAATTGGGATTATTTATGGTTAATCAATAGGTCGGATTATCGTAGGAAAATCACAAATAGGTTGGATTATTCTAGCTAATTTTTCCTAAATTTTGTAGTAGAGGTATATAATTAAGCAAAGTCACGAGTTCAAATCTCATCTATCATTCCTCTCTTATGGAATATTTAGCATGTGTTTTACATTTACTTTTGTAATCGAAATAACTCTTATGTAAAAATATATAATAAAGAATATAACATACTAGGTATATACCCGTGCAATGTACGGATGTATTAATATATTGATAAATATAATTATAATTTCTAAGTAATGGCAATGCAAATATATATTATCGTTATAAAATTGTCTAGTTTGAATAAAATATATAATAGAAATAATTATTAATTATTTAATAACAACGTGTGATTGTGATAAATTCTAAAGCAAAATTGAAAAAGAGTCGCCATTCTAGAGAAGAAAAAAAATTTGAAAGAAAAAGAGTAAATAAAATCGATTTATACGGAAAAAAAATTACTTTTAGTAAAATTTACTTTATGATAGCCTAAAACTAATATTAAATTAAGCTAAAACTTTATTTTCATTGATAATTTAGACACATAAATGAATAATCAAAAAAATAAATAAATTCTTTTTATATTTTTATAGCTTTTAGAGAAATTTGGGTTAATTAAAAGATTTGTAGTTGTTACACTTTTTTTATTGAGATATTGTACAACCACAACACATGAAAAAATTAATTAAAAAAATAATGTACATAATTTAATTATAAATCCAATTTTAAATCAATAAAAATTAAAAATGATGAGAAAATCTTTTGAAAAGCTTAGAAAATAGAAAAAATTAGTATATTATAAATTTTAATAATGAGAAATATATTTTAATCATGAAAATATTCTTTTATTTCAAAGATAGTTTCAAATTAAACTTGCAAGAGAAGTTTTTTAGAGAGAAAACTTATTAAATAGTCATAAATTAATTAGTTGACATTCATTAAAACACCTCATCAATAAGTAACTAATAGTTTTTTGCCAAATTATCATTTAATGTAAGATTGCCACTTGAAATTTTCTAAGACTTTTAGTATATAGTATGATCCTGAAAATATGACAATCAACTTAGTTTTTTTTGGAACATTTCCTTCGCAAATGAAGGAAATTGATAATGTTAGAATTTTCTTTGTTCTCCGACCTTAGTTCATACCCACACAATTAATTTCCTTCAAATCTACCTTTATTTATCTATAGTATTATATAGTTTAAGCTTTTATTTTTTTCATAAATATATATATATTATGCTATCTCTTTGAGTTTGCACTAGGGATGGTCATGGGGCGGGTTTGGAGCGGGTCCAACCAGACACGGACCCGGACCCTTTTAATTTTTTTAGATCCAAACCCGGATCGGGACCTAACGGTCCAAAATTTTCAAATCCAGACCCAAACCCTCCGAATCTGATGGGTCTAGGGTCCTTAATGGGTCCTTGATGAGTTTAATTAAAAATCTCTTTGATTTGTCGAATTTGAACCATTTGTAAGTCATTATATTTTTTTTATATTTGTAAGAGAGTTATTATCGTATTTTACAAATATTTAATACTAATTTAACATCCAAAGTCGCATAGCGTCATCTATATACGTTTAAATTCTATCATAAACACTATTTTGAATCCATAAAAAAGGTAATTGGGTTAGATTTCAGTAAGCATATATATATATATATATATATATATATATATATATATATATATATATATATATATATATATATATATATATTATATTATGATTATATGAAAAGAAAGTAAGTGTTGGGGGCAAAATTCATACATAGAAGACAAATAGAAATGGATAATTTAATATTTAGATGGGTCCGAGGGGTAGGTCCTGGGTCCGGATCTTAGATCCGGACCCGGACCCGCCAATTCTTTTTTAGATCCAGATTCGACCCGAATTCGATAGGTCTTAAAAAATAAGACCCAGATCCTTAAAAAAGGGGAGGATCCGGGGCGGGTCCAATAGAGTCCTGGACCCGTGACCATCCCTAGTTAGCACCATATAATTTAAAAAATTTCAAATCTTATTATCTAAGAGTTTTTTCGGACCACTCCATTAGTGTGAAAATTTTCCATGAGGTAAGAATTTTCCACCACACAAAATAAATGGAATCTTGACACTTGTGTTATTGATAACATTTTTTATTTTTCCACACAAAAATATGATATGGATGAATAAAAGAAAATATAAGTTCATGCTTGGATTTGGTGTAAATATTTAAAGGGGTAAAAAAGTCAAAATAAGACAACAAAGTTGTTAAATAAGAAATTCGTGAAATTTGATTGTTGTAGAGGCGGGGGAATGATTGCAAAGTAATGAAAAGTGTAGGGATAACTCTCAATTTTGTGAGGTAAATATTTACCTTATGAGAGGGTGGGGAATATATTACATTCATAATAGGAGAAATCATCTTTTTTCTCCTTTATTATTTTTATTTCATGCTCATTTTATCTTTTTCATAACTATTTTTTCAACTATTCCAAATGCTTCTTTATTTGCTTTCATAAGCGTAAACGCAATGAAGGTTTTGGAGGGGCATGGATCCATTAGTTTACTACAGGTCAAAGTCTTTTCTATAAAGATAAAGTTTTACCTAGAGGCCTTAATAGCTAATGCTCCATTAGTTAAAGTCATGGTTGACTTGGTTTTTTGGTAGAGTAGACTTGTACTAAATATATTCTTTTTCTTTAAATTTACTACTAAAAATTATCACTTTAAAAACAAATTTAAAAACACGGATGAAATAGTTAGTTTCAATTATTTTGAGTTAGTGAATTGTATTATCTAGCTTACTAGTAATGTGATTGATTATTGTATTAATTGATGAGAATAGAAATAAAACTTTTATTATTTGAAATTAAAACCGAGTAATTTATGATTATGATTTCCTTACTCTAATTAAAATAGTTTTTCTTCCATAAAATTGTTTTCATTCATTATCACTTGTGAGATTCGAATTATAGTGCAAAATAACATTATTTATGTATCTTGCTAAAAAAACTTTGGTGAGGATGCTTAGAGTACAAATAAACTATTTTATCCATTTGATTTTGCTACAATACGAAAATAAAAATGGAATTTTTTTATATTGGATAGGAATATAAAAGAGGCGGATGTAGAATTTTTATTATATGATCACAATCTATTTTTCATTAATTTTCTTTACCACCAATAAAATATGAAAATAGATTTATCTAAAGTCTCCTAATTATGACTTGTTCTTTTATCATCATTCTCACTTAATTAAACTTTATTATTGATATTTATTTTTTTGAATAATTTGCGAGTTACAGCTTTGAAGTTTAACACTTTTGCGAATTACAACCTCAATGTTTATTTTTTGCGAATTACAGCCACTAAAGTATCAAAGTTTATAGTTTCAGACCAAAAAACACAAAACTCCGACCACTTAACCTAAAATTCCAACTACCAAAATTGACGAAATTCTGAGTTTTGGCCGGAAACTACAAACTTAGATAATTTGGTGGCTGTAATTCGCAAAAAATAAACATTGAGGCTGTATTAGTCTTGGGAAATAAGTGAAAGGTCGTATTATTTAGGGTAATTTTTCCATTAAAAAAAACAAAAGGTTTTCCGAGGGGCATGAGTCCATTTATCTGCTACAGTTCAAAGTCTTGCCTATAAAGTCAAAGTTTTGCCTTGAGTCCTTAATGGCTTACGCTCCATTAATTACTTGGCTTTTTAGTAGACTTGCACTAAATATCTAGTCTCTTTGTCCCAAAAGATTTAAAACAAAAAGAAATTGTGAAGTTTTTTAGAAATTTGTAATAAATGAAGAGAGAAAATGAATTTTTTGGATGAAATTAAAAAAAATTACAATGTATAGACGGAATGAAAAGAAAGTTGTGGGCTATTAATTATCAAAGATAAAAATGATGCAAAATGAGTGGAACGGACCAAAATGACTATTTATGCAAAATAATTGGGACGGAGAGTGTATTACACTCTTTCTTTGCTACTGAAAGCTACATGCTATAAAAGAAATTGTCACTTTTAGAAATAAACTCAAAGGGATGTAGGAAATATGTAGTTTCATTGTATTTTTATTATACAATTAAAATCTGATTTTTATTTATTTTCATTACCACTAATTCAAACTAAATAGATGTATCAAACGTATCCCAATTATGACGTGGTCTTTTATTATCATCATTCCCACTTAATTAATTCTAAATATTTATTTATTTTTATTAAGAACTTATTAGAGTCATCTTTAGTGACATATATTTAGGGACATCAAATTTAAATATCACTAATTTAAAATTTTAATGGATTACAAGTAATCCAAGATTTAGGTACATAAACTCTTTTATGGAGAGAATCAAATATCTTACTTGATTATAACTTAACTTATAAATAAAAAATAAAATAAAAGACTAAGCGTGATTGATGAACAATACTAAAAAAATTAATGAGACATTTGCTGAAAATAAAAAGATTACTAATTTAATATATCCTTAGATATATATTGTACTCAATCATAGCAAATAATAATACGATATAGAGAAAATTTAAAAAATTTACATAAAAAATTGTAAATATATTTAATGTTTTTTTAACAATTTTTTTACCATTTATTTTAATTTATCTATTTTTTTTAAATAAAACTTGCAATAGCAAGTCATCTTGTTACCCGATTTTGCTCTAGGCAAATACCCCATAAAGTTGGGATTATTCATGGTTTATCAATAAAGTGAGATTATTGTAGGAAAATTATGAAAATGTTGGATAATTCTAGGTAATTTTTCCTACTATATTTTTCCAAAATAATTTTTTATATACATATAAAATATTTTTTTGAAACAATTAATTTTTTAAAGTTTCTTATTTTGGTATAAAGATTAATGTAATGAAATCTTTTAATACTTAACTTATTTAGTTTTAAATTTGTTTAGTAAATTAAGTTTTCTCGCAATCAATTGTAGCCTTAATATTAAAAATACTGACCTTATTTAACTTTTAATCATCTAGGAATATAAATTGTCACACAAACAATTATAGTCCTATTAAATTAATACATTTGAAAAAAATTCTAAGAAGTCACCATGTGTTATTTTTCAGTTTTTTATAAGTATTTGTGATTTGTGATTATGTTTATGATATGATTAAATTAATATATTTTGCAAAACTCTAAGAAATTAAATCGTAATGTGTTATTTTCTATATTTTTTATTAGTATTTATCATGATTAAGATTCACTAGTTGCCAATTCTAATATTAATGAAGCATGACTTTTATTTCTGAGGATATTATTTATGTGATGAGGGGCCTTTCTATGTTGCTTCCAAAAAGACTTGCATATATCTGCATTACAAATAGTCTTTGATTTTACTCTCAATCACATATCTCAATTCTACCCGCCAAAGCATACAACAAAAACATCAAAATGCAAATTCTTTTTTTCTTCTTCGTTGTTCAATATCTGCATTTAAGTTTCATTAATGGCGGAATATTATCAGAAAAAGAAGCATTATTAGCAATTAAATCAACCATTACAAATGATCCTCGTAATAGCCTATCGTCTTGGAAAAACACTACTGACCATTGCACTTGGTCGCTGGTCAAATGTTCTTCGTCTTCTCACGCTCCAACTGTCATTTCTCTAGACTTCTTCAAATTACAACTCAATGGTACTCTCTCTCCTCAAATCGGTTTTCTTACGAACCTGCAACATCTATATCTCAAGGATAACCAATTTTACGGGCATGTTCCGTCTTCTCTTTCTCTCCTTTCCCAACTTCGTCATCTCGACCTTAGCTTGAATAGCTTTAGTGGCCCACTTCCTTTATCTGTTCTTAATATGTCAGAGCTTCAAAAGCTTAATCTTGGTTATAACTACTTTTCCAGTTCAATATCGTCGGAGTTTGGTAAACTTCAAAAGCTTGAATATATGTCTCTTTGTGGCAACAATTTTTCGGGATTGATTCCTTCTGAGTTAGGGTTCTTAAAGAGTTTGAAACTATTGGACTTATCAAATAACCAGTTACATGGTGAGATACCAGATTCTTTTTCTCTTCTTACAAATTTGACCATATTAGATCTTGGTTACAACAATCTACAAGGTGTCATACCAGAGGTTTTTGGAGATTTGTCCGAGTTAAATATACTTCAATTAGATGAGAATAATTTCACGGGAAGTATTCCACAAAAGTTGGGGACCAATAGAAAATTGGAAGCTCTAGATCTTTCATCAAATAAGCTTAGTGGTCAAATCCCTGAGAGTTTAGGAAGTTGTAAGTCACTTAGGCTTCTAAATTTGACAGATAATCAACTCACAGGGCATTTACCAGTCAATATTGGAAACCTTACGAGGCTTTATGCATTGATAGTTGCCAAAAATAACTTGAGTGGAACAATCACACCAAAGAATAATATAGGTACACTAATGTTTAACTATGCCTATATAAAGTTCTTTTTCCAAATTGTTTACCAATGCTTACATTGAGCTAGTTTTTCTACTATTAAATTATTATTTTCTTTATCAATTTTGTTTTTTTTATTTATTTTTATACAAAGATTATTCCTACTTTGTGTGTTTTAATTGTCAATAACTTCAAACTTTTTTGTTGAGATCAACTCAATATATTTAAAACATTTAGTTTCATCAATATAAAATATTTTTAATGTATTTCTTGAATTATTAAAATTTGCGCGTATACATTAATATAGATTATAACAAGAGTAGAAGACTAATATATTAATTAATACACATATGATATATCAACATTGGAAGTATTACAATTCACAACATAGTTAATTAAGTGGAAATATCCTAACATGATTGTAGGCACTCTAAGATTTAGCTATTCCTATTTATACAATTTTGTTAGCCTCAGCTTTACCGCGTGGATGTTTGAAAAGTTTTGGTTACCATGTGGAAAACCCAAAACCTTAGAATTACTACGTAAAATTTTCCTTTATGTTTTCTTTCTTTCAAAAAAATAAAATAAAATTTATATTGGTAGAATATTCTTTACTATGACGTATGTATATATTATTACTTAAAGCTACAACTTTCTCTAAACTCTTTCATTTTTGTCATGTACTCCAGGATACCGCATCACCAATCATCAAAACTTCTCTATCTGCAACTTGTCTGAACTTTTGATCTTTGATTTATCTTATAACAAGTTTCATGGAGAAGTTCCTCATTGCCTTGGGAAATAGTAGCACTGGTCCAACTGTATTGAATCTCCGATCAAATAATTTGCAGGGCATAATTCCATCATCATTTTTTTCTAGTTGTGATTATGTAATATTCGTAGATTTCAGTAACAATCAATTAGAAGGAGCAGTACCTAGGTCTTTATCTAACTGTCAATACTTGAATGTCCTAAATCTGGGAAACAACAAATTCAAGGATGTATTTCCGAACTGGTTAGATGGCCTTCCGTATCTACAGGTTTTGAGCTTACCTTTTAACAACTTTTATGGTCCTATAATATGTGTTGATTCCATATGGTTTGAACTTTTTCGATCGCTGCAAATTCTTGACATTTCAAACAATAATTTCTCTGGTAGTTTACCAATAACATACATCAAAAAATTTTCGGCCATGATGGATATTAATGTATCCGGTACGGGAAATCCAGAGTACATTGAATCCGAAATTGATATAATTTCAAACTATAAGTGGGATTATTTTTACTCTATAGAGATGGTTGTTAATGGGATACAACTAGAATATAAAAAGATTATTACTTCTATGTCAACATTTGATGTGTCCAATAATCATTTTGAAGGAGAGATTCCAAGTTCAATAGGGATGTTACGCGCACTTCGAAATCTGAATCTCTCGCATAACCTCCTTACCGGAAAAATCCCTCTGTCCATTGGAAACTTATCATTGTTGGGTGGTTTAGACTTATCATCAAATAGACTCGTTGGTGAAATCCCTCAAGAACTTGTTGATTTAACATTTCTTGGGGTTTTTAATGTTTCATATAACCAACTGACAGGGCCTATACCCTATGGTAAAAATTTTGATACCTTCTTATCTGATTCGTACAAGGGAAATCTTGGATTGTGTGGAGCACCATTGCTTGAATGCAAAAACAGGACTATTGTACCCTCTTTGAACAATGCCAATGTGGAAGAAAAAACAGAATTATCGATATGGGAAGTTGTAGTGATTGGAATTGGAAGTGGTACAATAGTTGGGTTTGTTTGGGGATACTACATATTGTCAGTGGGAAGGCCATTTTGGCTTTTTAAATTGTTGATCAAGATGGAATGGGCTTTACTCGATTTTCATGAACACCATTTCACTAGAAGAAGCAGAGCAAGAAGAACAAAGAACTAAAAGAGCTATGATTAGAAAATTGGTAGTTTTTGTTGATTACTATTGTTTGAATTTGTAGTATTTTCTTTTTTTTTTCCATTGTTTTTTTAGTTATATTTTGTAACAATATCATTTCTATTGCATAATAAAAAAATATAAAGGTGTGATCATCCTTCACTTGAGAAAAATTTTACATGTCTATAATAAAGCTAGCATAAGATGTCTGTTGATTTTGTTCTTCTAGGTTTCATCAATAAATTTACTGCATCTTTAACAATTTTTGTGGGGGGTAAAGTAATTTTTAAAAATGTTAAAAAGTCAAAGTTTACATCTCAAGCCCTTGTCATAGGGCGAAGTGGCTCATAAAAAATTAATTAAGTGTCTAGCCTTTACAATCAAAAGTTGGTGTTATAGTTTCGCTATGTTTTAGACAAGAACCAATCTTATCATCTAGTGTGGAAATTTTCCATGAGTGGAGAATTTTCCACCACACAAAATAAATAGAATCTTGACATTTGTGTTGATAACATTTTTTATCTTTTAAATATAATTTTTTATTATATATTATATATATATATATCAAAAAATATATATAAACATACTAATTAATTGTCACATACTTTTCACTACAACAAACTTAGCTTTTTGCGACATTAAATTTAGTGGCATTAAAAAAATGCCACTAATTCATATTTTAGTGTAATAATTATTGGTTTTTAATTTAAGTTCCACCATTAAGTGATTTAGCGACACTTAATTTGGTCTTTAGTGGCAAATGTAATTGTCACTATAGTCTATAGTGGCATTTGTGAGAAATGTCACTAGATCCTATGTCGCTAAAAGCTTTAGTGTGACTTTTTTATATGCTGTTAAAGGCTCTAATAAATGTCACTAAATCCTCTATATACATTATAAGAAATTTGTAATAGCGACATTTTAATTAAATATCGCTAAATATATCCCACCAAAAGCAAATTATGTTGTAGTGTTTATTTTCTATAATTAGACACTCATTTTGATATATTTAAACACACTTAATAGAATTTATTTTTTTAATTCAGCATAAATCAGTATTTAGGAAGGGGTGAGATAATTTTTCTCATTAATTGAATAAATTTTCCATGTCAAAAATTTCCACACAAAAAAATAATATGAATGAAAAAGTATCTCTACATAAGCGTAAACGCAACGAAGGTTTTGGAGGGGCATGAGTCCATTTGTCTACTACAGGTCAAAGTCTTTTCTATAAAGACAAAGTTTTACCTAGAGGCCTTAATAGCTAATGCTCCATTAGTTAACGTCATGGTTGACTTGGCTTTTTAGTAGAGTAGACTTGTACTAAATATATTCTTTTTCTTTAAATTTGCTACTAAAAATGACATGTAATAAGAAAAATTTTCTTTAAATTTGCTACTAAATATATCTCTACATGTAATTCAAATTCTAGTTAGCCTTTTTTTTTTTTATTTTGATTGCCTCAGTTTTCACGTTTTCTTTTTAGAAAGCTCATGGAGGAAGAATTTGGTAAATCTCAGGGTTACTGCGTGGATTGTTGAAAAATTTGATAACCGCGTAGAAAACTTAATATCTCAGGGTTACTACATGGAATTTCCCTCTTTTATTTTTTGCAAGTTGAAAATTTGTGAATCTCGTGCTACAACTAGAAAGGAGATGTTATAGATAGGGGTGTGCAATGGGCTATTCCATGTAGTAACCCTGAGATATTAAGTTTGCAATGGGCTCATCAAGGCCCTGGGGACGACCCTTTACACTACAACAAATTTAGCCTTTTGCGACATTGGATTTAGTGGCATTAAAAAAATGCCACTAATTCATATTTTTAGTGTAAAAATTATTTAGCGACAATTAATTTGGTCTTTAGTGGCATATGTCAATTGTCACGATAGTCTATAGTGACATTTGTGAGAAATGTCACTAGATCCTACGTCGCTAAAAGCTTTAGGGTGTGTTTGGATAGAAGGAAATGGAGGGAAAGGAAAAGAAGAGATTTAGAGGGAGAAAGAATCCCTTGTTTGGATAGCAAAATGGGAGGGAAGGGATTTGGAGGGAAGGGAATTGGAAGGAAAATGTGAATAAATTTTATAAGAGTTGTAATCCTTCCAAAAGTGGAAAGATTTGGAAGGAAAACACAATCTCCCTTCCTTTCTCTTCCATTCCCTCCTAGACAAACAAAAACTAGTTTCCTTCCATTTCTCTTCCTTTCCTTTCCCTTCCCTCCCTTTCTTTTCCATCCAAACTTGCTATCCAAACATAGTGTTAGTGTGACTTTTTAATATGCCACTAAAGGCTCTAATAAATGTCACTAAATCCTCTATATACACTATAAGAAATTTAAAATAGCGGCATTTAAATTAAATGTCGCTAAATATATCCCACTAAAAGCAAATTATGTTGTAGTGTTAACAGGTCAGGCCTTAAATGGGCTAGACTTTTTGAGGATTAACTTTAACTATGTACAAAACAGACTAAAAACAGGGTTTTAGCGGGCCCTAAACTGGCCTTCCCATTTTTATTACTAGTATTTTACCAATAATTTAACATTCTTGTTTTTACTGTATATAGATATAGATATTCATTCATCACATGATTTATTCTCAATTTATTATTGTAATCATTCCCATGACTATAATTACCTCTATTATTAAACTTTAATTACCTCTCCTTTTGGAGATGATTTGACATTGTCATTATCAACTAATCAATTGATGTTCTTGTTTGAATGATTTTTGTTATTTATTCATCTTGATATCATTAGTATTTGGTGCAAAACTGTGGAATTACTCATCTTAAACAGCTATGAAAATGATTTTGCCAAATAATTAATTATCATTACGTGCAAGAATATTTGAACTATAAAGATAAAAGGGTCGCGCGCGGGTAAGGGTGGGCCATCAAGCCCAACTCGTTTAAAGCCCGGTCATAAGCTCATTTTGTAAGACCCAACTCGACCCGTTTAAAGTTGAGTTTGGCCCGACTTATATCTAGACCATTGCATAGTTATAGTCAAAAAACAAAAATATATGTAAATATTTAATTGGAATATCTTTAGGACTATTGTTACACCGAATTTATGGATGATAGGTTGTATCATCATGATCATCATACCCAGTGTATCCCGTTCATAGAAGGATGATAGGTTGTATACATATACATATTTCATGAAAAAAATTTGAATAGTTTGTGGCCGGAACCAATGTGTACTATTGATAAAATAATTTTCCCAAGACTAACCATTTAAGCAAATAATTCAAGTTATCTTCTGGTCAAAAATTTTGAAATCTCGACCGAAATTTCATGAGTATCGATGGAAACTGCTTGCATCAAAAAATAGCCTCATAACTCCAAAACTTCTGCCTGCTTGCAACATGAAATCTCGACCGAATTTGGATTGCTTCTGTCGAATTGGATTAAATCCCTGCTGCAATTAAACTTCAAAAATTTCCAAATGAAGTCTCCATCGAATTGCTGCCCAACTTCGACCGAAACTGCAGGCAAAAAAGTAACTGTCAGTTGTTATTCAAAATCTCGACCGAATTTCCATGGGTATCGATCGAATCTGCAGTCACAAAGTGTCTGAGTGTATACAATTGAAGTTTCAACCGACATATTATGGAATCGACCGAAGCTTCATATTACAATAAGTGTCTGAGTGTATACTATTGTTAGGCCCAATTTATGGATGATAGGTTTAAATTTTGTTAGCTGTTAATAACAAAAAAAATAAAGGAATAGGGTTAAAAATATTGAATGCAAACGGTAGAATTAGAAACTTTAAAGTGTAAAAGAAACAAACCCTAAGGCTAGTACAAAAGTAATAAATTCAAGCTGGATATGTGTACTCATTAATAAAATTGGGTATGAGTCATGTAGTAGTACTAATTTAATAACTAATAAAATTAATTATTTAATAAATAATACTCCCTCCTATTCACACAAAAGGGGATATTTCTATTTTGTGCCAATTCACACAAAATGTCCCATTTCTATTTTTGCTCTCACCTTTAAATTCCAACCTTTACTATCAAATACCCCACCATTCCACTCTTAAAAACCGTGCCCAACCCAAATGTCTCCTTTTGTGTGAATAGGAGGGAGTATATATTAAACTAAGCGGGTGGGTGGGTATACCCGCGAGTATTTTTTTTCCTGTCGCTATCCGTCCATTTATCTTGGCGAGCGGATATTACCCGTCCAAACTTTTAACTTTTTTTTGTAAATGCCCATTTTCGCCATTTTTTTGAGCCTGATGGGTCAAGCGTAGCGAGCAGCTCACCCATTAACAACTAAAAATCTAAAATATAAGCGTCGTTAATCTGATTGTTAATTTCTGTGTTTTAAAACAAAAAGGATCATTTACCAACTACAGTCTCTAAGTTTACTCAATTTCAAATAAACAGCCGCGAACTTTAGTTATTACCAACTACAGTCTCTAAGTTTACTCAATTTCAAATAAACAGCTCTCTAAGTTTACTCAATTTCAAATAAACCTTTTCTTTTGGCTGTTTTGGTTGTCTCGATGTCATGTTAGGTAAGTTGGAGGCTGTAATTGGTAATAAACAAAGTTTGCGGCTGTTTAAGGTAAATGATAAGGGTTTATATTTTAGATTTTTCGTTTGCTTATCAATACTATGAGACAGTGTATGTCAATACTCCATTTTTGCTTCATTTTGCAAAAGTTGGTATGTTTTACATTTTAGTTAATTCAGGTCTTCAGGATATTTATGCTTAATTAGTTCAGGACTTGAAGTATCCAATAAGCGATAATGTTCAAGATTATAAATTGTTGTACATGAATATTATATTTTTGTTAAATTTAATTTGAGTATCTTGAGACTTTTTAAGTATTTGGAGTATTTTGGACAATGTATTATTGTTATTAAAACTTCATTTTATAATTTGTATTAAAATTTCAATTTCTATATAATAAATACCCGCCTACCCGCATGTTCCGACCACGTCAAAAATTAACGGACAGTGACAAGAAAATACGCTCGCAATTGCGGGCGGTCTGTTGAATATTTGAGTCCGCGGGTAGATTTTTTTGGTACTACCCAATCGATCCGCCCTAGGTGGCCCATGAATAGCTCTACCTCATACCAAGTACTCCTCTATCTTCTGTTACAATTTAGGACCCGGAATTTTGCAGTGGTCGCAAAAATAACTAGGTTTCTTGGCAGCATTAGGGGGCCTTTTATATGAAGAATTTCGCCATTTGTCAGACGCAAAAGCCAGGTTCGACTGAAGAGGATGGTTTATGTAAACCTTTGTGACATTCTTCTTGGAGAAGCATTCTGTAGACTTCAGTGACGTCGGGTAAAACTTTATGCATCAAAAGAGTAGAGCGCACCTGATGGTATTCTGGATCAAGTTTCATGAGAAAAGTAAGGATTCGTTGATCTTGTTGAATCTTTGTAAAACTATCTTTGGGGTTGCATGTGCACGTAGGAAGGGGACGAAGATCATCAATCTCATCCCATAAGGATTTCACCTTTGTGAAATAATCTGCAACACTCATCCCATGTTCTTGTGTGGTGTGGAGAAGTTGTTCTTGGAGTCTATACAATTGGGAGGAAGAGGGATTACCATATTGGCCTTCAAGATCAGCCCAAATGGCGTGTGCTGTCTTAAAGTACAAAACACTCTTCGCAATTTGTCTGTCCAACGAAGCAATGAGCCATCCTGTTACCATATTATTACAACGCTTCCAGGCTTGCTGGCTAGGAGAATCATCGATTGGCATAGGCAATGAACCGTCCACAAAACAGGTTTTGTTCTTGGCATCAAGACTAATGATAGCAGATCGTTTCCAATCGCTATAAGAAGTGCCATCAAAAAGAACGGACACTAACCTGTTGCTCACTGAGTCAAGGGTGGAGGTAATAGATGCTGCTGGGATTTTGGGTGGGTTCAATGGTGGAGGCAGGGATGGTGGGATTAAATGCTGGGTTAGATTCTTGGTTCATGGTGAGTTTAGAAAGAAGAAAGAAAGATGAAGAACATAAAAAAAAATCAGAAAGTATTTGTAGGCTCTGATACCATGTTACAATTTAGGATTACTTAGGACTCACAATGGATTAGGATAATTTGGAATAGTACAGGAAGGAAGAAAAGAGACATGTATTATTATTATTCCTGTATATGGCAAATGGAATACAAAGATGCTCCTTATATTGAGAGCAAAGGCTAAAACAAAAACAAGAAACAAGAATGAGTAAACTAGAGTTAACCGACTACATGGGTTAACAAACTATTAAAGTAAATAACAGCTGTAAACAATAAACGGTTATTTAGTGAGGCGCTGGAGGTATATCCTCATCATCTTCCTAATTTTGAATTATAGGGAATGACCCTGAGTTTGAAGAATTAAATTGGGTAGACTGATTTTTGTCTTTTAGATTTAACGCGGGAAATAAGAAAAAAAAAATAGATGATAAAAATGTGTTAAGGTGGTGGGATCATGTTATCAAACCGTGTTGAATGGTTTGTGGACGGGACCAAAAAAAAAGTTGTGGAAAAGATTTAGCAATATTTGCAGTTGACTTGGGTCTTTTTAGTAGACTTAAAATATATATTTTGAATTATAGTGTTTGTTAACTGATTTTATTAATATATATTTCCTCATGTATAATGTTGAATGGTTTGTGGAATGGACCAAAAAAAAGTTGTGGAAAAGATTTAGCAATATTTGTAGTTGACTTGGGTCTTTTTAGTAGACTTAAAATAATTCCTGTAGCTATTAGTGTTTGTTAACTGATTTTATTAATATATACTTTCTCTCGTTTTTAATAGTTATTCTTCTGAGGCGTAGCAACTAATAAAATCAGGAGGAAGTATTTCTTATTGTCAAGTGAAATTTTGTTTAGATTCGTCTTAATGCATATTTTTATCAGCAAGTCTTGTATGAGACCGTCTTCATAGTGAGACGGGTTCATATAAGCAGCCCAATTAATAGTTTTTTTTTAATAAAATAACTGATTGAGTAAGTTGAAAATACATTTCTTGTTCAGTTTTTTCTAAAGTAAATATTGGACCTGCCCATGTTAAGCCGTCTCATAGAGGTGTTCATTCGGGTGATCGGGTCAATTTCGAACGGACGTCATTCGGTTCGGTTGTAATTCGGATTGGTTATTTTTCAGTTGCTTGTTGCGACGGGTCACACTCAGCTCGGGTCGTTGATTAGTCACGATTTGATTGTAGATCGGTTATTCAAGCTATCGGGTTAGCATCAGTTCGGGTCGAATGTTAATCGGTGGCGAGTTGTCATCGGTTAATAATTGGTTCGGTTTTGTCAGCTACAGAACGAGTTCTGTTTTTTTTAAAAACAGAATTCGGCTTCGTATTCTTAATTACTATCGATCAAGTCAATATCAAATTAAGTTGTTAATCAATTTTTAATTGATGACAAAATTCCCTTTACTGAAAGCAAAATAGTTAAAATGCAAATCAATTAGTGATTATTATTACTTTGTTACTTTTACTTGTTTGACCAGAAATTAATATTATAAATTAAGTTCTATCAATTTTCATCTAATACGATTAAAAATAATTAAATAAACATTGACCATTGATTATTAATTCTAAATATATGAAATCATGTATTTATAAAATTTAATTTATTAACATATCGATCACTTTATTAGATAAATTAATAAGATAATTGAATAGAACCAATAAGTATATCATACTTCTATGTTAAAAATTGGTTCAAGTTTGAAGCAATTCGATCTAAAATTCGTTCGGGTTAAGTCGATTTTAGTCGGATCGAGTTCTGTTTTGAGAATGATTCGGGTCGGTCGTTTTTAGGTTCGGGTAATCTCGGTTAACGGTTTTGTGTCGTTACAAAAATCGGTAATAGTTCGGATTCAGCTTTTCCATTTCGGTTGTCAACCAGTTCGGATACAACATCTGTTCGGGTATTGTCGATTTGATAAACCTAAAAAAGGAACACATTTTCGAGTCGGTTTACTTTCGGTTTCAGTTTGGGTTTCGGGTCGGATCACTTTTGAACAACTCTATCGTCTCACGATGAGACATTATTGTAAAAAATTTTCTATTTTTATATTATTAACTTTTCAAAATTTTTATCATATGAAATTTAAGATATTAAAGATTAAAATCGTGCATTGGATATCATGGAAAAAAAGCAACTATTAAAAAACAGAGAAAGTATGAAGCAACTATTAAAACTTTTTGTCCATACCCGTTCGTTTAACATAGCGGTCAAATCGGGTCTAGCATGCAAAATATTCATAAACCTATGCTAAAATCATAATTTAATTTCTTGAATTAATTGAGTTAGTTTCTTGACATGCTAATATGATATACAATATAAATTTTATAGTGGTGGTACATAATCATGCTTTTGGTTGATATTTTTTTAATTTATATGATATAAGAAGCCAATGCAATGAAAAGTGGTTGAATAATTTGTGGCTAGAACCAATGTGGACCAAAACATGTGGAGAAAATTTAGTACTAGTTGAGTGGGGGTCATTTTAGTAGACTTGTAATTTGAAGCTTCAAAGGCTATAGATGGAATTTTACATGTCATAATTTAATATTTACTGCCTAAGAAATTATTGTTCTTACAGTCAGTTTAACATATATAGCTATTAAATCAGGATTAATGAGCAACACATCCTTCAACCTATGTAATTAAGTTAGTTTCTGGACATGTTAATATGGCATAGAATATTAATTTTGTAGTGGAGGTTGACTAAGCTTTTGGTCGACGGTTTTTACTTTGTGTAATATTTGATATCAATATGATGCTAAGTTACGAATTTAAATCTCATATATATTCTTTCATTTTTAATGCATATATTTAGCAATTGTTTTGAAGAAATATGTATTGTAACTACATTTCCTCTTGTAATCGCAACGATTATCTAAGAAACGTTAAAATAAAGTATATAACATATCCTAAAGAATAAAGATACAACCATCAACTTAATTAATTATTTTTTTAGACTGTAATTCCTTTCCAAATTAAGAATTTTCTTCGTTCTCCGACCTTAGTTTATACCCACACAATTTCCTTCAAGGCTACCTTTATTTATCTTAGTATTATAGTTTAAGTTATTATTTTTACATAAATATATATTTTTACTGTCTGTCTGAATTAGCATCATATGACTTAAAAAACTCTACGTCTTTAAATTATTTAGTGGTTTCTCATATGGACAGTATCTCTGCACAAGCGTAAGCCTAACGAATGATTTTCCGAGGGGCATGAGTTCATTTATTTGCTACAGTGCAAAGTCTTGTCTATAAAGTAAAAGTTATGCATTGAGGTCTTAATGACTTACGCTCCATTAATTAAAAGTCACTTGGCTTTTAGTAGACTTGCACTAATTATCTAGTATACTAGTCTCTTTGTCCTAAAAGATTTAAAGTAAAAAGAAATTGTGAAGTTTTTCAGAAATTTGTAATAAATGAAGAGAGAGAGAAAATTTAAAAAATTTATATAAAAAATTCTATATAATTTTAACTTTTTTTAACATTTTTTTTACCGTTTATTTTAATTTATCTTTTTTTTTTTAAAAAATTGCTATATCAGGTCATCCGGTTACCCGAGTTTGCTCTAGGCAAATACCCCATAAAGTTGGGATTATTCATGGTTAATTAATAAGTGAAATTATTGTAGAAAAATTATGAAAAGGTTGGATTATTCTAGGTAATTTTTCCAAAATAAATTTTTACATACGTATAAAAGTTTTTTAAAACAATTAAATTTTTAAAGTTTCTTATTTTGGTATAAAGATTAATGTAATGATTCTTTCAATACTTATCTTATTTAATTTTTAAATTTGTTTAGTCATATTAATTTTATACATTTGACGAAACTCTAATAAGTCACCATGTATTATTTTCCAGTTCTTTTATTAGTATTTATGATTATGATTAAATTAATATATTTGACAAAACTTTAAAAGTCATTATTAGTTTTTTTTTCAGTTTTTTTTATTAATATTTATGATTATAATTATAATTATGATTATGATTATCATGATTAATATTCACTAGTTGCCAATTCTAATATTAATGACTGCGTGATTTTTTATGAACAAACTAATTTAATTATAAAAAAAGTAAACAACGAAAATAGAAAATAGTGAATAGTTTTTTATATTTGAGGATAGTATTTATGTGATGAGGGGCCTTGCTATGTTGCTTTCAAAAAGACCTTCATATCTCAATCACATATCTCAATTCTACGTCAATTTCAGTAACAATCAGTTGGAAGGAGTTGTACCTAGGACTTTATCTAATTGTCAATACTTGAAAGTCCTAAATGTGGGGAAGAACAAATTCAAGGATGTATTTCCGTACTGGGTAGATAGCCTTCTAAATCTAGAGGTTTTGAGCTTACCTTTTAACAACTTTTATGGTCGTGTAATAAGTGTTGATTCCACAGAGTCTACTACACGTCCTTTTCCAAAGCTGCAAATTCTTGACATTTCAAACAATAATTTCTCTGGTAGTTTGCCAATAACATACATCAAACATTTTGCGGCCATGATGGATATTAATGTATCCGCTACAGGAAGTCCAATGTACATT
Source organism: Amaranthus cruentus (assembly GCA_019425755.1). NCBI lineage: Eukaryota > Viridiplantae > Streptophyta > Magnoliopsida > Caryophyllales > Amaranthaceae > Amaranthus > Amaranthus cruentus. The sequence goes on from CM033456.1 coordinate 1,396,108, forward strand.
GCATTAGACCCGTCATTGGGTATTATTTTTACTCTACAGAGATGGTTGTTAATGGGATAAAACTAGAATATAAAAAGATTATTACTTCTATGTCAACATTTGATGTGTCCAATAACCATTTTCGTGGAGAGATTCCAAGTTCAATAGGGATGTTACGCTCACTTCGAAATCTGAATCTCTCGCATAACCTCCTTACCGGAAATATCCCTTCGTCCATCAGAAGCTTAACACTGTTGGATGGTTTAGACCTATCATCAAATAGGCTCGTTGGTGAAATTCCTCAAGAACTTGTTAGTTTAACATTTCTCGAGGTTTTTAATGTTTCCTATAATCAACTAAAAAGGCCTATACCGCATGGTAATAATTTTGATACCTTCCCATCTGATTCGTACAAGGGAAATCATGGATTGTGTGGAGCACCATTGCTTGAATACAAAAATAGGACTATTGTACCCTCTTTGAACAATAACAATGTGGAAGAAAAAACAGAATTATCGATGTGGAAAGTTGTAGTGATTGGATTTGGCTTTTTAAATTGCTGATCAAGATGGACAGGGCTTTACTCGATTTTCATGAACATCATTTTATTAGAAGAAGCAGAGCAAGAAGAACAAAAAACTAAAAGACCTATGATTAGAAAGTTAGTAGTTTTTATCCGATTACTATTGTTTGAATTTGTAGTATTTTCTTTTTCTTTTCATTGTGTTAATAGTTATAGTTTGTAATATCATTTCTATTGAATAATAAAAAAATATAAAGAAGTGCCTAATGTGTGAATGCGATCATCCGTCATTTGAGAAATATTTCATTTCATCACATGTCTACAAAGCTAGCATTAGATGTCTTAGTTAATTTTTTGTTCCGGGTTCGATTAATAAATTTACTACATTTATAATTTTCGTGGGTTCAATATTATTAAGTCACTCTTACCTTGATAGAGCTTTAGAGTAAGAGTTTACTACTTTTTTTTAGTAAAGTAAAATAAAAAATTTATCCACTTGTAACGGCTTGGAAATTAGTATTATTTGCAAATTATTCCTTCAATTTTCATGGGGTTATTTGGGGCTGAAAAATGGAAGAGATCTTCAAGAATTATCCTAGCTCATAAACTTCATGTAATATTTGCTCAATAATATTCGGCTGAATTAAGAGTGCAATGGCTCCATTTGCAAAATTTGAAATTTTAGGAAACAAAGTGATTTGGTTTGATATTGCTTGATTTGTGATCTTTGCAAATATCTGTAACACCCCAGATCCCGGGCAGCTAGTGACTACTCATGGAGACTGTAGACAGGCCCAACATATCAAAACAAGTCTTTTCAGCGCATCTTTGACCCCACTCGTGCGCACCTAGGAAAGATTTCCAGGAGGTCACCTTGTTGATATGTTGGGCCCGGTGTACCGCGGGATGTTTACTTATGAACACACAATCAGCCACGATCGCAGGATTGCTCTGATACCATTTGTAACACTCTGGCCCGGTGTACCGCGGGATGTCTACTTATGAAGACTGTAGACTGGCCCCACAGACCAACACAAGTCTTTTTAGCGTATTTTGGCCTCACTGCTGCGCGCCCAGAAAACTTCCTATGAGGTCACCTATCGTAAGATTGCTTCCCACTAAGCACACTTAACTGTGGAGTTTTTAGCAAACAGACTCCTATGAAAAGAAGCTTCCGGATATTCTTCATGTATCCTTGGTAATTTTCAGCTGGATTGATGATTTCATGGCTGATTGCTTTGATTCCTGCATCTCAAACTTTGTAATTTTCGAACCAAATGAGCAAAATATTACTAAAGTCAACTAAAGAAAAATTACTACTCAACTAGTTAAACATGAGACATAATTAACTAAGCTTGATTCTAAATCTGACTTAATCATCTCTAGGACTTTGTTTTATAGAAATAAACAAAAATATAAAAGAAGACTCAAACACCAGGATCAAAATGCAAAGACTCAATTACATGAAATTAATATTAATAATAAAAGAAAATACTCAAGGATTCAACTAATGATCAAATTGATTTTGCTAAACTTTGGAATTACTCCACTTCACCAGTTATGAAGATGATTTTGCCAAATAATTATCATTACGTGCAAGAACATTTGACCTATATATAAAGATAAAAAGGGTCGCGTCAGGTAAGGGTGGGCCATTGAGCCCAACTCGTTTGAAGCCCGGTTATTAGCTCGTTTTGTAAAACCCAATTCGACCCGTTTAAAGTTGAGTTTGGCCCGACTCATATCTAGACCATTGCATAGTTATAGTTAAAAAAGAAAATTTATTAGGAAATAAATCTTATATATGTAAATATTTAATTGGAATATCTTTAGGACTATTGTTACGCCGAATTTACGGATGATAGGTTGTATCATCATCATATCCAGTGTATTCCGTTTATAAAAGGATGATAGGTTGTATACATATACATATTTCATGAAAAAAATTTGAATGGTTTGTGGCCGGAACCAATATGTACCACTCATAAAATAATTTTCCCAAGACCAGCCATTTAAGTAAATAATTCACCTTATCTTCTGGTCAAAAAATTTGAAATCTCGACCGAAATTTCATGAGTTTCGATCGAAACTGCTTGCATCAGAAAATAGCCTCATAACTTCAAAACTTCTGCCTGCGTGCATCATGAAATCTCGACCGAATTTGGAGTGCTTCGACCAGTTGCCATTCAAAAATTTCCAAATGAAACTTCGATTGTTGCTACCCAACTTCGACCAAAACTGCAGGCAAAAAAGTAACTGTCAGTTGCCATTCAAAATCTTGATCGAATCGCTACCCAACTTCGATCGAATCTGCAGTCACAAAGTTTGTGAGTGCATACAATTGAAGTTTCAACCGACATATTATGGAATCAACCGAAGCTTCTTTAGGACTATTGTTAGGCCGAATTTATGGATGATAGGGTTAAATTTTTTTAGCTGTTAATAATTAAAAATAAAGGAATAGGGTTAAAAATATTGAATGCAAATGGTAGAATTAGAAACTTTAAAGTCTAAAAGAAACAAACCTTAAGGATAGTACAAAAGTAATAAACTCAAGCTGAATATATGTACTAATTAATAAAATTGGGTATGAGTCATGTAGTAGTATTAAAATAACTAATAAAATTAATTATTTAATAAATAATATATATTAAACTAAGCGGGTGGGTAGGTATACCTGCGGGTATTTTTTCCTGTCGCTATCCGTCCATTTATCTTGGCGGGCGGGTATTACCCGTCCAACTTTTAATTTTTTTTTAAATGCCCATTTTCCGCCAGTTTTTTGAGTCTGATGGGTCAAGCGTAGCGGGCATCTCACCCATTAACAACTAAAAATCTAAAATATAAGCATCGTTAATCTGATTGTTAATTTCTGTGTTTTTAAAAAAAGGATTATTTACCAACTACAGTCTCTAAGTTTACTCAATTTCAAATAACCACTCGCGAACTTTAGTTATTACCAACTACAGCCTCCATCTCCAACTTAACAAACATAACATCGAGACATCCAAAACACCCCATTTTAACCCTATTTTTTTTACCCTTTTTTTGTTGTTTTGGCTGTCTCGATGTCATGTTTGGTAATAAACAAAGTTCGCGGCTGTTTATTTGAAATTGAGTAAACTTAGAGGCTATAATTGCACTACTACATAATTGGTTTTAGGTAACACCCAAAAAGTGTAACCTAAAGTGCTTAAAGTGTTATTGTAGACCTAAGGTAACACTTTTTTGGGTGCTACATCTGGCGGTGTTACCTATTCTCTTAGGTAACACTTTTACATGCATATGGTAACACTTTTAAAAATGTTATTTTAAATAACTTTAGGTAACACTTTTTTTGCATATGTATCATTTTTATAGTGTTACTTATCATTCTTAAGTAACACTTTTTTATAATTAGGTATCACTTTTTCATCTCATCTATTAAGCTTTTGTAACACTTTTCAATAATGTATCACTTTGAACTACTTTATGTAACACTTTGTTGAGGATTAGGTAACATTTTTTTCTTATTAGGTAACACTTTTCATTTAATCAATTAAGCTAATGTAACACTTAAAAAAAACTATAATTTTGCAGTTAACTGCTGCTTGAAGGAATCAAACACGCAATCTATGTGTCCTAGTGCTTGTGATATTGATTTGCACCCACTGTCAACTGAGATGCATGATATTAGTGATTTGTTATGAAATCAAATGTATATATTCAAGTTTACAAACAACTCTAAATACATAACACACTATATAATCTTAATTCAAATCATTTAAAGTTATATATCTTAGATAATTAATTAATAGTTGTAAATTCCAAAAAATTAATTAGCCCTAGCTTGGATAATATAAAATATTAAAAAATAATTTGGGGTCGGTATCAATATTGTAAAAATATTAAATTCACAAAAATTCAAAATTTATTTTGTCAATTTTGATTTTAAAAACAAAAAATAAAAATAATAAATAAGTAAAATAGTGTTACAAATGGGTTAGTAATGTAAAAAGTGTTACATATTAATTAATGTTACCTATTTTAAAAGTGTTACATATTAGTGTTACCAAGTCTAAAAGTGTTACATATCAGTGTTACCTATTATTAAAGTGTTACATACAAGTGTTACTAATTTTAAAGTGTTACTTATTAGTGCTACCACATTTGAAAGTGTTACATATTAGTGTTATCAATTATTAAAGTGTTACATACAAGTCTTACCAATTTAAAAGTGTTACATATTAGTGCTACCACATTTGAAAGTGTTACATATAAGTGTTACTAATTTTGAAAATATTACATGATTGTGTTACTTAAAGATAAAGTGTTACATAGTATTTTTAAGAAGATAGGTTAGTATATTTAAATATTTAATTGAGAAATAAAAAGAAAATTTATTGAGAAATAAATCTTATATATTTAAATATTTAATTGGAATATTTTTAGGACTATTGTTACGCGGAATTTATAGATGATAGGGTAGTATTATCATCATCATACCCAGTGTATCCCATTTATAAAAGGATGATAGGTTGTATACATATACATATTTCATGACAAAATTTTGAATAGTTTGTGGCCGGAACCAATGTATATCATTGATAAAATAATTTTCCCAAGACCAACCATCTAAGCAAATAATTTTGAAATCTCGACCGAAATTTCATGAGTATCGATCGAAACTGCTTGCATCAAAAAATAGCCTCATAACTCCAAAACCTCTGCCTGCTTGCAAGTTGCAACATGAAATCTCGACCGAATTTGGAGTGCTTCTGTCGAATTGGATTAAATCCCAGCTGCAATGAAACTTTAAAAATTTCCAAATGAAGTCTCGATCGAATTGCTATCCAACTTCGACCGAAACTGCAGGCAAAAAAGTAACTTTCAGTTGCCATTCAAAATCTCGACCGAATTTTCATGGGTTTCGATCGAATCTGCAGTCACAAAGTTTGTGTTATGATTTATTGGTGTGACTTGAGTGCAAGTGTGACTCTTAAGATGAAATCCTATGGGAGTATGTTAATGTGTGATGAAGTTCATAACTTAATGTGGTGTTTAAGATGGTCAATTCATAGAATAAATAGGTATAGTGATAAAGTCTAAACATAGAGTATAAATGATGATATTAATAATCTTAATGAAGTAAGTTGGAAGGCCAAGAATATATCCCACTCAAGGTGATTGAACAAAATGAGAATGCACTGCCTTGGAAGAATCAGAAAGTGCAAGTGATAGTGCTCTAACGAGCATATATTGGCTCGAACGAGCACCAGAGATCAGAGGCTACTGTTTTTGTTCTGTTATAAGCTCGGACGAGCACGATCCACGCTCGAACGAGCGGTTTGTTGCATGGGATTCTGATTTCAGATTTTCACTTCCTAGAGGCTGTTACAAATATTTAATTCTTAGCATTTAGTTTAAACATTCATTAAGTGTAATTTAGCTCTATAAATGGTGAGCTTGTAAAGCTCATCAATCATCCACAAATCCACAAAATTACCCAAGCCAAACACTAGCCTTAATCTCTTCTCTAATTGTAATACTCTATACTTGAGAGTTCTTTGAGCTCCTTTAGATAATATAAGAGTTACTACACCACGGGGGACGTAGCCAATATTGGGTGAACCTCCTTAAACATTTGTGTCATTTTATTATTGCATTTTATTCCTACAAACATCGAGTTTATAGTGTGCGTAATTTGTTTCACAAGACTTCACATATTTCGGTCTTGGTAGTGTTAGTGGTTGAAACTCATCGTTCGATCGCTAATACGACATCGTTTTCAGTTTGTGAGTGCATACAATTGAAGTTTCAACCGACATAATATGGAATCGACCGAAGCTTCTTTAGGACTATTGTTAGGCGGTTAAATTTTGTTAGCTGTTAATAAGAAAAAATAAAGGAATAGGGTAAATATTAAATACAGACGGTAGAATTAGAAATTTTAAAGTCTAAAAGAAACAAATCCTAAGGCTAGTACAAAAGTAATAAACTCAAGCTGGATATGTGTACTAATTAATAAAATTGGTTATGAGTCATGTAGTAGTACTAATTTAATAACTAATAAAATTAATTATTTAATAATAATATATATTAAACTAAGCGGGTGGGTAGGTATACCCGCGGGTATTTCTTCCTGTCGCTATCTGTCCATTTATCTTGGCGAGCGGGAATTAATTACCACTACAAAAAAACACGGAGGTTTTCGACGGAAAAACATTGGTATTTTCGACGCTTTGAAAAGCGTCTAAAAAATATGAGTCAGAAATTTTCGACGCTTTTTTTCCAACGGTTATTTCTGTCAATAAGATTTTTTTTTCGACGCTTATTACTATGGAAAAAATGATTTTGCGCCTTAAAACCATACTAAAATTTCACGATTTTAGACGCTTTAAAGCGTGGAAAATGCTAAATTTACTCAATTTCAAATAAACAACTAAAAATATATAAAATATAAACCCTTCCAAACTTTTAATTTTTTTATAAAAAAAACGTCCATTTCTGCCAGTTTTTTGAGCCTGATGGGTCAAGCGTAGCGGGCAATTAACAACTAAAAATCTAAAATATAAGCATCGTTTTTCTAAAGGTTAATTTTGTGATTTAAAATAAAAAGGATCATTTACCGACTACAGCCTTTAAGGTTACTCAATTTCAAATAAATAGCCGCGAGCTTTAGTTATTACCAACTACAGCCTCCAACTTAACAAACATGACATCGAGACATCCAAAACACCCCATTTTAACCCCATTTTTTACCTTTTTTTTTGCTGTTTTGGCTGTCTCGATGTCATGTTTGGTAAGTTGGAGGTTGTAGTTGGTAATAAACAAAGTTCGCGGCTGTTTATTTGAAATTGAGTAAACTTAGAGGCTATAGTTGGTAAATGATAAGGGTTTATATTTTAGATTTTTAGTTTGCTTATCAATACTATGAGACAGTGTATGTCAATACTCCATTTTTGCTTCATTTTGCAAAAGTTGGTATGTTTTACATTTTAGTTAATTCAGGTCTTCAGGATATTTATGCTTAATTAGTTCATGACATGAAGTATGCAATAAGAGATGTTCAAGATTATAAATTGTTGTGTACATGAATATTATATTTTTGTTATCTTTAATTTCAGTATTTTGAAACTTTTTAAAAATTGCTTAATTAGTTCATGAAAATTAAGTATTATGAGACTTTTTACGTATTTGGAATATTTTGGACAATGTATTGTATTTTAATGGAAAAGTGTCAAAAAGTACCTAATAAATTTTTTTTTTCAAAAAAATACCTAATAAAAAAATTTCAAAAAAATACCTAACAAAAATTTTTCTTTTCAAAAGAGTACCAACTAACGGCTAGGGTTAAGTTTTCCGTTATCTTTTTTTGCCCATCTTTAAAAAGTACCTAATAAAAATTTTCATTTCATAAAAGTACCTAATAAAAATTTTCTTTTCAAAATAGTACCAAGAACATAACATAATTATCCAATACAAACACAACATTATATATAACTCTAAAAACATCATCCATAAAAAAGTTCACACATCATCCAATACAAACACAATAATAATTATAATGATAATAATAATAATAATAATAATAATAATAATAATAATAATAATAATAATAATAATAATAATAATAATGAAAAAGTGTCAAAAAATTTTGTTAGGTATTTTTTTGAAAATATTTTTTTATTAGGTACTTTTTTGAAAAAAAATATTTTATTAGGTACTTTTTGACACTTTTTCCTATTTTAATTGTTATTCAAACTTCATTTTATAATTTGTATTAAAATCTTAATTTCTATATAATAAATTCCCGCCTACCCGCATGTTCCGACCACGTCAAAAATCGACGGATAGTGACAAGAAAATACGCCCGCAATTGCGGGAGGGCTTTTGAATATTTGAGTTCGCGGGTTGATTTTTTGGTACTACCCGGTTCGCTATCCGCCCTAGGTGGCCCATGAATAGCTCTACCTCATACCAAGTACTCCTCTATCTTCCTAATTTTGAATTATAGGGAATGACCCTGATCAGTTTGAAGAATTAAATTGGGTAGACTGATTTTTGTCTTTTAGATTTAACGTGGGAAATAAGAAAAAAAAATATATGATAAAAATGTGTTAACGTGGTGGGATCATGTTATCAAACCGTGTTGAATGGTTTGCGGACGGGACCAAAAAAAAAGTTGTGGAAAAGATTTAGCAATATTTGTAGTTGACTTGGGTCTTTTTAGTAGACTTAAAATAATTCCTGTAGCTATTAGTGTTTGTTAACTGATTTTATTAATATATATTTCTTTATCTATAATGTAAAATATTGTCAAGTGAAATCTTGTTTAGATTTGTCTTCATGTATATTTATATCAGCAAGTTTTGTATGAGACCGTCTCACAGTGAGACGGGTCCATATAAGCAACCCAATTAATGTTTTTTTTAATAAAATAACTGATTGAGTAAGTTGAAAACACATTTCTTGTTCAATTTTTACTACAGTAAATATTTGACCTGCCCATGTTAAGCCGTCTCATAGAGGTGTTCATTCGGGTGATCATCGGGTCGGTTTCGAATGGTCGTCATTCGGTTCGGTTGTAATTCAGATCAGTTATTTTTCGGTTGCTTGTCGCGACGGGTCACACTCGGCTCGGGTCGATTAGTCACAGTTCGGTTGTAGATATCGGTTATTCAAGCTATCGGGTTAGCATCAGTTCGGGTCGAGTGTTAATCGGTGGCGGGTTGTCATCGGTTAATAATTGGTTCCGTCAAGTTCGAGTTTTTTTAAAAACATAATTCGGCTTCGTATTACTAATTACTATCGATCAAGTCAATATCAAATTAAGTTGTTAATAAATTTTTAATTGATGACAAAATTCCCTTTACTGAAAAGCAAAATAGTTAAAAGACAAATCAATTAGTGATTATTATTACTTTGTTACTTTTACTTATTTGGCCAGAAATTAATATTATGAAGTTCTATCAATTTTCATCTAATATGATTAAAAATAGTTAAATAAACATTGACCATTGATTATTAATTCTAAATATATGAAATCATATATTTATAAAGTTTAATTTATTAACATATCTATCACTTTATTAGATAAATTAATAAGATAATTGAATATAAATTAACTAATAAGTATATCATACTTCTATGTTAAAAATTGGTTCAGGTTTAAGCAATTCGATCTAAAATTCGTTTGGGTTAAGTAGGTTTTAGTCGGATCGAGTTTGGTTTTGAGCATGATTCGAGTCGGAGATGACTCGGCTCGGTCCTTTTTAGGTTCGGGTAATCTCGGTTAACGGTTTTGTGTCGTTACAAAAAATCGGTTATAGTTCGGGTTCAACTTTCCCATTTTCGGTTGTCAACCGGTTCGGGTGCAACATCTGTTCGGGTATTGTCGGTTCGATAAACCTAAAAAAGGAGCACATTTTCGAGTCGGTTTACTTTCGGTTTCGATTTGGGTTTTCGAGTCGGATCACTTTTGAAGAGCTCTACCATTTCACGATGAGACAGTCTTATAAAGAATTTTCTATTTTGATATTATTAACTTTTTAAAATTTTTATCATATGAAATTTAAGATATTAAAGATTAAAGTTGTGCATTGGATATCATGGAAAAAAAACAACTATTAAAACTAGAGAAAGTATGAAGCAACTATTAAAACTTTTTGTTCATACCCGTCGGTTTAACATAGCGGTCAAATTGGGTCTAGCATGCAAAATATCCATAAACCTATGCTAACATTATAATTTTATTTCTTGAATTAATTGAGTTAGTTTCTTGACATGCTACTATGATATACAATATAAATTTTATAGTGGTGGTACATAACCAAGCTTTTGGTTGATATTTTTTTAATTTATACTACCTCCTATTCAGCCTAAATGTCCCATTTCGTTTTTGGCACTATTCACTCATCACTCTTAATTTGTATTTTACTCTTAATCTATAAGTTAAAGCATAGTCATGTAGGATCTTGTTTGATTCGTCTCAATACAAGAATTGTTAATATCAATTTTTTATGATTATTAATTAAGAATAATTTGAGATATTAAGGGTTAAAATGTTGACTCAGCAAGTGTGAAAAACAAAATGGGACATTTAGGCTGAATAGGAGGGAGTATGATATAAGAAGCCAACGTGATGAAAAGTGGTGTTGAAGAATTTGTGGCTAGAACCAATGTGGACCAAAACATGTGGAAAAAATTTAGTACTAGTTGACTGGGAGTCATTTTAGTAGACTTGTAATATGAAGCATCAAACGCTATGGATGGAATTTTACACGTCATAATTTAATATTTACCGTTTAAAAAATTATTGTTCGTACCGGTCAGTTTAATATATATAGCTATTAAATCAGGATTAGTGAGCAACACATCCTTCAACCTATGTAATTAAGTTAGTTTCTCGACGTGTTAATATGGCATAGAATATTAATTTTGTAGTGGAGGTTAACTAAGCTTTTGGTCGATGGTTTTTACTTTGTGTAATATTTGATATCAATGTGATGCAAAGTTACGAGTTTAAATCTCATATTCCTTCATTTTTAATGCATATATTTAGCAATTGTTTTGAAGAAATATGTATTGTTACTACATTTCCTCTTGTAATCGATATAACATATCCTAAAGAATAAAGATACAACCATCAACTTAATTAGTTATTTTTTTAGACTGTAATTCCTTTCCAAATTAAGAATTTTCTTCGTTCTCCAACCTTAGTTTATACCCACACAATTTTCTTCAAAGCTACCTCTATTTATCTTTAGTATTATAGTTTAAGTTATTATTTTTACATAAATATATATGTATTTTTACTGTCTGTCTGAATTAGCATTATATGACTTGAAAAACTCGACGTCTTTAAATTATTTAATGGTTTCTCATATGGACATTATCTCTCCACAAGCGTAAGCGTAACGAAAGATTTTCCGAAGGGCATGAGTTCATTTGTTTGCTACAGTGCAAAGTCTTGTCTATAAAGTAAAAGTTATGCATTGAGGCCTTAATGACTTACGCCCATTAACTAAAGTCATGGTTTACTTAGCTTTTTAGTAGACTTGCACTAATTATCTAGTATACTAGTCTCTTTGTCCCAAAAGATTTATAGTAAAAAGAAATTGTAAAGTTTTTCAGAAATTTGTAATAAATGAAGAGAGAAAATTTAAAAAATTTATAAAAATTTCTAAATAATTTTAACTTTTTTTAACATTTTTTTTTACCATTTATTTTAATTTATCTTTTTTTTTTTTAAAAAATTGTTATACCAAGCCATCCGGTTACCCGAGTTTGCTCTAGGCAAATACCCCATAAAGTTGGGATTATTCATGGTTAATTAATAAGTGAAATTATTGTAGAATAATTATAAAAAGGTTGGATTATTCTAGGTAATTTTTCCTACAATATTTTTCCAAAATAATTTTTTACATACGTATAAAATTTTTTTTAAAAGGATCTTTCGTGAATTACAGCTTTAAAGTTTTCTCATTTTGTGAATTACAGCCGCAAAGTTTTTTTTTATGAATTACAGCCACCAACTTTTGAAAATGACCACCATTACGGCCAAGTGACCGGCTCTCACCGTTGACCAGCAAAATGACCTTTGACTTTCTTTTTTCCTGATTTTACTTTTTTTTTTTGAGTTTTCTTTTTTCTTTTTCCTTTTTTTTAATTTAATTTTTTCATCTTCCAATTTTTTCATTTTCTTTTGGGAATAATCCTCATTTTTCATCTACACAAAATTATGGAGAAGAAGGAGGAAGAGGATGAAGATGTGAAGAAGATGAAAAAATTAAATTAAAAAAAAGGAAAAAGAAAAAAGAAAACTCAAAAAAAAAAAGTAAAATCAGGAAAAAAGAAAGTCAAAGGTCATTTTGCTGGTCAACGGTGAGAGCCGGTCACTTGGCCGTAATGGTAGTCATTTTCAAAAGTTGGTGGCTGTAATTCATAAAAAAAAAACTTTGCGGCTGTAATTCACAAAACGAGAAAACTTTAAGACTGTAATTCACAATAGATCCTTTTTAAAAAAATATTTTTGGTATAAAGATTAATGTAATGAAATCTTTTAATACTTATCTTATTTAATTTTAAATTTCTTTAGTCATATTAAATTTATACATTTGACAAAACTCTAATAAGTCACCATGTATTATTTTCCAGTTCTTTTATTAGTATTTATGGTTATGATTAAATTAATATATTTGACAAAACTTTAAAAGTCATTATTAGTTATTTTTCGGTTTTTTTATTAATATTTATGATTATGATTATAATTATGATTATAATTATCATGATTAATATTCAGTAGTTGCCAATTCTAATATTAATGACGCGTGCCTTTTTATGTACAAACTAATTTAATTAAAAAAAAGTAAACAACGAAAATAGAAAATAAATAGGTTTTTATATTTGAGGATAGTATTTATGTGATGAGGGGCCTTGCTATGTTGCTTTTGATCAAAAAGACCTGCTGCTTGCATATATCTGTATTACAAATAGTCTTTGGTTTTACTCTTATCTCATTCTCAATTCTACCCACCAAAGCATAAGAACAAAAATAACAAAATGCGAATTCTTTTTTTCTTCTTCTTTGTTAATTATCTTCACTTAAGTTTTATCAATGGCGGAATACTATTAGAAAAAGAAGTATTATTAGCAATTAAATCAGCCATTACAAATGATCCTTATAATAGCCTGTCGTCTTGGAAAAACACTACTGACCATTGCACTTGGTTGTTCGTCACTTGTTCTTCGTCTTCTCACTCTCCATCTGTCATTTCTCTAGACTTGTCCTTCTCAAATCCCAACTTCGCCATCTCGACCTTAGTTTCAATAGCTTTAGTGGCCCACTTCCTTTAGCTGTTCTTAATATGTCAGAGCTCCGGTACCTTAAAATTGGTAGTAACAACTTTTCCGGTTCAATACCGTTAGAGTTTGGCAAACTACAAAAGATTAAAAGTTTGTCTCTTTCTAACAACAATCTTTCGGGATTAATTCCTTCTGAGTTAGGGTTTTTAAAAAGTTTGAATGAATTGTATTTATCAAAAAACCAACTACATGGTGAGATACCAGATTCTTTTTCTCTTCTTACAAATTTGACCATCTTAAATCTTGGTTACAACAATCTACAAGGTGTCATACCAGAGTTTTTTGGAGATTTGTCTGAGTTACAAACACTTCAATTAGATGAGAATAATTTCACGGGAAGTATTCCACAAAAGTTTGGGACCAATGGAAAATTGAAATATCTAGTTCTTTCTTCAAATAAGTTTAGTGGTCGAATTCCTAAGAGTTTAGGAAGTTGTAAGTCACTTATATTTCTAAATTTGGCAGTTAATCAACTCACGGGACATTTACCAGTCAATATTGGAAACCTTACGAGGCTTGAAGTATTGTTGGTTGCCAAAAATAACTTGAGTGGAACAATCACACCAAAGAATAATATAGCAGGTACACTAATGTTTAATTATGCCCATCTAAATTTCATTTTCCAAATAGTTTACAATGCTTACATTAAGCTAGTTTTCCTACTATTAAATTATTATTTTCTTTATCGATTTTGTTTTTTATTTTTATACAAAGATTCCTACTTTGTGTGTTTTAATTGCCAATAACTTCAAACTTTTTTGTTGAAATCAACTCAATATTTGTAAAGCATTCAGTTTCATCGATATAAAACAAGTTCTATTGAAATATTTTTAATGTATTTCTTGAATTATTAAAATTTACGCGTATACATTAATATAGATTATAACAAGACTAATATATTAATAAATACATATCTGATATATCAACATTGGAAGTATCACAATTCACAACACAATTAATTAAGTTGAAATATCCTAATGTGATTGTAGGCACACTAATACTTAGCTATGCATATCTATTTTTCGTCTTTCAACTGCTAAAATATTATTGTCTTTTTTGATTTTTTTTACATAGAGTGTCGTACTATTTTCTTTTTAACTACCAATGTTTTCAAACTTGCTTATTGTCAAGGAACCATCTCAAACAAAAGTTTAAGCTGATGGTTGAGGCCCCATGATATGTTATTTACTCTAACACGTCCCGTCACACGAGAGCCCTTTGGGCTAGAAGTGTGGATGCAGCACATGCCCTTCTCATACACGGCGCTAAATATTCCACTTTAATTAAATGAGTGGTGGTTGAGATTCGAACTCGTGACCTCTTATCACCATGGTTCTGATATCATGTCAAAGAACCATCTCAACCAAAAGCTTAAGCTGATAGTTGAGGCCCTATGATATGTTTGTAGGAACGTGTATTTACATTATTCTTAGTTAGCATAATATGTAGAGTATTTTGTTTTCCTTATTTAGCTGTTAGTACTCCTTGTATATAAGGATTGTATTATCATTCTTAATACATACAGAAAACACATTTAAACCCTAATTTCCGCTGTTTTATTTATCTTCATAGTATCAGAGCCTCAGGGTTCAGATCTGGAAAAAACCCATAAACCACAAAAGGTACTCATCATCTACCCAAAGTACCTGCAATGGAAGATATTACACATGAATCAAAACAGAATTTTTCAATGGAGCAGTTTGAACAGATGTTTCAAATGTTTCAAAAACTCAACAAAAATAAAAATACAACCGAGGGCTCAGGCAATGTCCTGGTCGCTGAAAAATTGACACACCACAATTATACAAAATGGTGCAAGCTGATGCACGTAGCAATTGGTGGGAGAGGGCGTCTCAAACATATCACTGACGCACCTCCTTCACCCTCAGATCTAAAGTTCTCACAATGGGAACAATGAGATGCCATGGTAATTTCATGGATAATCGACAATATAGAGGCGAATATAGTCAATCAATTTCTGGACTATACCACCGCTTTAAGCCTATGGCAAGGCATTGAAAACCTACTGAGCAATGGAAGAGACGAACTCCAGATCTATGATCTGAGTTCACGAGCAGCAAATATGACACAAGGGAATGACACTGTTGAAGTGTATTATGGAAATCTCCTTATGCTGTAGAAGGAGATAGATCGAAGAATGCCCAACCCAATGACATGCCCAAAAGATATAACTGAATTTAACAAACATATTCAGAGACAAAGGTTATATCAATTTCTTACCGGATTAACTGGAGATTTAGACAAAGAAAAAAGAGACCTTCTCAATAATGATCCCATACCTACCATAGAGATGGCTTATGCACAAGTTCGAAGGGAAATATCACGCCGGAGGATTATGGGTGGCGTCTCATCACTGGGAGTAAATCCCCCAGAAATAGGAGCAGGGCTAGCCACACAAAACAAACACTTCCAAAAGAGCCGAGAAGACGATGACCGGAGAAAGCTCCGATGCACTCATTGTGGAGATTCTAGGCACACTAAGGAAAGTTGTTTCAAAATCGTGGGTTACCCTGAGTGGTGGGATGATTTCCAGAAGCGGCGAGCTGCCGCCAGGGCACCGGCAAGCCGGACCGGGCAAGGCTCACCTAGCCACCGTTGATCCACCATCATCACAAGACTAGACAAGTACGGAGGGATGTGAAGGGGAAGGAGAAGGGAGACCAGTGACTGAAATCGCAACAGGGACAAGCAAGGAAGAGCGAGAAACGAATGAGGAGGGAGAGAAAACTTTCCTTACTCACACATTTATACCCCATAAAACCCTAAACATAACCCATATAAACCTACCCCACTAAAACCCTACTCCCATCATGAAGCCGAATGGGGTTTGTCCCAATGGCCCACCGGTTTTCATGAGTCCTGGCCCATCAAACACATCTCCCTCAAAATCCATTTCCACAAGCCTTTTAAGCCACAAAAATAAAACCCAATGGATATTTGATTGGGGGGCAACCGGCACCATGACGTTTGATCCTCGGGATCTCATATCCACACATTCCACTACCCGTACTCACATCCAAACAGCTAATGGGGAATATGTGCCAGTTGACCGAGCTGGACCTACTGATATCACACCCTCTCTTCATATTAAAAATTATTTTTTAATTCCCAGTTTATCTCATAAGTTACTCTTTGTTAACCAGCTCACTAAAGAATTGAAATGTACTGTTCTCCTAACTTCTGATGGTTGTACTTGATGTGCAAATTTTATTTAACCGCAAGCGCACGGTATACGTGTAGTCGTGGGTCGAACACAAGGAAGCTTGGGACAAAAGACTTTACGATTTTAATTGATTATGTAGCTAAGGGGATAAAAATATTGGTTGGTTTGTGAACTAACAACTACGAATGCAATAATTAAAATGAGGTTAAACTGTATGAACATAAATCTAGGGTGTCGGGAATCCCCTTAAAGTCTTGTATGATTCAATTCTCAATAGTGTCCATGAAGATCCGGATTAAATTCGTGGTTAAACATAATCTTGTTAATCTCAAACTCTCGCTCTTTTGATTAACTATTAGATTTAGACCCTATTAATTTGATCTCACACGCGAGTTTTATTGAACGAATTAATAAGAATTTAACTAAAATTTACCCTAAAGCAAAGTTGATCCCAATCTCACACGTTAGTTCTATTGATTGGTCCGACAAAGCATATTTAATTTAAGGTTAATTAGCACAATTTAACTACTTTAATCCTTAGTTTCATAGACACATCCAAGAATCAAGCCATACTCAACTTATAGGTTCAAAACCCTAACCCTAAAATATGGATCTACTCACTAATCATGGTGAATGCATTGAAAATAAACTCTAAGATGACATTAAACATAATTAAGAATGAGATAAAGAACAAACTCAAGAATATCATTAATTAAATGTCAAATATACCACAATCAATTCAAATAACAATGATGAAGAACAAACTACACTTTTTATTGAAAGAAGATTAAATAACAAATCAAAGTTCACTAAAGGAAGATTAAAACTTGAAAATGGACGTCACAACTTGAGGTTCAACAAAAGAACACAATGAAAATAATATAGCAAAAGAAGACACAAGTGTTTATAAGGTATCTTTGATACCTCCCCCTCAAATGTTGTTTATTGTAATTGGACTCAACAATACAATGTATAATAAACTGTCTTATCTTAAGAACAATATCTTAAGATCTTCAAAATACTAAAGCAATGCTAGAACACTCTCAAGTTTCTTACAATGCTAAAGCCCTCTCAACAAGTGTGTGTTTGTGGTGATTTTGTTCTATGAATGAGTATCCTATTTATAGTGAGGAATACTACATTCTAGAACCATACACTTAATCACCATAAACATACATGTAACTCCTCAATTAACTATGATAATTAACATAGCTATTAAACATTACAATAAACAAGCAATAAAGAAAGGAATAAAAAGCATTTCATCAATGCTGAAGTTGAACCAGAAAGAATTCCAAGAGCCTGCTCGACTGCCTGCTCGAACGAGCCAGCACAGTGCTCGAACGAGCAGGTCTTACCTGCACTTACTGACCCTTCTGATCTTGCTGCTCGAACGAGCCATCCCCTGCTCGAATGAGCAGCTGCTGCCTCCCCTTGCTTGCTGAATTTCCTTGTTGCATTGGTATACAACCATCAAGCCATGCCTTGACTCGTTCAAGGCATGGTTCCCACCTTCATTGAAGCTTTATTTGCCCCACGTTATAAACCTTATGAATCGTTCCAAACCTCAAATCACTTACACTCGACACATCCTCATTGTAATTCTCCAAAGTACAAGACAAGGCATGTTCGAGTAAGTGATTAAAGTTAACGTCAAATTCACAAATATTGTCACTTGCTTTAACAAAACTAATACAAGGAATTAAAAACTAATAAAATTTAATACTAAAGAAAACTTACAATGCTCAAAGGAAGATTAATGGTGGAATTAATGAGAAACTAAATTAGAGGATGAAATTCAAAGTAAAACTAAGTCTAATGAAATGAAAAGCAAAGAAAAAGGAAGAGGAAGAAGAAGAAGGGAAGGAGGAAACCCTAATCAAATTTTTAGGGCCTATTTATACTAATGAGGACTTAACCCTCAAATCTAATTAGAAGGCTAGATTATTAAAAATCCCGTGCATAAAACAGAAGCAACAGCCGAGTCGGCTTTCCCATAACAGGACAGAACCGCTGACTCGGCGTTCAGGACTGGAAAACTGCAGCAACTTCAAACGATCGTCATTTCTTGCTCGATTGTTGAAATTGAACATATAATATACCGTTGGAAAGCACTTGAAGTCTAGTTTCCAATGCCATAAACCTTGCATTAATGCAATATTCTTATCAAAAGTTATGGCCAAAAGAGTACACATGTATCAAATTTCACCTTAAAACTTTTGCATTAACAACACTTTTCTACTCTTTTGCTCTTTTACTCTTCATGGCTTGACAAAAATGATAGCTTGATATGGTCTTTGAGCCCATTTTCACCCACAAAAACACATCAAAGAAGGCATAATTCACCCATTTTCCCATAATTTGACCATGGAGTACCGAAATGGTGCAAATACGCATAAACCAATCCTAAACCGCCTCTAAACACCTAAAAGGAGCATAAATAAGTAAACGATGAGTGCAAATAATTGCACTTATTAGTCTTATTGTACAGGATGCTCGGACGGGGAAGATTATTGAGCGTGGCATTGAACGAGATGGCTTCTACTATGTTGATGAGGCAACTCAAAATGGATGTTCGATGCTTGCTCACGGTACTCCTGCTAATCAACTATGGACTTGGCACCGTCGTTTAGGTCACCCATCTTTAGGTTATCTAAAACGATTGTTTCCTGCTTTTTATGATTGTGATGTAATTTTGGACTGTGAGACTTGTGTACTGGCTAAAAGCCATAAACATTCATATATTTCTAGCAAGTCTCGGGCAAATAAACCTTTTGAGTTAGTACATTCTGATGTGTGGGGCCCAGCTCCTCACACTAATTCACATGGTTTTTCATATTTTGTTTTCTTTATTGATGATTGTACTCGTATGTGCTGGGTGTATTTTCTGAAACAAAAATCTGAGGTCTTTGATGTCTTTGCTAAGTTTTATCACTTGCTTCTCACTCAATTTCATGCTCAACTTAAAATTCTGCGATCTGATAATGGTGGTGAATACATCTCCCTTAAAATGAAACAATTTTGTCTTGACCATGG
>CM033456.1:1415685-1441394 GCA_019425755.1 Amaranthus cruentus
CCCTTTTTCCGAATTAATTCATATAACATTGATTGTCACTCTTTTTGAATGTCGAATGTGTAATTGATCTCAATATAACATTTATTATCATCATCAAGAAACTGAGGCAATCAAATAAAATAAACTAATTCACAATTTAACATATTTGTCACCCTAACTGTAATTTAGTTCTATTTTGTGCAACGAAACTTCAAAATGAAAAATTAATTTTATCACAATAATATATTGATGTCCTTTCCTTTTATTTAACTCTTCTTAGCTCATATATAATTCATTTGACTTTTGTTTCTAATTTTATAGCGAATTACTCTAAAGTGTATATTAATAGAATAAACGGAATTGATTGTTTGCCATTCCTAATTAATAGGTTTATGAAAACCAAAATATTTTCATAATATTTTCTAGTATGTCCCACTCACAAACATAAAAGAGTATAGACTATAGAGTAAGTTGTAGCTATATGAATGTACTACTATAAATACATCATCTTAAGAGAATATGATACCAAGAAATTTAACTTTTTCGAAACGAAAGCAAAAATAAATTTGAACAATGACAATGTGGAAGAAAAAACAGAATTATCAATGTGGGTGACCTTTTGGCTAACTGCTTAAATTTTTTTTTAAACATTCATAGAGAAAACTTATTAACTTTAATAATATCAGTTTTTGGTTAATCATGAATACTAATTTTTAACCATTCATAGAAAAAACTTATTAACTTGAATTATGCTCAAACTTTCCTAATAAATATTTACATATATAAGATTTATTTCCTAATAAATTTTCTTTTTTAACTTTAACTATGCAATGGTCTAGAAATGAGTCGGGCAAAACTCAACTTTAAACGGGTCGAGTTGGGTCTTATAAAACGAGCTAATAACTGGGCATTTAACGAGTTGGGCTCGATGGCCCACCCTTACCTGACGCGACCCTTTTTATCTTTATAGGTCAAATGTTCTTGCACGTCGTCATCATCATCATCATACCCAGTGTTCCCGCACATAGATGTTCTTGCACGTAATGATAATTATTTGGCAAAATCATTTTCATAACTGTTTAAGAGGACGGAGTAATTCCACAGTTTTGCACTAAATACTAATGATATCAAGATGAAGAAATAACAAAAATCTTTCAAACAAAATGAAGAAATAACAAAAATCTATCAAACAAGAACAGTTTTGCACGTAATGATATCAAGATTAAGAGGACGGAGTAACCCTGAGATATTAGGTTTTCTACGTGGTTACCAAATTTTTCAACAATCCACGCAGTAACCCTGAGATTTACCAAATTCTTCCTCCATGAGCTTTCTAAAAAGAAAACGTGAAAACTGAGGCAATCAAAAAAAAAAAAAGGCTAACTAGAATTTGAATTACACGTAGAGACATATTTAGTAGCAAATTTAAAGAAAATTTTTCTTATTCCATGTCATTTTTAGTAGCAAATTTAAAGAAAAAGAATAAATTTAGTACAAGTCTAGTCTACTATAAAGCTAAGTCAACCATGACGTTAACTAATGGAGCATTAGCTATTAAGGCCTCTAGGTAAAACTTTGTCTTTATAGAAAAGACTTTGACTTGTAGTAGACAAATGGACCCATGCCCCTCCAAAACCTTCGTTGCGTTTACGCTTATGTAGAGATACTTTTTCATTCATATTATATTTTTGTGTGGAAATTTTTGACATGAAAAATTTATTCAATTAATGAGAAAAATTATCTCACCCCTTCCTAAATACTAATTTATGCTGAATTAAAAAAATAAATTCTATTAAGTGTGTTTAAATATATCAAAATGAGTGTCTAATTATAGAAAATAAACACTACAACATAATTTGCTTTTAGTGGGATATATTTAGCGACATTTAATTAAAATGTCGCTATTACAAATTTCTTATAGTGTATATAGAGGCTTTAGTGACATTTATTAGAGCCTTTAACAGTATATAAAAAAGTTACACTAAAACTTTTTGCGACATAGGATCTAGTGACATTTCTCACAAATGCCACTGTAGACTATAGTGACAATTACATTTGTCACTAAAGACCAAATTAAGTGTCGCTAAATCACTTAATGGTGGAACTTAAATTAAAAACCAATAATTATTACACTAAAAATATGAATTAGTGACATTTTTTTAATGCCACTAAATTCAATGTTGCAAAAAGCTAAGTTTGTTGTAGTGAAAAGTGTGTGACAATTAATTAGTATGTTTATATATAATTTTTTGATATATAATATATAATAAAAAAATATATTTAAAAAATAAAAAATGTAATCAACACAAATGTCAAGATTCTATTTATTTTGTGTGGTGGAAAATTCTCCACTCATGAAAATTTCCACACTAGATGATAAGATTGGTTCTTGTCTAAAACATAGTGAAACTATAACACCAACTTTTGATTGTAAAGGCTAGACGCTTAATTAATTTTTTATGTGCCACTTCGCCCTATGACAAGCGCTTCAGATGTAAAATTTGACTTTTTAACATTTTTAAAAATTAGTTTACCCAAAAAAAGTAACAAACTCTTACTCTGAAGTTTATCAAGGTAAGAGTCACACTCACACAATAATATTGAACACACAAAAATTGTTAAAGATGTAGTAAATTTATTGATCAAACCTAGAAGAACAAAATCAATAGACATCTTATGCTAGCTTTATTATAGACATGTAAAATATTTCTCAAGTGAAGGATGATCATATATTCACATTCACACATTAGACACACCTTTATATTTTTCTCTTTTCTAAATGTTTATATTTGAACATAATCTTATTAACAATGACCTCTTTTAAATAGGGTTGTCTCTGACATTTTAGGGGCCTTAGATGAAATAGTAAAATAGGGTTTTAAAAAACAATAGTAGAAGACGTGAAAAAAAAAATTCATTCATTGAAGCACAAATAGTTTTGACAAATTACATCTCCAATTTCAATAGATGTAAAAACAAAAACTCAAAAGATCATAATTCATAAAATATGAGTTCTACGGGCTTTTCGAGATGCAAAATCATTAATAAGAGTATCAACGTCGATCTTCTCTAAATGTTCCTTCTCGATAGATAAAATTGCAAGCTTATTCAACTGTTCTTGCGACATTGATGACCTTAGGTACGTTTTGATTAACTCTAGTTTTGACCTTAGGTATCAGAAGCCAACGTGACAAGAGGTCACGGGTTCGAATCTCAATCACCCTTATTTAAGTGGAATATTTAGCACCAATTATGAGGAGAGCCTGTGTTGCATCCACACGAGAGCCCTTTCTTCTAGCCCAAAGAGCTCTTGTGTGAGGGGGCGGTTAGAGTATATAACATATTTTGGGGCCTCAACCATCAGCTTAAGATTTTGGTTGAGTTGGTTCCTTGACACCTGTTCCTTAATGATGTCTACCGTACCGATCTGCAACCGAACCGCGACTAACCGACCCGACCCGAGTGCGACCCGTCGTAACACGCAACCGAAAAATAGACGATCCGGAATACAACCGAACCGAAAGACACTCGTCCGAAACCGACCCGATCACCCGAATGAACACCTCTAGGTAGTACCAAAAAATCTACCCGCTGACTCAAATATTCAAAAGCCCGCCCGCAATTGTGGGCGTATTTTCTTGTCTATCCGTTAATTATTGACGTGGTCGGAACATGCGGGTAGGCGGGTATTTATTATATAGAAATTAAAAATTTAATACAAATTATAGAATAAAGTTTTAATAACAATTAAAATACAATACATTGTCCAAAATATTCCAAATACTTATAAAGTCTCAAATTACTTAATTTTTATGAACTAATTAAGCAATATTTAAAAAGTTTCAAAATACTGAAATTAAAGATAACAAAAATATAATATTCATGTACACAACAATTTATAATCTTGAACATCTCTTATTGAATACTTCAAGTCCTGAACTAATTAAGCATAAATATTGCTAATTTATATCTCTGCTGTAGATGTCGTATGACTCTTTATTAATGAATCAGGTATTATTAAAAAAAAATTAAGCATAAATATCCTGAAGACCTAAATTAACTAAAATGTAAAACATACCAACTTTTGCAAAATGAAGCCAAAATGGAGTATTGACATACACTATCTCATAGTATTGATAAGCTATTAAGGAACCTAAATAATTACAATACAAATTACAAACGGGAATTTGTATCAAACCCCTTTGTTGATGGCAAAAAGAAAATTACAACAACTATTACAAAGCTTAAATAATAACTTGAAGATTAGTGTGTAACGACAACCGTTATCCGGAAACTTGATACAAGTTGTAGGCGTGTGCTCACTTTTCTTTTGTGATATTTCCCCCACAAAGGTACTTGGGTTTAAGAGTGGAAATTCACAACGAGATACAAACAGCTACAATATACCCTTAGTACTTAGGGTATATTACTTAACAACAATGTGTTTGGAATTATGAGAAATGGGAAGCAAAGCAAGAGTTAATTACTCTCTTGGATTAGCAAGAACAAATGAGAGAAAGCACAAGAGAATTCAGAGAATTGGGGTGTGCCAAAACTCCATGCCAAGGCTTCTATTTATACCACAAGTATAGAAGAGGAGCCTTTGGCTCATTAATCACAATAATGATCATATTGATGATCAAGAACATCAATGTCATTATTCTTAGGCATTCAAGGGTATAATGCACCTTAATACTCCATAATAATATCAGAGATTAAGAGCATTAAGAAGAATCCAAGACATTTACTCCAAAGAAAACGGGAAGAAATGACCAACGGTCATTTCCAGCAGCCATCGCCGAGTCGGCGATGGGTCCAAAGAAGGGACCGCCGACTCGGCGATTCCCTCTGACAAAACGAGTGATTTTCCAGAAGCTAAAGCCGACTCGGCTTTAGCTCCAATAGGGGTACCGCCG
This sequence comes from Amaranthus cruentus, assembly GCA_019425755.1. NCBI lineage: Eukaryota > Viridiplantae > Streptophyta > Magnoliopsida > Caryophyllales > Amaranthaceae > Amaranthus > Amaranthus cruentus. The sequence goes on from CM033456.1 coordinate 1,420,581, forward strand.
AGTCGGCTTTCTGGCAGACTAGGTTTTTCCCCTTAGCTTGTTTTGTCCTACCGTTTAATGTCTCATGGACTTAGTATATTAATACGTATTGTCCCACTACTTTTAGTAGCTTTAATGATTTATTACGGACTTAGTATTTGATACATATTGTCCCACTACTTTAGTAGTACTTAGTGATTATATTCAGGATTATTAGACACTAAATGTTCAACATAAGCAAACTAAACATCTAAAATATAAACCGTTATCATTTACCAACTATAGCCTCTAAGTTTACTCATTTTCAAATAAACAACCGCGAACTTTGTTTATTACCAACTACAGCCTTCAACTTACCAAACATGACATCGTAACAGCTAAAACAGCCAAAAAAAGGTAAAAAATGGGGTTAAAAATTAAAATGGGGGTGTTTTGGATGTCTAGATGTCATGTTTGTTAAGTTGGAGGCTGTAGTTTGTAATAACTAAAGTTCGCGGCTGTTTATTTGAAATTGAGTAAACTTAGAGACTGTAGTCGGTAAATGATCCTTTTTGTTTTAAAACACAGAAATTAACAATCAGATTAATAACGATGCTTATATTTTAGTATTTTAGTTGTTAATGGGTGAGCTGCTCGCTACGCTTGACCCATCAGGCTCAAAAAATTGGCGGAAATGGGCCTTTTTTTAAAAAATTAAAAGTTTAGACGGGTATTACCCGCTCGCCAAGATAAATAGACGGATAGCGACAGGAAAAAAATACCCGCAGGTATACCCACCCACCCACTTAGTTTAATGTATATTATTTATTAAATAATTAATTTTATTAGTTATTAAATTAGTACTACTACATGACTCATACCCAATTTTATTAAGGGAAATTATCATTGGTGCCCCTGAAGTATGCGTTTTTATCAATGGTGTATAAACTTATTTTTTTATTCCAATGGCACCCTTGAGGTTTAATGGTAATAACAACCGTGACACTTTTGTACTTTTTCCGTTAACTAACCGTTAAGCTTGAAATAAAAACGCATACCTCAAGGGCACCAATGATAATTTCCCTTAAACCTCATGGGCACCAATGATAATTTTCATATACTCCCTCCGTTCCTTTTTGATGTTCCTATTTGGGTTTTTCACCAAGATTAAGAAAAATGGAATCTTTTGTGGTTGTGGGTATTATTTTAATTATATAATAGTGGGAAGTAATGATTATATTGGAAGTAATGAGAGAAAAAAATAATTAAATAATAGTGTAATGTAATGATTATATTGGAAGTATGAAAGAGAAAATAATTAAATAGTAGTGTGGAGTAAGGAAAGTGGGGTTTTAAGGGGTAAAAGTGGGATGAAAACTTTCCAAAAATGGAAAGTATTCTAAAGTGGAAAAACTTATGGAACTACCCGTTTTAGTAAGGTGGAAAAACAAAAAGGAACGGAGGGAGTATAATAAAATCAAAGTTAACGGTTAGTTAAACGAAAAAGTACAAAAGTTCACGGTTGTTATTACCATTAAACCTCAGGGGTGCTATTGAAATAAAAAATAAGTTTATACACCATTGATAAAAACACATACCTCAGGGGCACCAATGATAATTTTTCTTTTATTAATTAGTATACATATCCAGCTTGAGTTTATACTTTTGTAGTAGCCTTAGGATTTATTTCTTTTAGACTTTAAAGTTTCTAATTCTACCATCTGCATTTAATATTTTTAACCCTATTCCTTTATTTTTTCTTATTAACAGCTAACAAAATTTAACCCTATCATCCATAAATTCGGCCTAAGAATAGTCCTAATTCTTAAAGATATTTACTTTTTCTAATTAACCGCTATAACAATATTCCAATTAAATATTTACATATATAGGATTTATTTCCTAATAAATTTTTTTCTTTAACTATAACTGTGCAATGGTCGGGATATGAGTCCGGCAGAACTCAACTTTAAACGGGCATGGGTCTTACAAAACAAGCTAATAACCGGGCTTTAAACGTGTTGGGCTCGATGGCCCACCCTTACTTGACGTTCAAATGTTCTAGCACGTAATGATAATTAATTATTCAGGTAGTCTCCTGAAAGACCGTTTTTCTGAGAGACATCTCTTAGACCTAATCCATTAAAGCTTATATATTGTCTATGTTTACTTTACATTTACCTTAATGAGTCAATCTAATTAGAGACGTCTCTCACAAGAATTATTTGGCAAAATCATTTTCATAACCGTTTAAGAGGAGTAATTCCACAGTTATGCACCAAATAGGCAAATACCAATGAAATCAAGATGAATTATAAATAAGAAAAATCATTCAAACAAGAACATCAATTAATTAGTTGATAATGGCAATGTCAAATCATCTCCAAAAGGAAAGGTAATTAAAGTTTAATAATAGAGCTAATTAATTATAGTTATGGTAATTAAAGGTAATTGAACTTATTGTAATATGAAGCTTCGGTCGATTCAATAATATGTCGGTTGAAACTTCAATTGAATGCACTCAAAAACTTTGTGACTGCAGATTCGATCGAAACCCATCAAAATTCGGTCGAGATTTTGAATGGCAACTTACAGTTACTTTTTCGCCTGCAGTTTCGGTCGAAGTTTCGTAGCAATTCGGTCGAAACTTCATTTGGAAAATTTTGAAGTTTCATCGCAGCTGGAATTTAATACAATTCGACCGAAACACGCCAAATTCGGTCGAGATTTCATGTTCCAAGCAGGAAGAAGTTTTGGAGTTATGAGGCTAGTTTTTGATGTAAGCAGATCTGATCGAAACTCATGAAATTTCGGTCGACATTTCAAACTTTTTGACCAGAAGATAACTTAAAAAATATCTTTGGTTTACAAATTATTCAATACGACTTTTCATCACGTTGGCTTCGTATATCATACTATAAATTAAAAAATATCAACCAAAAGCATAGTTATATACCATGCACCACTATAAAATTTATATTGTATATCATATTAGCATGCAAGAAACTAACTCAAATCATTCAAGAAATAAAATTATGATTTTAGCATAGGTTTATGGATATTTTTAACGCTAGACCCGATTTAAACGCTATGTTAACGGACGGGTATGAACAAAAAGTTTTAATAGTTGTTACATAATTTCTTTGGTTTTAATAGTTTCGTTCTGTTTTTCATGATATCCAATGCACGATTTTAATATTTAATATCTTAAATTTCATATGATAAAAGTTCTAAAATGTGAATAATGTAAAAAATAGATAAGTTCTTTATAAGACCGTCTATCCTATAGACCATCAAAATGGGCCAGCCCATGCTCCATCCCATTAATTGATTTTTTAAACAGGTGTTATCTTGAGAGACCGTCTTTTGTAAAGACGACTCTCAAAAGTCCAGCCCAAATCTATATTTAGAGTTGTAACAATATATATGTAGAATTGGACTGGGCTTTTGAGAACCGTCTTTACAAAAGACGGTCTCATGTAAGAATTTGTGTTTTTTAAATTTAAAAAAAACTAAATAAAAAAAAACTAATTTTCATGGATGATATACTGTTGGTTACTTCTTCCTCTTTTTTCTCATCTTTTCATTCATCTCCATGGAAGAAAGAAAAACTGATTTCCATGGAAGAAAGAAAGAAAAGAATCTACGATTTCTCATCTTCTCATTAATGGATGATATACTGTTAGTATATCATTTAGAAGATCTATTGATTTTTTTATATTCCAATGGTGTTATGGAATTTTTTTGGTATTTTAATGAAATTGCAGTTAAGAGGGTTGGACGGTTGGTTTTCCAAGGTTGTCTAGAATTTATTTTTTTTCCTGTTTTCCTTTTTCTACAAAACTAAACTTGCTGAATTTTATTTGGGCCGGGCTTTTGTAGTACCCGTCTATAGGATAGACCGTATCCCATGAGACTTACTGTAAAAAAAAACATTAATTGGACTGCTTATATGGATCCGTCTAACAGTGAGACGGTCTTATACAAGAGATGCTAAAAAAAATTTGTATTATACATGAAGGAATATATATTAATAAAAACAGTTAACGAATACTAAAAGGACCCAAGTCAACTACAGTATTGCTTAATCTTTTCCACAACCTTTTTTATGAAAACAAATCTTTTCCACAACTTTATTGAAGCATCATTCAAAACGGTTACGGTCGTTTTCAATTTTCCCATATTCTCTTATAATTCGTCATAATAAATTAGTCATAACATGATCCCACATGATCCCACCATCTTAATTCATTTTTATTATTTATAGTTGGAATACTTAAGTTTACTCTAGCCAAATACCTTTTAAAATTGAGATTATTCATGATTAATTAATAGTTGAGATTATTGTAAGAAAATCACGAATAAATTAGATTATTTTATGTAATTTATCAATATCGTATATTATAGTAACATGTTCTGAAACAAACTCAATTAATTCAAGGAATAAACTTATAATTTTAGCATAGGTTTATGGATGCGTTGCTTGCTAAACCCATTCAATCGCTATGTCATATAAAGTTATAAACGGTATGAACAATAATTTTTTTAGAAATTTTGAATTATGACGTGAAAAAATTCCACCTGCAACATATAAAAAAGGACACTTTTGATATTTCGCACAAGGCAGGGTCCGAATGGGGGGTTTTCTTTTTCTTGAAAAATGTGGACAAATCAAACTTGTTCCGCCAAAAAGGATTTAAAGAGTTATGCACGCAGTCAAGAAATCCCCAACTGATACCTGCATTTAGTAGGAATCGAACCCCAATCTTTTACTCCACATACAAATAATTTATCCATTAAACCAAAAACACTTTTGATTAACATATAAAGCTTCATATTACAAATCTACTAAAACTACCCAAGTCAAGTATAAGTAATGCTAAATTTTCTCCACAACTTTATTGAAGCATTATCTACGTTAAAAAAACTTATGTACACATTGGTTCCGGCCACAAACCATTCAACACGACTAATCCCTCGGTCCCTTGTAATTTTCCCATCTTCTATTTAAATTAGGCACAATAAATTTTTTCAATGCTATTTGAAAATATAATCCCACCACCTTAACACATTTTTATAATTAATTTTTTTTTTATTATTTCCCGCAGTAAATTACAGCTAAAAACAAAAATTAGCCAAGTTAATTTAATTCTTCAATCTCTGGGTCATCCCCATAATTCAAAATTAAGAAGATAGAGGTGTATATGATATAAGGTAAATATATAAGAAAATAAAAAATTAAACTAACAAAAGCGCAGTGGCGGATCTAGGACTCATACTCGGTATAATATATTGATGTCCTTTCCTTTTATTTAACTCTTCTTAGCTCATATATAATTCATTTGACTTTTGTTTCTAATTTTATAGCGAATTATTCTAAAGTATATATTAATAGAATAAACAGAATTGATTGTTTGCCATTTATTCATAAGAAACGAGTATAAATACAATCCTAATTAATAGGTTTATGGAAACTAAAATATTTTCTAATATAATTAGCAAGATTTGATGATTCAAAAAATATACAAAATATACAATAAAATAATGATGATGGAATGATACCCTTCAAATTATTTGATTGGACCCACTCACAAACATAAAAGAGTATAGACTATAGAGTAAGTTGTAGCTATATGAATGTACTACTATAAATACATCATCTTAAGAGAATATGATACCAAGAAATTTAACTGTTGTGATTAATGGTGTGACTTGAGTACACCAAATTAATCTTGAGAATACATAGAAGTGGAATCTCATGGGTAGACTAAAAGTGTGATTTTAATTTAGTGATTAAGTGTAATTTAAAAATGTGGGAGTTAATATGTAACTTAAACACATGAGAATTAAGATGGTAATTAGTGAGCATGATGAATAAATAAGTTAATGAGAAGCTCAAGAGGTGTAGAAGAATCAAGCCTTGCCAAGAAGCTGAACTGTCATCAGTAGCCTCAAGTGTGCCATGCTCGAACGAGCCTATTTGTGTTCGAACGAGCCAGCTGCTAGCAACAAAACAGAAGCTGCCACTTGAAGGATGCTCGAACGAGCATAGGGAAGCTCGAACGAGCATATCAGCAGCAGGGTCCTTTGGATTCTTTTCGTGGCATTCCAATAGTTCTTAGAAGTTGTTCAATGCTCTCAATTATATTTAATTCCAAGCACTAAGTAATTTGTACATTTATTAAGAGTGCTAATTTACTCTTATAAATAGTGAGTTTGGTAAAGCTCATGGACATCCACAAAAATCATCCACAAAATAACCCATAGCCTAAACACTTAGCCTCATCTCTTCTCTAATTGTAATTTCTGAATTGTGATAATATAAGAGATACTACACCACGGGGGACGTAGCCAATTTTGGGTGAACCTCCTTAAACATTTGTGTCGTTTATTATTGCATTTTATTCCTACAAACATCGAGTTATAGTTTGCGTAATTTGTAAACACAAGACTTCACATATTTCGATCTTGGTGGTGTTAGTGGTTGTAACACATCGTTCGATCACTAATACGTCATCGTTTTCATTAACTTTTTCGAAACGAAAGCAAAAATAAATTTGAACAATGACAATGTGGAAGAAAAAAAGGAATTATCAATGTGAGTGACCTTTTGACAAACAACTTAAATTTTTTTTAAACATTCATAGAAAAAAACTTATTAACTTTAATAATATCAGTTTTTGATTAATCATAAATACTAATTTTTAACCATTCATAGAAAAAACTTATTAACTTGAATTATGCTCAAACTTTCCTAATAAATATTTACATATATAAGATTCATTTCCTAATAAATTTTCTTTTTTAACTTTAACTATGCAATGGTCTAGAAATGAGTCGGGCAAAACTCAACTTTAAACGGGTCGAGTTGGATCTTATAAAACGAGCTAATAACTGGGCTTTTAACGAGTTGGGCTCGATGGCCCACCCTTACCTGACGCGACCCTTTTTATCTTTATAGGTCAATTGTTCTTGCACGTCGTCATCATCATCATCATACCCAGTGTTCCCGCACATAGATGTTCTTGCACGTAATGATAATTATTTGGCAAAATCATTTCATAACTGTTTAAGAGGACGGAGTAATTCCACAGTTTTGCACCAAATACTAATGATATCAAGATGAAGAAATAACAAAAATCTTTCAAACAAGAACATTAATTAATTAGTTGATAATGGCAATGTCAAATCATCTCCAAAAGGAGTGGTAATTAAAGTTTAATATACTGGAGGTAGTTACAGTCATGGGAATGATTACAATAATAAATTGAGAGTAAATCATGTGATGAATGAATATCTATATCTATATACAGTAAAAACAAGAAAGTTAAATTATTGGTAAAATACTAGTAATAAAAATGGGAAGGCCAGTTTAGGGCCCGCTAAAACCCTGTTTTTAGTCTGTTTTGTACATAGTAAAAGTTAATCCTCTAGAAGTCCAGTCCAGTCTATTTAATGTCCGACCCGTTAAAGGGTCGTGCCTAGGGCCTTGATGAGCCCTCGGCCCATTGCACACCCCTATCTGTAACATCTCCTTTCTAGTTGTAGCACGAGATTCACAAATTTTCAACTTGCAAAAAATAAAAGAGGGAAATTCCATGTAGTAACCCTGAGATATTAGGTTTTCTACGCGGTTACCAAAGTTTTCAACAATCCACGCGGTAACTCTGAGGTTTACCAAATTCTTCGTCCATGAGCTTTTTAAACAGAAAATGTTAGAAAACTGAGGCAATGAAAATATAAAAAAAAGGCTAGTTAGAATTAGAATTACATAAATCAAATTTTAAAGAAAAACAAAAAAATCACAAAATAATTGGCTAGTTTTGAGTAATAGCAAGCCTTTATTAAATAAAAAATCACTAAAAATAAATAATTCAGTAGCAATTTAGTCGGAAATTCCGACTAACGCATGTTGGTCGGAAAATCAGTCGGAAATTTCTGACTATTTTGGTTAGTCGGAAATTTTTTAGTCGGAAAATTGTATTTTTTTTGTAGTGACAATAATCAATCGCATTACTAGTAAGTTAGATAATACAATACACTAACTCAAAATATTTGAAACTACATATTTCATCAGTCCTTTAAGTTTATTTTTAAAAGTGATAATTTCTCTTACTATATGTGATTTTTAGTAGCAAATTAAAAAAAACTATATTTAGTACAAGTCTACTCTACTAAAAAGCCAAGTCAACCATTACTTTAATTAATGATGCATAAGCTATTAAGCCCTCTAGGTAAAACTTTGTCTTTATAGAAAAGACTTTGACCTGTAGTAGCCATGCCACTCCAAAACCATCGTTGCGTTTACGCTTATGTAGAGATACTTTCTCATGGAAGAAATTTCCTTCATCAATCTGTTTCTATATTTTCTTTTTCATTCATATTATATTTTTGTGTGGAAATTTTTGACATGGAAAATTTATCCTATTAATGAGAGAAAAATTATCTCACCCCTTCCTAAATATTAATTTATGTTGAATTAAAAAAATAAATTCTTTTAAGTGTGTTTAAATATATCAAAATGAGTGTCTAATTATAGAAAATAAAAGTGTGTGACCATTAATTAGTATGTTTATATATATTTTTTGATATATATATATTTCATTTTTATTTTGTTACTTTATAAGTAAAAATAACGTCAAATATATTTCATTTTTATTTTGTTACTTTATGTGTTTTAATTTTAAATTATTTGAAAATACGAGGACTAATAAGATACCGCCATATAGACAACTTAACCTCTCAAATTGGTCAAACCCTCAAACTTAATGGTCAACAAACGTTTTCCGTTAAGTGGTAGTCATTTGCAAAGATATATATTAAATTAGATAGTTTTGTAAAAAATATTATATTAGGTAGTTTTTATTTTATGGTATGGACTTTCTTGTACATTCTTATATTCTTTATAATATAATATTATATGTACTTAATGAATAATTAATTAGTCAAAGTTACTGGGAACATGATTTCTAAAACGACAACTAAAAAGTAAAATCTACTTTTTGTGGTTTTATATTTTTGGTTTTTAGTTAACAAAAATGAAAACAAAAAACGATAACAAATGGACCATTAACAATGCTCCAATGATGAATCATTATGTATACAACTCCAGAACTTACCGTCAAATATGGAAAATATGAGCAAATCATAAATCAAAAAATGCTCCAATGATCACATTCACCCACTAGGTACATATTTATATTTTTTTATGGAAAAGAAAGATTATTGTTACAAAATATTACTATTAAAGCATAATGAAAAGAAAAAGAAAATGCTACAAATTTAAAAACCTACCAACTTTCTAATCATAACTCTTTTAGTTCTTTGTTCTTCTTGCTCTACTTCTTCTAATGAAATGGTGTTCATGAAAATCGAGTAAAGCCCATTCCATCTTGATCAACAATTTAAAAAGCCAAAACGGCCTTCCCACTGACAATATGTAGTATCCCCAAGCCAACCCAACTATTATACCACTTCCAAATCCAATCACTACAACTTCCCACATCGATAATTCTGTTTTTTCTTCCACATTGTCATTGTTCAAAGAGGGTACAATAGTGCTGTTATTGCATTCAAGCAATGGTGCTCCACACAATCCAAGATTTCCCTTGTACGAATCAGATGAGAAGGTATCAAAATTATTACCATGGGGTATGGGCCCAATCAGTTGGTTATATGAAACATTAAAAACCTCGAGAAATGTTAAATCAACAAGTTCTTGAGGAATTTCACCTATAAACCTATTTGTTGATAGGCCTAAACCATCCAACAGTGTTAAGTTCTTGATGGTTGAAGGGATTTTTCCGGTAAAGAGGTTATGTGAGAGATTCAGATTTCGAAGTGCGCGTAACATTCCTATTGATTTTGGAATCTCTCTGTGAAATTTGTTATTGGACACATCAAATGTTGACATAGAAGTAATAATCTTTTTATATTCCAATTTTATCCCCTTTACTACCATCTTAATGGAGTACATATAACTAGTAACTTTATTTTCCATGTATGTTGGTCTTCTTATAGGAGACACATCAAGATCCATCATGGCTTGAAATTTTTTGATGTACATGAATGGCAACGTACCACACAAGTTGTTGTTTGAAAGGTCGAGAATTTTTAGATAACTCAAATTGTTTGAAGAAACATCTAGGTAACTCAATTTCCCATTAGTCCCCAACTTTTGTGGAATACTTCCCGTGAAGTTATTCCCCCTTAATCCAAGTATTTCTAACTTGGGTAAATCTCCAATTAACTCTGGTATGAACCCTTGTAATTGGTTAATTGATAAATCCAATTCTTTTAAACTCTTTAAGAATCCTAACTCATAAGGAATTAATCCTGAAATGTTGTTGTTGTTAAGATACAAAACTTGAAGCCTTTGAAGTTTACCAAACTCTGACGATATTGTATCAGAAAAGTAGTTATAATCAAGGGAAAGGTACCAAAGCTCTGACATATTAACAACAGATAAAGGGAGTGGGCCACTTAATTTGTTAGATTCTAGGCTGAGATAACGGAGTTTTGTAAGGAGAGAAAGAGAAGACGGACATGCCCATAAAAAAGTTATAATCTAAAGACAGTTTTTGCAGGTTTGTAAGGAAACCTATATGAGGAGAAAGAGTACCATTGAGCTCTAAGTCGGAGATGTCTAGAAAAATGACGGTTGGAGAGTGAGAAGACGAAGAACAAGTGACGAATGACCAAGTGCAATGGTGAGTAGTGTTTTTCCAAGATGATAGACTGTTATCAGGATCATCTGTAATGGCAGATTTAATAGCTAATAATGCTTCTTGTTCTGATAATATTCCGCCATTGATAATGCTAAACCGTAGGTGTTGAATAACAAAGAAGAAGAAAAAAAGAATTTGCATTATTTTTTTTCTTTTGCTTTGTTGGGTAGAATGCCGGAATTGAAAGACTTTTTATAATGCTACATGGGTTAAAAGCAACAAATGTGACATAAAAACTACTCATTTATAAATGAAGACTATATACTCCCTCCGTTTTTTTATGTTCTTCCACCTTACTATAATGGGTAGTTTTAAAAGTTCTTCCATTTTAGAATACTTTCTATTTTTGGAAAGTTTTCATCTCACTTTTACCCCTTAAAACTCCACTTTCCTTACTTCACACTACTATTTAATTATTTTCTCTCTCATACTTCCAATACAATCATTACTTCACAGTAATATTTAATTATTTTTTCTCTCATAATTCTAATACAATCATTACTTTCCACTACTATATAATTAAAATAATATCCACTACCACTAAAGATTATTTCTTTCTTAATATTTGTGAAAAACCCAAAGTGAAAGATCAAAAAGGAAGGGAGGGAGTATAATGATATCCTCATCATATCTAATGTTGACATAAAACAGAGAAATCACTAAAGCATCTTCATGGTGACCTAAAAAAAAGGTCATCACATATTTTTTTCTCTTTTCTAAATGTTTATATTTCAACCTGATCTTATAAAAAATGACCTCTTTTAAACAGAGTCGTCTGTGACATTTTGAGGGCCCTAGGCAAAATAGTAAAATGTGGGGCCCTTAAAAAACAATAGTAGAAGACGTGAAAATAAATTCATTCATTGAAGCACAAAACGTTTTGACAAATTACATCTCCAATTTCAATAGATGTAAAAACAATAACTCAAAAGATCATAATTCAAAAAATATGAGTTCTACGGGCTTTTCGAGATGCAAAATCATTAATAAGAGTATCAACGTCGATCTTCTCTAAATGTTCCTTCTCGATAGATAAAATTGCAAGCTTATTCAACCGTTCTTGTGACATTGATGACCTTAGGTACGTTTTGATTAACTCTAGTTTTGAAAAGCTTCTTTCGGCTGATGCCACGGTCACCGGAATTGTTAGAAATACTCCCTCCTATTCACTCAAAAGGGGACATTTGGGTTGGGCATGGTTTTTAAGAGTGGAATGATGGGGTATTTTAATTGATTAAATTAATTGTAAAGGTAGTGGTTGTGTATTGGGAGTAGTAAAAGTGGGGGTAGTTGGATATTTTAATTGATTAAATTAATTGTAAAGATGAGAGTAAAAATAGAAATGTGACATTTTGTGTGAATTGGCCCAAAATAGAAATGTGCCCTTTTGAGTGAATAGGAGGGAGTATTCTATAAGCAATCAAAGCATTTGGATAACAACATGCAGATTTGACAAACTCAAAAATTTCGGTGGCTAACATTACATTATTTGGCAAACTAGATTGCAACACTTTCAATTCAGAATAAAGATCATTTATCCACTATTTATCTTTATTTTACTATTTTGCCTAGGGCCTCATATTTCGCCTAGGACCCCATTTTACCATTTCATAGCTCATGAGGACTTTGATCGGAGACGAGGAAAGTTCGAGGCTGATTTGATTGAGTTATGAATATTCCAAGGTGTTTAAATGTCCTATGTATGATCTCGGGCTAGATTATGAAAGCTTTGGTCGAATAGAAGTTAAATAGAATTACAAAATGTTCTGATACCTTCTTTGAGTTAATTTCGGTCGAGACAAACTCACTTCGACCAAGACAGACGCAATTCGGTCGAAACTGTTGTTGCACCCAAACCTCTGATGTTTGCTGAATGAAACTTCGACCGAAACTGATTTCAACTTCCACAGAAGCAATGACCTGCTGCCTTCCCTTTTTTTTAATTGTTATATCCGCAGCTTCACTAACATATCATTAATTGTTGGTAAGCTCCATGATTGAGAGAAATTGATCTACAACCTCAATCTTTAAAACTTTTAATATAACTACTTACTACTTCTTTTCACTTATTACTATATTAATAATAACTTTTTTTAAACTATATTATGTACCTCTAGTTACACAAAAAAGCAAAATATTTTCAACCTCGACTTTAGCATAACATTGCTAACATCAAATACATACTAATTATCTTCGCTTCAAATTGATTTTTTAAGAAAAGTAGGATATCTTGGGAGAGCGCGTGCTACAACTAATATAATCAAAAAGAGGATTGAGGAGAGATCAGAGGAATGGGAAAAGTAAAGACATAATTTGATTGTGCATACATATCGGTATATTATTTTAATTTTACATATTTTAAATTTCGCTTAGTAAAATATCATAACAAAATGAATATTAAAAAAATTTATATTGAGCTAAATTAAACAATATCCTACTTATTTAATTAAAAGTAATTAATAAATAGTGTCAAAATAAATGAGACCTTTAGTGAAAATAGGGGGAGTACTATTTCAATCCTTATCTATTATACTCAAATGATATTTTTTTTGACTAAAATTGAATTTCTACTCATAACTTATTTTTACAACTTAAGTTGATTTTTACTGATTTAAACAAAATTTTATCAAACTATAATTATTTGAGCATGAGCTATTACGCTTATAGATATATTTTCCATTGCTTATATCATAGTGATATTTATGGTAAAATTTCATACTTAGTTGGAAATGCCTTATATCATAAATATATTTATGGTAAGTTATAACTAATATAATAGTGATATTTTTTATATAATATATCATACTTAGTTGGAAATGCCTTAAAGTGGAGGCATTATATATTTATGGTAAAATAAAAACTTAAAATGAAATAGTGAAGATAAATGTAGGATAATATGAAGGAAATTGTGTATAAACAATTAAGGCTGCAAAACGAAGACAAATCTAACATAATTATTTCCTTCATTGGAAAGTAAGTAAATGGTGGTGAAACTGAAAATTAAATTAAACTGAAAACTTAGTTATACAGCTTTAATATTTAATATATATTTTACAACATTTTGACATTCAAGAAAGTATTCCCTTCATTTTCATATGTTTTTTCTTTACAAAAATGAACAGAAAAAACAAATGAAAATAGAGGAGGTAATTTACTTAACCAAATGGATAAGTTTATGATTTTAGCCTAGGTTTATAGATGTGTCCACAATAGGCCGAGTTTGATTGCTATGTTAAACAGAAGGGTATAAAGTATAAACTATATATATCACAAATTTTACACAAAAATAACCTCACTTTATTTTAATATTTTAATAATACTTTTTGTCTCCACACATCTTCCACTAACTTCATTTTAACATTTCTATATTCTTTATGGTCTCTACGTGTTTTTCTTAGTTTCCGTGAACATTTCTTGCGAGAACAGTACTTTTTATATTTAAAGTTCTAGCATTATCCAACTCAACTACTCATAGCTAAATTTTTTCCAAAACTTTATTGGAGCATAATTCAAGTTAGAAAACTTTAGTTGTAGAAGTCAAAGGAGTATTATCCCCGTTTAGAAAACTTTTGATATACACTTCCCACCACAAACCATTCAACACGATTACTGCTCCGAAGTTTACTCTAATGGGCGGATTGTCGAAAAAAATAGTGATATTTATCTATAACTATTACTAAAACAAAACACGCTGCCATCATCACTAATTAATATTTCTAATAACTCAAAACAAATATAGATATCTTTTTTAAAAAAACACAAATATAGATTTGGCTATAGTCATTCTTAATTTTAAGGTTTGATCCCTAAGTTTTAAGGTGACTACCTAACAAACTCAACAAATTTTATTTTTTATGTCCTCTCATTTGTCTACCTATACTACTCATTAGATTTGGCCGTAGTCATTCTCAATTTGCCCCATTTTCTATTTTAGTTAGTGCGCTAAAAAGACTTGTGTTAGTTTGTTTGGCCAGTCTACAGTCTCCATAAGTATTCATTGACGTCTCGAGGAGCAGGAATAATTTGCAAATAACCCCATGTAGATTGAAGGAATAATTTGCAAATAATGCTAATTTCCTAGCCGTTACAAGTGGATAAATTTTTTATTTTACTTTGCAAATTCGTAATTCAAAAATGCTTACTTAGTTAGTGCTAAATTGTTCTAGTATACATAGACTTGTCTATGCTCTCTTGTAATGATTCATCATTCAACATTACTTGTTAGAAATAAAAAATAACTCCTTATTTTCTTGTTGTAACTCTTCCTCTAAACCTCTATCAAGGTAAGAGTGATTTAATAATATTGAACCCACGAAAATTGCTGTAAATGTAGTATGTTTATTAATCGAACTCGGAAGAAAAAACTAAGACATCTTATGCTAGCTTTGTAGACATATGATGAAATGAAATATTTCTCAAATGAAGGATGATCACATTCATATATTAGGTACACCATTATATTTTTTTTTATTATACAATCACTAGTACAAAAATGACTTTAGGTTATTGGTAACACATTTTGATATCCAACTTTTTAAAAACATTAGGTAACAGTTTTGTAACACTTTATCTTTAAGTAACACAATCATGTAACACTTTTAAAATTAATAACACTTATATGTAACACTTTCAAATTTTGGTAACACTTATATGTAACACTTTAAAATTGGTAACACTTGTAAGTAACACTTTCAAATTTGGTAGCACTTATATGTAACACTTTAAAATTGGTAACACTTGTATGTAACACTTTAATAACTAGTAACACTACATGTAACACTTTAAAATCGGTAACACTAGTATGTACTCCCACTTTAATAAGTAATAACGACACTTAACATTTTAGGAATTGGTAACACTAATATATAACACTTTATAAATTAGACACTAATAGGTATATTTTATATTAGTAATAGTATTAAGTAACACTTTTAATATTAGTAAACCGTTTGTAATTTACTTAATTTTTTTTTTAAATTTTAAAATTAAAATTGAAAAAATTATTATTATTGGGAATTTTTGTTAGTTTAATCCTTTTTCTTAATATTAATAATGTAAACTTTTAATATTTTATATCCTAGCAAGCTACCTAATTAATTTTTTACAATTTATTACCACTACTAATTAAAGAAGAGGGAAAATAAATTTGAAGAATTTAATTCACCCTAAAAATTTATAAAAAAAATAAAATTTTAAAAATAATTAAAATTAATAGAGAGGAAAAAAAATTTATAGAAAAAAATAATTAAACCTAATAATTAAATATGGGAAAAAAAAACTTATTATGAATGTTAGAGCAAAACCGCGCCTCTTTCAACACATATTTTCAGAACGAAAACTGCGTCTTCTCCCGCATCCTCCATCTGCATCTCCCTCGTCCCTCACAAAATCCAGAACGAAAACTGCGTCTCCTCCCGCATCCTCCATCTGCGTCTCCTCCCGCACCACCGTCTTCCCTCTTCCCTTTCAAACCAGAACGAAAACTGCATCCGTCTTCTTCCCTCTTCCCTTGCACCGGCCATAATTCGTCCCGCCGTCTGCGTCTCCTCCCGCTGCTGGTTCTTCGCCATAATCTGTGGTAGGTATAAATTTCCCTCTTTAATCTCCTAATACAAATTCATATTGTTTAATCTGTAGTTATGCTTTGGATTTTGCTTCAATGACCTAATTTTAATTTGTTATTTTTCGGAAATTGATGTATAATTTCAGTTTTGTTGTTGCTTGTTGTTGATTTGCTGATTCTTGCTATACCAATATAATTTCAAATTAAAGAAGTTAATTCTATAAACTTCTTTAATTTGAAATTCATATTGTTGTTGATTCTTGTTTTTCGGAAACCGTATTCAATTTGAATATTGTATAGTTAAAATTTTAATTTGAATATCAGCTTTAATTTGATATTCCTTAATTTGAATATCTGAATTTGTTGTTATGGCTGCTGGTGCTCCGCCATTGGAAATTCTCCTTCATCTTCCTTAATTTGAATATTCTTAATTTGAATATCAGCTTTAATTTGATATTCCTTAATTTGTAGTGAGCTTTCTTTTTCCTTTTGTTTCATTGTGTGTTTTGTGTTATTATCTGCATCTCCACAAATCCATTCAAACTAATACTGAGTAGTCAATCAAATATATTATTCCTACTACATAATTCTAACAATGTCATGAATTATTACTGAAAATAAATTTTAAAAAAAGAAATTCTACATTGATGGAAGAAAAGAGACAAAAAGGTCTCTTCCAGATTGAATACTGTTGTCTAGGGGAAAACTTTTGCATTTCAGACAACCGTGTCTCCTTGTCAACATAAATTATTTATTTTATAAATACAAAATGAAAGTACTTCATTTATCAACTACTACTAGTAGTAAAAAGAATTGTAAAACTCCCACATTTTGATTTTGTTATAGAATACATAGAAACTTTTATTTATTTCTAATTTATTATATAGTAAAATTAAGTTTGATAGTAAAATAACAAAATGATGACGACACTTATGATCGACATTTGATCGCTAAATTGGCTACGGCTCATGTGTCGTCGCCATTTATAGGAAAAAGAGTGAAAATTAGAGATCTTTTGAGATGGAAGTATTTTAGATGTGTGATAACAGGTGGCTAATGATTTTTATGCACACAAAATAGCCTGCTACTGCTGCTGATCCAAAATATTTGAGATGGAAGTTTTTGACATGCTAGATGTAAGGAATTACTTTCTAAACTTAATTATTTGTTTTGAAAATTAACAGACGAGACAAAATGAGTAGTTGGACCAACTTATTACAGTCTAGCAATGAATATGAGAAAGGCGTTCTAGATTATTTAGACCGAGCATTTGCTACGCAAGCCATTGGAGATCAAATAATTTGCCCATGTAAAGAGTGTTATCGCCGTTTTTGGTTTCGTAGAGATAAAGTGTACAATCATTTGATCGCAAATGGGATCATGCCAGGCACCGAAGGATGGCTGTGTGATGAGAATGACACATCTTCAACAAAAAACACTAATGTTAACAATTCACGAGCTTTTCTAGATGACATGGAACGTTTGATATATGATACTCATAGGGATGTGGCAACCATGTTTCCACGTGACCATGAAGGGGTTGGAGAGGAGGCCAATACAGAGGCTAAAAAGTTTTATAGGTTAGTAGAAGAGGGAAATGAAGAGCTATATCCTGGATGCAAAACATTTTCAAAACTTTCGTTCCGCATTCGCATGTTCCTTTTAAAGTGTAAACATGGGACAACGAACACTGCCTTTACAGATTATTTGCAATTATTTCGAGAAGCAGTACCAGATTCTAAATTGCCTAAATCTTATAATGAGGCAAAGAAAGTGGTGAAAGATTATTTGCAATTATGTCGTCATCATTTGGATGTCAGGCATATAGAAAAAAACATTTGCGATAGTTTGCTGGGAACTTTATTAGACATTACTGGAAAGTCTAAAGATCACCACAAAGCTCGATTAGATATGAAAGAAATGGGAATAAGAAAAGAATTGCATCCTTTGGAATCAGGTGATGATTGCTTTGTCTTGCTTCCTAAAGCATCATTTTCAATGACGAAGGAGGAAAAGAGAATATTTTGCGGAGTTATAAAGAAGGCAAAGCTACCGCAAGGGTGTTCATCGAATCTTGCAAGGTGTGTGCAGGTGAAGGAGGGAAAAATTTTAGGGTACAAGAGTCATGATGCTCATATTATAATGCATCACTTACTTCCAATTGCTGTTATAAAAACTCTACCAAAGCATGTGGCTTTGCCTCTTATTAGATTAAGTGCCTTTTTCAGATCAATATGTAATAAAGTTATCAATCCAAATGATTTGGATCGCCTTCAAACTGAGATTAGTGAGACTCTTAATTTGTGATCTTGAAAGAATATTCCCACCATCTTTCTTTGATATCATGGTTCACTTGCCCGTTCATTTAGTCAATGAAGTAAAGCTTGGTGGTCCAGTATGTGATTGGTGGATGTACCCGATTGAAAGGTATCTAGGAAAGTTGAAATCTTATGTCAAAAATAGAAATCGTCCTGAAGCGTCGATTGCAGAAGGTTATTTGGCTGAAGAGTGTTTGGTATTTTGCTCTAGATATTTGAATGACCGAGAAAAGATGCGATCAAAGGGATCTAATCAATCTCATAAAACAGATAATAACGCTACAAATGAGGGGTCATCTTTATTCCCTATAACTTGTTATCCTCTTGGGAGGAAAAAGAAGGGAAAGAAAGGAAATGCATTTAGTCTAGATTCCAAGACAAGGACTCTGGCACATCGTTATGTATTGTTCAACTGTGAAGATGAACAAGTTCAATATTATATCGAGTGAGTACTTTTTTTGTTGTTCAATATAATATATTAGGCTTATAAATAATTTGATTATACTTACTTTTATTGTGATATCCTAGGGAACATGAGAAGGTTGTGAAAAATAAGTCAAAAAACAAGCGGAATAGAAGGTGGAAGGAGGCCCAACAACATAGCAATGAATTAATGGATTGGTTTAAGGTAAAGATTGAGTCAGCTAATGTCTCATATCCATTTAAGTGGCTATCATTGGGTCCTTCTACTACTGCAAGGAGATATGTTGGATATTTTTGTTGGATATTCATTGATAGCAACAAATGGATGAAGATAATAAGTCACCGTCTCATGCTCTTATGTACAAAGAAACTAGAAAAAGAAAAGAAGGAAAAAACTACAAAACATCATACGATCTTATTCAGAGTAACATTGTAAGTTTTATTTTTAAGTCCATCTTAGTTGTATGCATTTTAATAGAAACTTATAGTTGATACACGTTTATCTTAATTATACTATAGGATAAGATGGAGGAGGTACAACGGGAAACAAAAGTTGATGGAGATAGCGCATTTCATGAAGTAATGAACCCAGAAAAAAATAAGAAACGACCATCAAGAATGTGTTTGGCAAAGAAACAAAAGACTAATAAAGCTACAGTAGGCGGTGTAATAGTTCCTGAAGAATTTTTGCAACCATATAAAGAAGAAATCGTGAAGGACACTGTGGCACAATTGTTGACGTTGTTCAAGCAACATCTTCCTCCTGAATCATTTAACCAAGTGATAACACATATGCCAGGACATCAGGTAAATACACTTACAATTTTCTTGTGCTTTTTATATATATTTAATGATAATATGTTCTTAGTTGTCGATTTCATATTTATTGGAAATTGAATTAGAATGAAAAAAACTTGAAATTGTTTGGTCAACGTTTATTCAAATATTAATGTGGTATGAAATGCTATATAGCTGGTTGTGATTCTGTGATGGAAGTTTTATTTTTAAAATATGGATATAGTTCAAAATACAAAAGAGGTGCTGCCGAAATTTCTGTAAATTTATAATTAAACTTAGTTGGTGCTTTAAATAGGTTTTTTTATATATTTAATGATAATATGTTCTTAGTTGTCGATTTCATATTTGTTGGAAATTGAATTAGAATGAAAAAACTTGAAATTTTTTGGTCGACGTTTATTCAAATATTAAAGTGGTACGAAATGTTATATAACTAACTGGTTATGATTTTGTGATGGAAATTTTATTTTTCAAATATGGATATAGTTCAAAATACAAAGGAGGTGCTGACGAAATTTCTGTAAATTTATAATTAAACTTAGTTGGTGCTTTAAATAGGTTTTTTTATTATTGTGTTTTGTGGATTGTTTGTTTTGTACGCTTATTGGGTTTTGTTTTGTTGTGGTTTTTAAATGTCATCGAGTGGTGTTTGTTTTGTCACTCATAGGGGTTCATATTATAGTTAATTGCTTTGATATAGTCTTTAATTTCAATAATATGATACAGGTTCAAGAGGGGAGAATGGAAACAAATCATATCAGTGATGATGAAGCTGCATGCGAGGAAGAAACACACATATATCACAATGAGAAAGAGCAATAAGGGATTTAGTTTCACACTATATTTTGTATTTCAGTTGTATAATCAAGTTCTTACGAACATGTATAGATATATCTAGTATATTTTAGTTGTATAATCAAGTTCCTACAAACATATATAGATATATTTTCTATATTTTAGTTACACTGTATAATCAAGTTCTTACTAACATATTATATATATATATATATATATATATATATATATA
>CM033456.1:1441404-1488904 GCA_019425755.1 Amaranthus cruentus
ATCAGGCCATGGTCAAGACAAAATTGTTTCATTTTAAGGGAGATGTATTCACCACCATTATTAGATCGCAGAATTTTAAGTTGAGCATGAAATTGAGTGAGAAGCATGTGATAAAACTTAACAAAGACATCAAAGACCTCAGATTTGTGTTTCAGAAAATACACCCAGCACATACGAGTACAATCATCAATAAAGGAAACAAAATATGAAAAACCATGTGAATTAGTGTGAGGAGCTGGGCCTCACACATCAGAATGTACTAACTCAAAAGGTTTATTTGCCCGAGACTTGCTAGAAATATATGAATGTTTATGGCTTTTAGCCAGTACACAAGTCTCACAGTCCAAAATTACATCACAATCATAAAAAGCAGGAAACAATTGTTTTAGATAACCTAAAGATGGGTGACCTAAACGACGGGTCCAAGTCAATAGTTGATTAGCAGGAGTACCGTGAGAAAGCATCGAACATCCATTTTGAGTTGCCTCATCAACATAGTAGAGTCCATCTCGTTCAGTGCCACGCCCAACAATCTTCCCCGTCCAAGCAACCTGTACAATACAACTGATAAGTGCAATTATTTGCACTCATCGTTTACTTATTTATGCTCCTTTTAGGTGTTTACAGGCGGTTTAGGATTGATTTATGCGTATTTGCACCATTTCGGTACTCCATGGTCAAATTATGGGAAAATGGGTGAATTATGCCTTCTTTGATGTGTTTTTGTGGGTGTTCGGTGCTAATCATGTCTATAGGGCTCAAAGACCATATCAAGCTATCAATTTTGTCAAGCCATGAAGAGTAAAAGAGCAAAAGAGTAGAAAAGTGTTGCTAATGCAAAAGTTTTAAGGTGAAATTTGATACATGTGTACTCTTTTGGCCATAACTTTTGATAGAAATATTGCATTAATGCAAGGTTTGCGGCATTGGAAACTAGACTTCAAGAGCTTTCCAATGGTATATTATATTTTTAGACAATTATCAACAATGATCGAGGAATTAGCAATATGGAACGAACAATTGGCTGAGCGATCAGCTAGTCTTGCTCGTAATCAAGTAATTCTCGATCAAATGGTAATGGACAATGAGAAAACTAGTGGTGCAACAATTGAGCTTGATGACTCCCTTTCTTCAAAGGGTAATGTGGGTGAGTTACATTTTCCAATGGAATAGGGTGATAACCTTAATAACTCTTACTTGCCTATTGATTTGTATTGTGATAGCTCATTTATTGATGATGAGGAAGTAGGGTCTTTAGCGTCTGATGCTATTGAGTCTTATGATATTACTTCTTATGATTGTGTCTTTCCATCTCCCCTCATTCATTCACCACCCATTGAGCATGAGTCTACCATTGACCATCCCAACTTCGTTAATGAGGAATGTCATTTCAAGTCTATTTTGGAACGTGAATTTGATGCACTTGAGATAATGTTAGAGGGTAACAGAGTCTATGATGATGAAACATTAGCAGTGGTTAACTCTTTTGATACTGAGTTTCTTCATCTCGAGACTTCTTCGTGTCTCGAATTGTTTTTGGCTGAGGAAGAAAAGTCCCTTATAGTTGCATTTCCACCTTTAATTCATAAGAGTACTATAGAGTTTGTTGATTCTGATGTTACTCCTGATAATTATGTTATTGACAAACTCTCCTATTATAGTCTCTTTGACCATGATCCATATGTGCTAAATTGACAAGTTGAAAAGGGCTCTCACCTTTATTTTTGCAGCTGTTTTTCTTTCGAACTACCTCTATTATGTTGGTTTAAATTTTTCAGAGGAGTTCGATAAGATGCTTAGAGCTTTGTCGATGTCCAATCTTGAGCACAACAGCCGAGCTATAGACATTAAACAAGCGCTTTGCGGGAGGCAACCCGTACTTTGTAGCTAGATCTTCTTGTTGTTTTAGTTCTTTTCCTTTTAGACTTCCTTTATCCATGTGTTTCTGTTTTTCATGGTTTGTTCCCTTGCTTGCTTCACAGTTAAGCATTGGGGACAATGCTTTCGATAAACATGGAGTGGAGTCTACACCTGTTAGCTGTAGTTTTTATCGCTTTCATAGATTAGTTTTTATTATTGTCTTTTATTTTCTGTTCAAAAAAAAATCATGAGAGTGCTAGCCATAACCTGTGAAGGAGGTCTAGGCAAATGGAGAGTGAGTGTGCTTCAATTGATCTTCATCTACATCCTTTGCCAAGGCGTTCACAGGTATACTTCTTTCCCTATCTCTGTCTTCTATCTATTTCTAGCTCCACTAAATTGTCCCCACCTTAACCTACCTAGCCATCCTCACTGAGATTCTAGCATACCATCTTATACTAACCATTGCATGTTATTTGAGCTACAAATTTTTAACCAATATAAGCCCCCATCCTCTTTTGTCCAAATTAGTTCTTGGATTGCGAGATCCAAGAGCTCCATTATATGAGCCATACTATTTGGAGTTTGGGTGTTCTATTTGGTTTCATCTTGTTGTGGTTGTGTTGATGTTGTGTGGATGTTTGTTTTCTTTTGGGTATGAGGTCGACAAGGGGTTTGGAATTTTTATGGGCTTAAGTGAGATTATTTTTTTTAGAGTTAAGGAGATTAAGGTAGGAAGCCTCTTTCTTTTGGAGAGCCATAAGTAGAGCCGGTGTTCATGTCTAAAGAGGTAATGATGAAACTGATGGTGCTATCCCAGTTCATCATTGGAGTATGTTAGTTAGCTATGCATTCTAGCTTCTATGCTTTGATATGTTTTTATCCAGGGTTACTGAAGACCCTATTGCTACCCATGTTCTGTTTGTGCTTCATTTAAGTACAATCTTAGCTCTATGTTTATATTGTCCCATTGTTTTTGTTTTGCTAAGTTTGTACATTTATTCTTTGGAAAAAGGGAAAACATGCTTGATAAGAGATAAGCCCAGCTAGGTTGAAAACCCGAAAGGGCGACCTAGGCAAAAGAGCGGCATGAGTGGGTGAGCAATGCGACATTTGAAAAAATGAAAGAGTGGCTAGGACGAAAACCCGAAATGAGTTCCTAGGCAAAATGAGAGAAAGAGAGAAATTTTAATGTAATATCCTATCTCATTTGTGCTTGAATTTGGAGACCGCATTTTAACCTTGTTTTAATTCTTTTCAACCTTGATTTGCTCGAGGACGAGCAAAGGTTAAACATGGAGTGGTTTGATAAGTGCAATTATTTGCACTAATCGTTTACTTTTTTATGCTCCATTGAGGTGTTTAGAGGCGATTTAGGGTCATTTTGCTTGGTTTCACGCTATTTCGGTGTTTCATGGTCAAAGTATGGGAAGATGGGTGAATTATGCGTTTTTGAATCATTTTTGTGGGTTTTTGGTGCTAATCATGTATACATTGCTCAAAGAACATATCAAGCTATCAATTTTGTCAAGCCATGAAGAGTAGAAAAGTGTTGTTAATGCAAAAGTTTTAAGGTGAAATTTGATATATGTCTACTCTTTTGGCCATAACTTTTTATAGGAACATTGCATTGATAGAAGGTTTGCGGCATTAGAAACTAGACTTCAAGAGCTTTCCAACGGTATATTATACGTTCGATTCCGACAACCAAGCAAGAAATGGCGAACGTTTGAAATTTGCTGAAGCTGACAGCCCAAAACGCAGACTCGACTTCCTGGGCGTGGAAGTGGCCGCCGAGTCGGCTTTTTCTTCTGATTTTTTTCATGCATTCTGTTTTAGTTACTTTAATTCTGATTCATTTTCTTTTATCTTTATTTTTAATTAACTTCTTAGGGTTTATTAGTGGGTAATTAGAGACACATTATGTTAAGTCTCCTAAGCCTCCTTGAGGGAGCATGAGGGAGGGAGATTGAAACCTTCTTCTTCTTCTTCCTTCTTCTTACTTTTTAATCTTTTAATCTAGCTTTGAATTTACTTTGCAAGAACATCAATTTAGTCTTTGGCATTCAATCTTTCTTCAAGTTTGTAAGTTTCCTTTGGTCCTTAATTTTAGTTTTAATTCATTGTATTAGTTTAAGCTTTATTTGGTGAACTTTGAATTCTAGTTATTTCAATTAATCTTTCTCTAATAAAAAGTTTAAATTGCTTTTCTCCATTATTGTTTTGGTATTTATTGTTATTACTATTAAGTATTTCATTATTGCTCATTCTAATTTATCATTTTATTCATTGTCATTCATGTTTAGCATTAATTTTGAGGTAGTATTTATTGCATTTACCATGTCTAGTGAGTAGATCCATTTTCTAGGGTTAGGGCTTGAACCTATTAGTTGAGCATGAATTGATTCTTGGATGTGTCTATGAAACTATGGATTAAAGTGATTAAATTGTGCCAATTAACCCTAAATTAAATATGCTTTGTCGGACCATTCAATAGAACTAGCGTGTGAGATTGGGATCGACTTTGCTTTAGGGTAAATTTTAGTTAAATTCTTATTAATTAGTTCAATAAAATTAACGTGTGAGAATTGTATTAATCAACAGAGCGAGAGTTTGAGATTAACAAGATCATGTTTAATCACATAATTAATCCGACACTTCATAGACACTAATGAGAATTGGATCATGCAAGACTTTAGGGGATTCGAGACACCCTAGATTTCATCATCATATAGTTCAAAACCATTTTAATTATCGCATTCGTAGTTGTTAATTCAAAACCAATCAACATTTTTATCCCTCTAGCAACATAATCAATTTAAATCGTAGAGTCCATTGTCCCAAGCTTTCTTGTGTTCGACCCGCAGCTACACGTACGTCGTGCGCTTGCGGTTAAATAAATTTGCACATCATCTTCCATTGCAGGTACTTTGGGTAGATGATGAGTACCTTAAATGGTTTATGGGTTTTTTCCGGATCAGAACCCTAAGGCTGTGCTACCATGAAGATAAATAAAACAGCGGAAATTAGGGTTTAAATGTGTTTTCTGTATGTATTAAGAATGATAATACAACCCTTATATACAAGGAGTACTAACAGCTAAATAAGAAAAACAGAATACTCTACATATTAAGCTAACATATAAATGGTAACTAGAATAATGTAAAATTACGTTCCTACAAACATATCCTAGGGCTTCAACCATCATCTTAAGCTTTTGATTGAGATGGTTCTTTGACATGATATTAGAAGCCAGGGTGATAAGAGGTCACAGGTTCGAATCTCAACCACCCCTCATTTAATTAAAGTGGAATATTTAGCGCCGTGTATGAGGAGGGCATGTGCTGCATCCACACTTCTAGCCCAAAGGGCTCTCGTGTGACGGGGCGTGTTAGAGTAAATAACATATCATGGGGCCTCAACCATCAGCTTAAACTTTTGTTTGAGATGGTTCCTTGACAATAAGCAAGTTTGAAAGACGAATGTTGATACTTCAACAAAAAAGACAATAATATTTTAGCAGTTGAAAGACGAAAAATAAATATGCATAGCTAAGTATTAGTGTGCCTACAATCACATTAGGATATTTCAACTTAATTAATTGTGTTGTGAATTGTGATACTTCCAATGTTGATGTATCAGATATGTATTTATTAATATATTAGTCTTGTTATAATCTATATTAATGTAATTAATGTATACGCGCAAATTATAATAATTCAAGAAATACATTAAAAATATTTCAATAGAACTTGTTTTATATCGATGAAACTGAATGCTTTACAAATATTGAGTTGATTTCAACAAAAAAGTTTGAAGTTATTGGCAATTAAAACACACAAAGTAGGAATCTTTGTATAAAAATAAAAACAAAATCGATAAAGAAAATAATAATTTAATAGTAGGAAAACTAGCTCAATGTAAGCATTGTAAACTATTTGGAAAATGAAATTTAGATGGGCATAGTTAAAGTTAAACATTAGTGTACCTGCTATATTATTCTTTGGTGTGATTGTTCCACTCAAGTTATTTTTGGCAACCAACAATACTTCAAGCCTCGTAAGGTTTCCAATATTGACTGGTAAATGTCCCGTGAGTTGATTAACTGCCAAATCTAGAATTATAAGTGACTTACAACTTCCTAAACTCTCAGGAATTCGACCACTAAACTTATTTGAAGAAAGAACTAGACTTTCCAATTTTCCATTGGTCCCCAACTTTTGTGGAATACTTCCCGTGAAATTATTCCCTTCTAATACAAGTGATGCTAACTCAGACCAATCTCCAAAAAACTCTGGTATGACACCTTGTAGATTGTTGTAACGAAGATTTAAGATGGTCAAATTTGTAAGAAGAGAAAAAGAATCTGGTATCTCACCATATAACTGGTTATATGATAAATACAATTTATTCAAACATTTTAAAAACCCTAACTCAGAAGGAATTAAACCCGAAAGATTGTTGTAAGAAAGAGACAAACTTTTAATCTTTTGTAGTTTACCAAACTCTAACGGTATTGAACCGGAAAAGTTGTTACTATGAAGTATAAGGTACCGGAGCTCTGACATATTAAGAACAGATAAAGGAAGTGGGCCACTAAAGCTATTCAAGCTAAGACTGAGAGAACTGAGTTGGGAAAGGAGTGAAAGAGAAGACGGAACATGCCCGTAAAATTGGTTATCCGTGAGAGATAGTTGTTGCAGGTTTGTAAGAAAACCGATTTGAGGAGAGAGAGTACCTTTGAGATTTAAGTCGAACAAGTCTAGAGAAATGACAGTTGGAGAGTGAGAAGACGAAGAACAAGTGACGAACGACCAAGTGCAATGATCAGTAGTGTTTTTCCAAGACGAAAGGCTATTATAAGGATCATTTGTAATGGCTGATTTAATTGCTAATAATGCTTCTTTTTCTAATAGTATTCCGCCATTGATAAAACTTAAGTGAAGATAATTAACAAAGAAGAAGAAAAAAAGAATTCGCATTTTGTTATTTTTGTTGTTATGCTTTATTGGTGGGTAGAATTGAGAATGAGATAAGAGTAAAACCAAAGACTATTTGTAATACAGATATATGCAAGCAGCGGGTCTTTTTGATCAACAGCAACATAGCAAGGCCCCTCATCAGTATCACATAAATACTATCCTCAAATATAAACTATTCACTATTTTCTATTATCTATTTTCGTTGTTTACTTTTTTTTTTTAATTAAATTAGTTTGTTCATAAAAAGTCACGCGTCATTAATATTAGAATTGGCAACTACCGAATATTAATCATGATAATCATAATCATAATTATAATAATAATCATAAATATTAATTAAAAATTTGAAAAAAAAACAAATAATGACTTTTAAAGTTTTGTCAAATATATTAATTTAATCATAACCATAAATACTAATAAAAGAACTGGAAATTAATACATGGTGACTTATTAGAATTTTGTCAAATGTATAAATTTAATATGACTAAACAAATTTAAAAATTAAATAAGATAAGTATTAAAAGATTTCATTACATTAATCTTTATACCAAAATAAGAAACTTTAAAATTTTAATTGCTTTAAAAAATTTTTTATACGTATGTAAAAAATTATTTTGTAAAAATATTGTAGGAAAAATTACCTAGAATAATCCAACCTTTTCATAATTTTTCTACGATAATTTCACTTATTAATTAACCATGAATAAAACCAACCGGATGACCTGGTATTTTTTTAAAAAAAATAAATAAATTAAAATAAATGGTAAAAAATATTAAAAAAAGTTAAAATTATTTAAAATTTTTTATATAAATTTTTTGAATTTTCTCTTTTTTTATTACAAATTTTTGAAAAACTTTATAATTTCTTTTTACTTTAAATCTCCTGGGACAAAGAGACTAGTATACTAGATAATTAGTGCAAGTCTACTAAAAAGCCAAGTAAACCATGACTTTAATTAATGGAGTGTAAGTCATTACGGCCTCAATGCTATGCATAACTTTTACTTTATAGACAAGACTTTGCACTGTAGCAAATAAATAAACTCATGCCCCTCGGAAAATCTTTCGTTACGCGGAGAGATACTGTCCATATGAGAAACCACTAAATAATTTAAATACGTAGAGTTTTTCAAATCATATAATACTAATTCAGACAAACAGTAAAAATATATATTTATGTAAAAATAATAGCTTAAACTATAATACTAAAGATAAATAGAGGTAGCTTTGAAGTAAATTGTGTGGTTATAAACTAAGGTTGGCGAATGAAGAAAAATTTTTAATTTTCAAAGGAATTACAGTCTAAAAAAATAACTAATTAAGTTGATGGTTGTATCTTTATTCTTTAGGATATGTTATATATACTTTATTATAACTTTTTTTAGAGAATTGTTTCGATTACAAGAGGAAATGTAGTTACAATACATATTTCTTCAAAACAATTGCTAAATATATGCATTAAAAATGAAGGAATATGAGATTTAAATTCAAAAACTTTGCATCACATTGATATCAAATATTACACAAAGTAAAATCCATCGACCAAAAGCTTAGTTAACCTCCACTACAAAATTAATATTCTATGCCATATTAACATGTCGAGAAACTAACTTAATTACATAGGTTGAAGGATGTGTTGCTTACTAATCCCGATTTAATAGCTATATATGTTAAACTGACTGGTAAGAATAATAATTTTTTAGGCAGTAAATATTAAATTATAACGTGTAAAATTCCATCCATAGCCTTTGAAGCTTACCTGTTGCTTATTTATGTTGATTTAAGTCAACAAGTACTAAATTTTTTCCACATGTTTTGGTCCACATTGGTTCTAGCCACAAATTATTCAACTCCACTTTTCATCACATTGGCTTCTTATATCATACTCTTCGATTATTATTCTCTCGTTCGAGAATATGCTCATAATGATCTTATTTGATATATATTTCTCTATGTATAATGTGAAACATAGTCAAGTGGGATTTTGTTTGATTCGTCTTAATGTGTATTTTCTTAATATTAACTTTTTAGAATTTTTAATCGTATAAAATTAGAGATATTAAAGATTAAAATTGTGCATTGGATAGCGTGAAAAACAGAAATGTAGCAACTATTAAAAACCAGAGGAAATATAAATTAAAAAAAATATCAACCAAAAGCATGGTTATGTACCACCATTACAAAATTTATATTGTATATCATATTAGCATGTCAAAAAACTAACTCAATTAATTCAAGAAATAAAATTATGATTTTAGCATAGGTTTATGGATATTTTGCATGCTAGACCCAATTTGACCGCTATGTTAAACGGATGGGTATGGACAAAAAGTTTTAATAGTTGCTTCATATTTTCTCTGGTTTTAATAGTTGCTTTTTTCCATGATATCCAATGCACGATTTTAATCTTTAATATCTTAAATTTCTATGATAAAAATTTTAAAAAGTTAATAATATTAAAATAAAAAATTCTTTATAAGACTGTCTCATCGTGAGACGAGACGGCTTAACATGGGCAGGTCAAATATTTACTTTAGAAAAAACTGAACAAGAAATGTGTTTTCAACTTACTCAATCAGTTATTTACTTATTATATTAAAAAAACATTAATTGGGCTGCTTATATGGACCCGTCTCACGGTGATGACGGTCTCATATAAGACTTGCTAATAAAAATATACATTAAGACAAATCTAAACAAGATTTCACCTGATAATATTTTACATTATACATGAAGAAATATATATTAATAAAATAAGTTAACAAACAATAATAGCTACAGGAATTATTTTAAGTCTACTAAAAAGACCCAAGTCAACTACAAATATTGCTAAATCTTTTCCACAACTTTTTTTTGGTCCATTCCACAAACCATTCAACATGGTTTGATAACATGATCCCACCACCTTAACACATCTTTATTATCTATTTTTTTTTTCTTATTTCCCACGTTAAATCTAAAAGACAAAAATCAGTCTACCCAATTTAATTCTTCAAACTCAGGGAGAGGAGTACTTGGTTTGAGATTGAGATATAGCTATTCATGGGCCATCTAGTGCGGATAGCGAACTGGATAGTATCAAAAATCTACCTATCGACAATATTTAAAAGTTCAGCCTGAATTCGCGTATTTTCTTATAGCTATCGTCAATTTTTGCGTGATGAATTATCTTGGGTAGGCGGGTATTTATTATATAAAAATTAAAAATTTAATACAAATTATAAAACAAAGTTTTAATAACAATTAAAATACAATACATTGTCCAAAATATTCCAAATACTTAAAAAGTCTCAAAATACTTAATTTTCATGAACAATTAAGCAATATTTAAAAAGTTTCAAAATACTCGAATTAAATTTAACAAAAATATAATATTCATGTACAACAATTTATAATCTTGAACATCGCTTATTGGATACTTCAAGTCCTGAACTAATTAAGCATAAATATCCTGAAGACCTGAATCAACTAAAAAGTAAAACATACCAACTTTTGCAAAATGAAACAAAAATGGAGTATTGACATACACTGTCTCATAGTATTGATAAGCAAACTAAAAATCTAAAATATAAATTAACACTTATCATTTACCAACCATAGACTCTAAGTTTACTCAATTTTAAATAAACATGACTTTGTTTATTACCAACTAGAGGTGTTCAACAGCGCGGGTCGGGTCAAAATTTAAATGGGCCGGGGGCAGGCGGGTTGATAAGTGCAATTATTTGCACTTATCCGTGTTCATTTTACGCTCCTTATTTGCAGTTTTAGTGGGTTTTTAGGTACATTATTAGTGTTTTGTGTATATTTTGTCTCATGAGGTCAATTTTATGATTTATGTGATTTTTGAGGCAAAATCGGAGTTTTTAGGTAAATATCGGAGTTATAGGAGGGTGAAGGCTTGGAGAAATAGACTAAGACCCCTTGTCACATGAAGAGACCGAGCCACAAGCTAGTCCCGATGAGGAGAAGGCAAAGAAATTGGAGTGAAACGCCATAAAGAGCCAAGCAACGAGCCAGCTCCAAGGTGCAACGCTCGTCGCATAATTAAGCAGCATTTAGTGGCATGCCGTAGCTAAGCGACGAGTCGTCGCTCCATAGGCGACGCTCGTCGCTCATTCGTGCAGTTCTTGAAGGTTTTCCAGAAACTATGCGACGAGTCGTCGCCATATAAGCGACGCTCGTCGCTCAGGAAGCGCCGCTCGTCGCTTTGTCGAATCCGGGCATTTTTGACGGTTTTCTTCTCTAATTGTTGGAACCACTATAAAAGGTGGCGGTTACTTTTGTAACATTCATTCAGTTTTAGTTTGAATTTTCTGTAATTTCTTTTAGTAGTTCTTAGTTCTTAGTTTTTCTTTCAAGCATCCTTTGAAGAACAATTTGTAGCATTCGAATTCCGCATTTCAATTTATGTTATTTTCCCATTCCGTAAGTTTTCTTGTTTCATTATTTCTTTTTACATCATTATCCATTGTTGGGTGTATGTTTTGCATAATCATGCATAGTGAGTAGTTTCTTTATCTAGGGTTAGGGTGAAATCCCTAATTCGAAGCATGGATTGATATTTTATTGATTGATTGTGTGCGATTTGAGTCGATGATTGAACCTGTGCTTAATGAATCTCGATTTAAACATCTTTGTTAGCCTTTTCAATAAAATGGAAGTTTGAGAATCGGTCTAACCTAGGATTGGGATATATTTGAGTTAAATTCCTTCTAGTATTAGCCAATAGAACGGAAGTTTGAGGATTAATGCTAGTTGGTCTTAAATCGATATTAGTCAATAAAGCGGAACCTTGAGCTTAATTAGATCACGTTCTCTCATGTTCATGGTTCAATTGCATACAATCATGAAAGTGATTGAATTCCATGTTAGAATTAGGTGATACCCGACGCCTTAGTGTCTTTCATACCATTGTTATACATCATTTTCATTATTGTTTTAGTTATTTGCATCTTAGGATTAGAATATCACCACACATTTTTGTATAATCCTTGTCTTAGCTAGTCATAAGCATACGAATTAGAATTATTAAGCCTCCTTGTGTTCGACCCGCACTACGCGTACACCGTGCGCTTGCGGTAAATTAAAATTTGCTCATCACGGGTCATGTCAAATGATAAACGGACCGGGGCGGGTCAAGCCTATTTAAATTTGACCCACTTTGACCCTTTTTTAAAAAGTTCATAGAATAGCTTTTTTTATTATACTTTATGGCTCATTGAGTCGACTTACTAATGTATATAATAATATTATTTTAAATTTTTTTTTAAAATAGTAAATTTTTTTCCGCAATTAATACTTATAATTCTTCAGTGTGATTGTTCCACTCAATGTAATTATTTAATTATTTGGAAAATGCCCGTGAGTTGATAAAGATAATAATATTTAATTGTAGGAAAACTAGCTTAATGTAAGCATTGGTAAACTATTTGGAAAATGAACTTTAGATATAGTTAAACATTAGTGTACCTGCTATATTATTCTTCGGTGTGATTGTTCCACTCAAGTTATTTTTGGCAACCAACAATAATTCAAGAATCGTAAGGTTTCCAATATTGACTGGTAAATGCCCGTGAGTTGATTATCTGTCAAATTTAAGGTCCCAATTGACTTGCAAGTTGCAACTCCCTAAACTCTCAGGGATTCGACCACTAAGCTTATTTGAAGAAAGATCTAAGATGGTCAAATTCATACAACTCCCTAAACACTCAGGAATTCGACCACTAAGCTTATTTGAAGAAAGATCAAGATGTAACAATTTTCCATTAGTCCCCAACTTTTGTCGAATACTTCCCGTGAAATTATTCGCAAATAATAGAAGCACTTGTAACTCGGAAAAATCTCCAAAAACCTCTAGTATGACACCTTGTAGATTGTTTTGAGAAAGATCTAACATAGTCAATTTTTTACAGCTCCCTAAACTGTTAGGGATTCGACCACTAAGCTTATTTGAAGAAAGACATAAGACGGTCAAATTTGTACAACTCCCTAAACTCTCAGGGATTCGACACCTAAGCTTATTTAAAGAAAGATCTAGAGTATCCAATTTTCCATTGGTCTTCAACTTTTGTGGAATACTTCCCGTGAAATTATTCCAAAATAATTGAAGTACTTCTAACTCGGACAAATCTCCAAAAACCTCTGGTATGACACCTTGTAGATTGTTTTGAGAAAGATCTAACATAGTCAAATTTGTACAGCTCCCTAAGGCCTAAACTGTCAGGGATTCGACCACTAAGCTTATTTGAAGAAAGCTCTAGAATTTCCAATTTTCCATTGGTCCCCAACTTTTGTGGAATACTTCCCGTGAAATTATTCCAACCTAATACAAGTCTTCGTAACTCAGTTAAATCTCCAAAAAACTCTGGTATGACACCTTGTAGATTGTTTAAATCAAGAAGAAAGTCGGTCAAATTTGTAAGAAGAGAAAAAGAATCTGGTATCTCACCACGTAACTGGTTACTTGATAAATCCAATACTTTCAAACTCTTTAAGAACCCTAACTCAGAAGGAATTAATCCCGAAAGATTGTTGTCAGAAAGATCCAAAAATTCAAGCTTTTTAAATTTACCAAACTCCGAGGATATTGTACCGGAAAAGTTGTTATAATCAAGCTCCGACATATTAAGAGCAGATAGAAGACGGAACATGCCCATGAAAATCGTTATCATAAAGAGATAGATATTGCAGGTTTGTAAGAAAACGGATTTGAGGAGAGAGAAGACCTTTGAGATTTAACTCGGTGAGGTTTAGAGAAATGACAGTTGGAGTTGGAGAGTGAGAAGACGAAGAACAATTGACGAAAAACCAAGTGCAATGGTCAGTAGTGTTTTTCCAAGATGATAGACTGTTATCAAGATCATTTGTAATGGTTGATTTAATTGCTAACAATGCTTCTTTTTCTGATAATATTCTGCCATTAATTATTCCGCCATTAATGAAACTTAAATGCAGGTATTGAACAACGAAGAAGAAAAAAAGAATTCGCATTTTGATGTTATTGTTCTTATGCTGTAGTGGGAAGAATTGAGATATGCAGGTCTTTTTGAAAGCAGCATAGCAAGGCCCCTCATCACATCACATAAATATTATCCTCAAATATAAAAAAAATATTTACTATTTTCGTTGTTTAATTTTGGTCCGTTCCACTCATTTTGCATCATTTTTATCTTTGATAATAGCTCACCATTTTCTTTTCATCTGGTCCATTTTAATTCTTTTTTAATTTCATCCACACAATTCATTCTTTCTCTTTATTTATTACAAATTTCTTAAAAATTCACAATTCCTTTTTGCTTCAAATCTTTGGATCAAAGAGACTAATCGTCGTCTTCATCATCATTCATACATAGTATATCCCGAGACTAGTATACTAGATATTTATTGCAAGTCTACTAAAAAGCCAAGAAAAACATGACTTTAATTAATGGAGCGTAAGCCATTAAGACCTCAAGGCACAACTTTGACTTTATAGACAAGACTTTGAACTGTAGCAGATAAATGGACTCATGCCCCTGGAAAACCTTTCGTTACGCTTGCGCTTATGGAGAGATACTCTCCATATGAGAAACTATCATCATCATCATCATCATTGCCGCAAAATGTTTGATGTATGTTATTGGCAAACTACCAGAGAAATTATTATTTGAAATGTCAAGAATTTGCAGCTTTGGAAAAGGACGTGTGGTAGACTTCGTGTAATTAACACTTATTACACGACCATGAAAGTTGTTAAAAGGTAAGCTCAAAACCTCTAGATACCGAAGGCTATCTACCCAGTACGGAAATACATCCTTGAATTTGTTGTTCCCCAGATTTAGGAGTATCAAGTTTTGACAATTAGATAAAGACCTAGGTACAACTCCTTCCAACTGATTGTTACTGAAATCTACGTATTCCAAATAATAACAATTAGAAAATGATGATGGAATGATGCCCTTGAAATTATTTGATTGGAGATTCAAAACAAGTAGATGAGTGCTAGTATTTCCCAGGCAATGAGGAACTTCTCCATGAAACTTGTTATAAGATAAATCAAGGATTAGAAGTTCAGACAAGTTGCAGATAGATAAGTTTTGATGATTGGTGATGTTGTATCCTGGAGTACATGACAAACATGAAAGAGTTTAGAGAAAGCTGAAGTTTCATATAATAATGTATAAATACATCATAGTAAAAGAATATTCTACCAATATAAATTTTATTTTTTTGAAAGAATGAAAAAATTAAAGGAAATTTCACGTAGTAATCATGGCATTTTGCATTTTCCACGAGGTAATCAAACTTTTAAAAACTTTATGCGGTAACCCTGAGGCTTATAAAAATGTTTCACAATGACCATTTTGCACATATAAATTAGCAAAAAGTACAAAAAACTCAAAATTAGATTTTTTTTAGATAGGATTTTTTTTCTTCATAACAAAATTGAATCGATCTAAATAAGCAAGTTTGATAACATTTATAGTTTAAAAGTAAGTAGTACGATGCTCTATGTAAAAAATATTTAAAAAAAATCTAAAAAGACAATAATATTTTAGCAGTTGAAAGACGTAAAATAGATAGGCATAGCTAAGTATTAGTGTGCCTACAATCACGTTAGGATATTTCCACTTAATTAATTGTGTTGTGAATTAAAGTACTTCCAATGTTGATGTATCAGAGTTATAATATAATCTATATTTATGTATACGCAGAAATTTTAATAATTCAAGAAATACATTAAAAATATTTCAATAGAACTTGTTTTATATTGATGAAACTGAATGTTTTAAAAATAATGAGTTGATCTCAACAAAAAAGTTTGAAGTTATTGACAATTAAAACACACAAAGTAGGAATCTTTGTATTAAAATAAAAAATAAAATCGATAAAGAAAATAATAATTTAACTGTAGGAAAACTAACTCAATGTAAGCATTGGTAAACTATTTAGAAAATGAACTTATGATAGACATAGTTAAACATTAGTGTACCTGAATTCTTTGGTGTGATTGTTCCACTGATCAAGTTATTTTTGGCAACCAACAATAATTCAAGCCTACTAAGGTAATGCTTTTCGAATCGGTCTCGAGCCCCCGATCTCGTTTCGTTCTTGCAAGAACCGTATTTTCGGTGATGACGATCACCCGTATTCTCAGGACTTAGATCAAGCCTACTTCCTGACGGTCCATATATTCCCACGTTTTAAAGTGCTGTTATATTATTGTTTTATGAGTTTTGAATAAATACGTTTTGTATATAAAGTTTTGTTTGTTTCGCAAATGAATTCATATGTTTCATTTGCCGTATTTGTACTTTCGCTTTTTACTTGTAAAGTTATAGTCGTGCTTTGATTCGCTTTGAACTAAAGGTTCTTAGCCGTATTTATACCGATACCAAACGGTCTTTTTAAAGTGAATGAGTTTTGATAAATAAATGTATTATAAGGAGTTATCAAATGAGCAAAAGATTAAATTGGATATGTTTGTTAATGACTTGTATATAAATGTAATAGTTTGTTTGATTACTCAACAATCAAATTGTTGACAGTCTTTGATGGGGCCTCTCCCTTACGGGGTAGATCCCTTTTCAGGTTAGCTTTGATGTGGAGACAATGCTTACTTGTGTTATGTGTTAAGTGCGCGGCGAGGACGTCTTTTTGAAAATCATAATGTAAATTAGATATTTGAAAATTAAATTGTAATTATTTTATAATGTTTTGTAAATAGTATTCACTAAATTAATGTAAAAAATTTTAAATACTCTGATATTAGTTTGTTGTGGCTATCGAGCCACAGGTCGGATGTTGAACATTTAGTGTCTAATAATCCTGTAGTTCATAATCACTAAGTATTACTAAAGTAGTGGGACAATACGTATTAATATACTAGGTCCGAAAGGTATTAAAAGATAGGACAAAACGGAAAAAAAGGAATAACCAAGTCAGCCTAAATCGCCGACTCGGCGATTCCCTTTTTGGGGCTAAAGCCGACTCGGCTTTAGCTTCTGGAAAGTTGGGTTTTGTCCAGAAGGAAAAGCCGAGTCGTCTTTCCTTGGGTGAGGTCAGACCGCCGACTCGGCGTTTTGTGCTGGAAAATTACCGTTGGTTTTTTCCCGTTTTCTTGAGTTAATGCCTTGGATTCCATCACTAATACTCTTGATTTCTGAGATTATTATGGGTTATAATGGTGCATTATGCTCATGAATGCCTAGAATAATGGCATTGAATATTATGATCATCAATTTGGTCATTTAAGTGATTGTGTGCCATGACCCTTATAGTATACTCAAGTAGTATAAATAGGGGTCATTGGTATTGAGTTGAAGACACTCTTTTCTAAATTCTTATTCTTGCTTTCTCTCATTTGCTTGTGCCTTTTCAAGAGAGTAATTAACTCTTGTCTTTGCTTTCCAATTCTTATAATTCTAAACACCAAGTTGTTAAGTGGTATACTCTAAGTACTAAGGGTATACTGTGCTGTTTGTATCTCGTTGTGAATTTCCGTTCATCAACCCAAGTACCTTTGTGGGGGAAATATCACAAAAGGAAAGTGAGCACACGCCTACAACTCGTATCAAGTTTCCGGGTAACGGTTGTCGTTACAATCTTATCTTCAAAGTCCCTTTTAGCATTGTTATTGTAATTTTCTTTTTGCCATCAACAAAGGGGTTAATCAAATTCCCGATTGTAATTTGTATTCATATTATTTACTTTCGTAATATCGGATTCAGCCCAGACTTTTATAAGTCTTTCGCTGTGCTTTGTAGACAATATTATAATATTGTTTATGCCGGTTTGGGCTGTTTCATAGATCCTTTCTAATAAGATCAATTTGAGCATTAGTTGAGTCATTAAGTATTTTCTTTTATTAATTATTTAATTTCATGTGAATGAGTCTAAGCATTTTAATTTTAGTATTTGAGTCTTCTTTTGTATTTTTGTATCTTTCTATAAAACAAAGTTCTAGAGATGATTAAGTCAGATTTAGGATCAAGCTTAATTAATGTTGTCTTATGTTTAGTTAGTTGAGTGGTAATTTTACTTTTGTTGACTCTAATATTATTTTCCTCATTTAGTTCGAAAAAATTACAAAGTTTGAGATGCAAGAATCATAGCAAA
Organism: Amaranthus cruentus; assembly: GCA_019425755.1. Classification (NCBI taxonomy): domain Eukaryota; kingdom Viridiplantae; phylum Streptophyta; class Magnoliopsida; order Caryophyllales; family Amaranthaceae; genus Amaranthus; species Amaranthus cruentus. The sequence goes on from CM033456.1 coordinate 1,459,347, forward strand.
CAACCATGAAATCATCAATCCAGTCGAAAATCACCAAGGATATATGAAGCATATCCGGAGGCTTTTTTTTTCATGAAAGTCTGTTTTCTAAGAACTCCACAGGTAAGCGTGCTTGATGAGAAGCAATCTTACGATGGGTGATCTCTTAGGAAATTTTTTGGATACGCAAGAGTGAGGCCAAAGTGCACTGAAAAGACTTGTGTTGGTTTGCGGGGCTAGTCTACAGTCTTCATGAGTAGTTATCCGGCGGTCCACTGGGCTGGGGTGTTACAAATAGTATCAGAGCAACCCTGTGACCGTGGCTGATTGTGTGTTCAGTGCACCTAGTAGGGATAAAGATCCTGAAACTACGGTCCAACGAGGACGTTATATTCCTAAGTGGGGGTGAGTGTGATACCCCATAGCTTGAAAAAGAATTGATAGACTACTCATATCAACATGGTGCATCTTCTTTTCATGGGAGTCCATTTGCTAAGATCTCCACAGTAAGGCCAAAGCGCGCTGAAAAGACTTGTGTTGATTTGTGGGGACGGGGTGTTACATATATTTGCAACGATAACAAATCAAGCAAGATCAAGCCAAATCATTTTGTTTCCTAAAATCTTAAATTTTGCAAATGGAGCCGTTGCACTCTCAATTCAGCCGAATATTATTGAGAACATATTATGTGAAGTTTATGAGCTAGGATAATTCTTGAAGGTCTCTTCCATATTTCAGCCCAAATAAACCCATGAAGTTCAAGGAACAATTTGCAAATAATGCTAATTTTCTAGCCGTTACAAGTGGATAAATATTTATTTTACTTTGAAAATTCGTAATTCAATGTTTACTTAGTTTGTGCAAAATTCTTCTAGTATACATAGACTTGGCTATGCTCTCTTATAATGATTCATCATTCGACATTAATACAAAAAATACTTTGTGCAATTTTCTTGTTCTTTATTAATTTACTTTACAAGTTGTTAAGTAAGTGAAGCAGCTTCTTTGCTTTTCTGGCTAAAGAGTGATTGTATTCTTAGAAGCCTTTAGTTATAATTCGTGGTGAATTCTATATCGAATTAAACCTTTGGCACAGTAATTCTTAGTTGATTATTTCAACATATGTTTCGTTTTTTTCTTGATGCAAAAACCACAAAATTACAAAAACATTGTCATTCAAAACAGAAACTTCAAACAAACGTGTGCTTATAGAATAGTTCTTGTCTAAAACATAGCCAACCAATAACACCAACTTTTGATTGTAAAGGCTAGACGCTTGTTGCTTGATTTTTCATGTGCCACATCTCCCTATGACAAGGGGCTTGAGATATAAATAAACTTTTGTTTTTTTTCTGACATATTATAAAATTTACTTTACAAAAAAAATAGTAAACTCTTACTTTCAAGCTCTACCAATGTAAGACTGACTTAATAATATTGAACCCATGGAAATTGTTATAAAAGTAGTAAATTTATTAATCGAACTCGGAAGAAAAAATTAACTATTATTTCTTATGCTAGCTTTATAGACATGTGATTAAATGAAATATTTCTCAAATAAAGGATGACCACGTTCACACATTAGGCAAACCTTTATATTTTTTTTTTATTATGTAATAGAAATGATATTGTTACAAAATATAACTATTAAAGTACAATGAAAAGAAAAAGAAAATTCTACATATTCAAACAATAGTAATCAGACAAAAACTACCAACTTTATTCTAATCATAGCTCATTTAGTTCTTTGTTCTTCTTGCTCTGCTTCTTCATGTGAAATGGTGCTCAAGTAAATCAAGTAAACCCCCTTCCATGTTACTCAACAATTTAAAAAGCCAAAACGGCTTTCCCACTGACAATATGTAATTTCCCCAAGCCAACCCAACTATTGTACCACTTCCAAATCCAATCACTACAACTTCCCACATCGATATTTCTATTTTTCTTCCACATTGTCATTGTTCAATGAGGGTACAATGGTCCTATTTTTGCTTTCAAGCAATGGTGCTCCACACAATCCAAGATTTCCCTTGTACGAATCAGATGGGAAGGTATCAAAATTATTACCATGGGGTATAGGCCCTGTTAGTTGGTTATATGAAACATTAAAAACCCCAAGAAATGTTAAATCAACAAGTTCTTGAGGGATTTCACCGACGAGCCTATTTGATGATAGGTCTAAACCACCCAACAATGATAAGTTTCCGATGGACGGAGGAATGTTTCTGGTAAGGAGGTTATGCGAGAGATTAAGATTTCGAAGTGAGCGTAACATCCCTATTGAACTTGGAATCTCTCCATGAAAATGGTTATTGGACACATCAAGTGTTGACATAGAAGTAATAATCTTGTTATATTCTAAATCTATCCTGTTTCGGTCAGGAAACTGTCGAATTTTTAAACAGGGAACGCCTTGTCTGAAGTAACGTCAATTTTTGTGAGAAGGATGATCTGACCGTCGCAAGCGGGAAACCTGCAACCACAAGGAAAACTAACCGGGGGCTGATATCCCGGAACAGCTCTCCGATGCTTAAGTCAGATATGAAGAGAGTAAGAATGTAAGGAGTTTCTAGAGTAAGATTGCGTAACCTGATTCCGGTGGAAGAGTTATGAATATATAGGAACCTTGGGACATCAGTTGGTAACCACTGGGAGGTTACTTTCGAACAAGTAACCTCTGTCGAACATGGTAAGGCGAATAACCGTCCTCGGCGGTTATTCGTATATAGGGGCGGTCATAAGAAGGGATGATCTATCTCAGGAGTAACTGTTAAACCTCCCTTCGGTTTCTCATCCATCCATGTTTGACCCTGATTAACTCAAGTTTACCTTTGACCCGTTTGACCAAGGGCATAAAGGTAATTTCCAATATGTAGGATTTATGATCCCCAACATTGGCCCCACGCGTGCAGGGTGAGGGGATGACTCGCTATAGAGAAGGCTGACCTCGGCTTGTATGCGGAACAATTACTTCGTGTGGCTAAGATCTTAAGAATAGTTTTGATACAGGGGTGCAACACGTCATAGCTTTCAGAAGTCTCGGACTTCTTAAAGTCTCGGACATCATAGAGTCTCGGACTTCATAAAGTCTCATCGGCTGGGTGCATTAGATTGATAACCACATGTCTTGGAGCGAGGAGGTCCGACCTTTGTAAGTCTCGGACTCCTGATGGATCGAGTATCTGGCTTCCTTGTTCTATGAAACCAACCCAGGGGGGGTCCGAATCATATGAGTCTCGGACAGAGTAAGTGTACATAGGTATACTTAGCCAAAAATGGGCCTCAACACTTAGAGGACCAAGGGGGGTCCGACTTATAGAAGTCTCGGACACCATAAGTATACATAGGTATACTTAGCCAAAAATGGGCCTCAACACTTAGAGGACCAAAAAGGGGTCCGACTTATAGAAGTCTCGGACACCATATGTATACATGGGTATACTCAGCCAGAAATGGGGCCTCAATATTTGGAGGACCAAGGGGTGGTCCGACTTAGCCAAGTTTCGGACATGTTTGAACGGTTTGCAGAAACAAGCATGATTTCATCAACCATGGTGTTGTTTCTCAAAGAGCATAAATAGGGGTATAAAGCATTCACCTACCCTTTTGTCTTCTTGTTCCAAATACACTCTAGTGAGAGAACTTCAAGAGATTTTCAACAATTTTCTAGAGAGAGAGGCTCTGACATATTTGAAGATTTTCTGACAGTCTTTACTTGGAAACACATTTTTCCCAAGGTATGCTCTAATTTTTGGATCAAACTCATAAATTTTTGAATTTTTTCATTTGATTTTCAATAAAATCTTCAAATCTTCAACCATTGTTTTTGAGATCTTCAAACTGTTCTTGAGGATCTTCATTTTGTTCTTGAATCTATACTTTGATTTATACTCTGTATCACTGTTCATATATTGTTTGTAACATGGAGACCATATACCTAGAAGATATATGTAGAGAGCTTCCCAACCTTAACCTTAACAAGGACTCGGAATTCCATAGTAAAGAGACAGGAGTTGGTTCAAATGAGTCGGATGATGATAGTCCAGTATATCACGTGAGTCCGCATTACGAACCAATTCCGAGTGATGATGAGTCTGACGTTTCGCCTTATTACCCAGAAGAGATTATTTTGCCTTATCCTTGGGAAGTATCTTTAGCGTTTGTTCCTGGATACTTGCGTATTAATCCTAAACTTTTGGAGCTGGTTCATGTAGATATGAAGAAGAAGGCGGCTTCAGAGTGTTCACCAAGTCGGGACACTTCAGAGAAAATACCCTATCCCTTTTATATCCCAAACGGCGGACCCTTGAATTACTTTATAGACAGACCAACAATGGATTTGTTGGATAGTGATAGGAAGACTATGGCCCGGAGATGGGGTTTAGTAGATGGCTTTGACGTAGTAAAGCCTGGGCTGTATGACACAGCGCGCTACCCGCCAGGGGGGTGTATTGCTGTTTATGACAAGGCCTTTGAGATGGGTTTGAGGTTTCCTTTGCACCCATTTGCAAAGCAAGTTTTGGACATGTTAAATATAACTGTGGCCGAGTTTTATCCCAACGCCTGGGGATGTATAACGGCATTTATAATAGTAAGCAAGGGATTGAGAATAGAGCTAAGTATGACGGCCTTTCGTCACATTTTTAGGGCTAGGTTATGTAATTCCAAGGCAAATGGTGCCGGATGGGTGACCTTATCCCATAGGAGGGGTTTTAAGGTTGTAGGTGATTTGCCAGATAGTAATAAGTTTTTTAGAACCAAATTTGGTTACCTGTACAGCAGACAGGGTTGGGATATCAAGACAAGTTTTGATATTGATCCGAAACAGGAAGATTTCAACAATAATGTTCCGATCTGCAATCAAGACGAGGCCTTGATAGTTCGGTATGCCACAATGACCATAGAGCTGAGATGTAAGCCAGTCTTCGTACAACGGAGATGGATTCCCAGGTTCCCGGATTTAAACAGGGAACTCTTTCTAGCCGCTTTTGACATTAGCCTCCGCATTAATAAGAGTAGGTTTCTTTATAAAGACGATTTCATGACTGTAATGGCGGACCTTAACCCGTATCTTTACCTTTGCAGGAGTAGCAAGAGAGCAAGTGGGGTTGAAATACCGGCAACTGATGGCGGGATTTAACACTTTGGGAGCTTTTGCTGAGGCGCTAAAGACTACTCCTCCACCAGCCGTCCCACGCCCACCAAACGTGAGTTTGTACTTAATTGAACAGTTATTGCAGTGTATCATTTCTAACCATTTTACGAATTGCAGAATTCAGCAACGGTGACGGAAGGGTTAAAGGAGGCGCCGAGTCATGAGGAGGCTCGAATCTTGTTGGAGAAGAGGAAAGAAATTCCTTCTCCTAAGGAAGTGTCTAACAGGACTGAAAGGCCTAAAAGGAAGAGAAAAAGGGGCTCTTCCACGGCTAAGGCTGTACCTACACCGGAAAATCCGGTTCTGGTGGAGGATGATGATGAAGCCTCCTCCGGCTCAGACGGGCCGATAGTTGATGCCGTGCCCCTGAGCACCAACTTCCCTGGCATCACTATCAAAGAGCCGAAATATAATGTTTCGGGCTCTTCATCCAAGATTGCTTCTAAGGGGAAAGGGAAACAAGTCTTCGTAGAAGAGGAGGTGGTTTATACTAGGAACATCAAGGCGCATAAGCCTGGTGTTCCTTTTGTAAACCTGACTCCAGCCGAGCTTGCAGGCCGGTACAACAAAGCAAGTCGTTGTCTGGTCACTCAGGATGACATGGATCACCTGGATTCTCTGAATCCAGAAGAGAGAATGCTTAAGGCCCAATCCGCGATGGCGCAGGTGAGTACTCGTACGTACATCGGCTCACTTTCAGTCTTTGGCAGTTTTTAATTATCTACCTTCTTTTTCAGGGTTTAATAAGAATGCTTTTTGAGACCTCGAAGATTCAGCAGAATGAGGCGGACCAGGAGACTATCCGGTCGCTGACTGCTCGAATTGACGAGCAAGATGAGAAGATGGCCGATCTCAAGGCCCGACTGGAAAAATGTAGGAGCCTATCTGAAAGGCTTGATTTAGCTGAGAAATGGCGAGCGAGGTTGAAGGAAATTCTGACTGAGGCTCGTGGGAAGCTGGAGAGAGATGCTGTGCTTTCATTGGAAATATCAACTGACGTTGGGAATATTTTGGAAGCCTTTGACAAGGTTTCCACCAAGAGTAGATATCTGACCGGCTTGATTGCTGAAGAGCAGGCGAAACTGGAGGATGTTCTGGAGGCTGCCAAGTACTTTAAAGAAAAGTCCGAGCGACGAGGTCGGATTGCTAAGGATTGGTTATCATCTTCTGAATGTGGGCCATTCATGGCTAAGCTTTCCGGAGAGATGATCAATAATGGCATCTTACTCGAAGCGGAGGCGACTAGATTGGCAGCTCTGGAGATGGGAGTTGATTCGGACAAGCTCACTGCCTTGGCTGCTTCAAAGAGGGGTGAGGCTCTGAAGAATCTAACCGCTGTCTTCAACAAAGGCTCGGATGCCCTCAACGACCCGGAATGGGATGCTGAGGAGCAGAAGCAGTGGGCTGAGAAGATTTCTCCGGATTTGGAGAAGCGGGCATCCCACTTGGACTTCACGATATACCTTCCCAAGACGCCAAGCCCTCCTGCTGTCCCGGATAGATCTGGTTTTTCGCAAATAGAGCATAGATGTAACGATCTAGCCGGACATCTGACTATGGAGAAGGAAACTTTCCAAGAACTGGCTCAAGAGTTGGATGCCAAGGAGCCTCTTACTTTTGATCTGGACGATCTTTTGAAGCTGTCTCCTTCTCCGGCTCCCAGGTCGCCTTCTCCAGTTTCAGCGGTTCATGAACAAGCAACTTGACCAATTCTTTTCATTTCTCGGATTATTTTGTAACATGAATGATGAAACATTAATATTTTTGTGAACTATTTGTAAATATCTCAGGAGATCCGTATCTCTCTTTATTATGTATATATATATGTAGATCTTCTTTGCTATTTACTTGTTTAATTATATATATGTTGCTTGTATGCCAACTTTCACATACTTTTTGGACATAGGTTTCTATCAAGCTCGCAGATGGGGTCAGACTCATAGGAGTCTCTGACCTCAGAAACAAAACAACCTGATGGAACATAGGTGCTCATCAAATTCATAAGGGAGGTCAGACTCATAGGAGTCTCTGACCTCAGAGAACAACACAACCTGATGGGACATAGGTTTTCATCAAGTTCATAAGGGGGGTCAGACTCATAGGAGTCTCTGACCTCATAAAACAAAACAACCTGATCGAACCTAGGTGCTCATCAAGCTCATAAGGGGGGTCAGACTCATAGGAGTCTCTGACCTCAGAAAACAAAACCACCTGATAGAACATAGGTTCTCATCAAGTTCATAAGGGGGGTCTGACTCATAGGAGTCTCTGACCTCAGAACACAAAACAACCTGATAGAACATAGGTTCTCATCAAGTTCACCAGAGGGGTCAGACTCATAGGAGTCTCTGACTTCAAAACAAAACAATGAAACAAAATATAACAGCAATATCTCATGATTCAGAATTTGCACAATTCCTTGCAACCAACAATGCGAATAAGCATATAATGAACATAGGTTCATATACTAAGCATATAATGAACATAGGTTCCTGTGGTAAATATCCAGATTCAATGAAATCAGAGAACAATGTTCAATTGAATCAAAGTTCAAAATGTTCAACTATGGGAGATAGTGGCCCCTTGCAAGGGATTGTTCAAGTGTAGAATTTCTTGAGGTGATCTGCATTCCATGGCCTTTTGAGCACTTTTCCTGTTGAGTCTTCCAATTCGTAGGTTCCAGGCTTTATGATCCGGACTATCTTGAATGGGCCATCCTAGTTGGCCCCTAGCTTTCCCTTCTCTGTGGCTTTTCCTGTGGCCTCCACCTTCCTGAGAACATAATCATGGAGTTGTAGTTGCCTGGGTTTAACCATCCTGTTGAACTGCCTTGTCATCCTTTGCTTCTGTGATAGAGAGCGCAAAAGTGCGTTGCCTCTTGTTTCTGGAAGTAGGTCCAGATTGATTCTCTTTGCAGCGTCATTTTCTTCATATGAGTAATAAGTAATCCTGGTGGAAGAAATACCTATTTCGACTGGGAGCACGGCTTCAGAGCCATATACAAGAGAGAATGGTGTATGCCCTGTGGCATCTTTTACAGTTGTGCGCAGGGACCATAAAATACCGGGTAGCTCTTCATCCCAAGAACCTTTGGCCCCTTCTATCTTTTTCTTAATTCCCGACAGGATTATCTTATTTGCAGATTCAACTTGGCCGTTTGTTTGGGGCCTTGACACAGAGCTAAACCGTATTTGAATTTTAAAGTTATCACAATAGTCAAGGGTGTTCTTGCTTATGAATTGACGGCCGTTATCAGTGATTATAACCCTAGGAATGCCATATCTGGTGATGATGTTGCGCCAAATAAATTGACATACCTGTTTGTCTGTGATGGTGCTCAATGGTTCAGCCTCAACGTACTTTGAAAAATAATCAACTGCTACTATGATGAACCTCCTTTGGCCTTTTGCAGGAGGAAAAGGCCCGAGCAGATCCAGACCCCATTTGTCAAACGACAGTACAGCTTGGATCGCGGTGAGATAATTGGAAGGTTTCCTGGGGATTTCCGCAAAGTACTGGCATTTTTCACAAGTTTTGACCAGCTTTTCAGCATCTTCTTTCAATGTAGGCCAATAATACCCGCTTCTCAGGGCTTTGTTGATGATGGTTCTGACTCCTTGGTGAGTGCCACATCCACCTTCATGGATTTCACGGAGAATATAATTGCCATCTTCTGGAGTCACACACTTCAGCAGGGGGTGTGTATAGCTCTTTTTGTACAGGTTTTCTTCAAAAAACTCGAACCACTTAATTTTCTTCAGAAACAAAGGAGCCTGTGAAGGATCTTCGGGGAGGGTTCCATGCTTGAAGTATTGGATGAAAGGATTCATCCAAGTGTTAGTTTTGTCAATCATGGATACCTCTTGATTGATGCTAGGAGAGGGCAGTACTTCCCATGGATACCTCTTGATTTGTCAATCATTATTATCATCTTTAATCATGTTTAGTTTCATTCTAGGGTTTTTATTTATTTCTTTCACCATGATTAGTGAGTAGATCTATTTTCTAGGGTTAGGGTTTTGAACCTATTAGTTGAGTATGAATTGATTCTTGGATGTGTCTATGAAACTATGGATTAAAGTGTTTAAATTGTGCCAATTAACACTAAATTAAATATGCTTTGTCGGACTAGTCAATAGAACTAACGTGTGAGATTGGGATCGACTTTGCTTTAGGGTAAAGTTTAGTTAAATTCTTATTAATTCGTTCAATAGAATTAACGTGTGAGAATCGAATTAATAGGGTCTAAATCTAATAGTTAATCAACAGAGCGAGAGTTTGGGATTAACAAGATCATATTTAATCACATAATTAATCCGACATTTCATAGACACTATTGAGAATTGGATCATGCAACACTTTAGGGGATTTCCGACACCCTAGATTTCATCATCATATAGTTTAAACTCATTTGCATTTGTAGTTGTTAGTTCACAACCAATCAATCTTTTTCTCCCTAAGCAATATAATCAATCGAAATTACCAAGTTTCTTGTCTTAGCTTCCTTGTGTTCGACCCGCGACTACACGTCGTGCGCTTGCGGTTAAAATAAAATTTGCACATCACAAGTCATCCAGTCACCAGGTTTACTTTAGGAAAATACCCTTCAAAGTTCGGATTATTCATGGTTAATCAATAGATAGGATTATTGTAAGAAAATCACGAATAGATTGGATTATTTTAGGTAATTTTTTCGAAGTAAATTTGTTCATAAAAATATAGCTATGAAAAAAACAAATATAAAACAAATACAAGATCTATCTTGACTATATTTTAGCTAAATTTATATTCTTTTAAAAAAACTACTAATGAAGAAACAAGACTGCCATGTATTAGACTCTCATCGAAAATCTTTCCGCTCATTTTTATATTGACGTTACAATTGAATTTTCAGTGAAAATCATTCCCTAATATAGTTCAATTTAATGTGATTAAGAAGATAACTGATTGTATCCTGCATGACAAATATAAAAGAATTCAATCAGAGAAAGTTGTAGCTTTATATAATACTCTCTCCTATTTGTCTTTTCTCCAAATAACGGATTGTTACAGAAATCTACGTATTCCAGTGAATCACATAAAGAGAATGAAGATGATGGAATGATGCCCTTCAAATTATTTCCCAGGATAAATTTACGTAGCTTTACCAAATTGTTTCATAGTAACCTTTTTACATATAAAACGTTAGCAAATAGTATAAAAACTCAAAATTATATATTTTTTTAAATACAATTTTTTTCTTCATAACAATATTGAATCGATCTAAATAAGCAAGTTTGAAAACATCAGTAGTTAAAAAGAAAATAGTATGATACTCTATGTAAAAAAAATACAAACAAAAATGAAAAAAGACAAAAAAATTCAAACAAAAAAATAAATAGGCATAGGCCTACAATCATATTAGGATATTTCCTCTTAATTAACTGTGTTGTGAGTTGTGATACTTCAAATGTTTATATATCAGATGTGTATTTATTAATTTATTAGTCTTGTTATAATCTATATTAATGTATACGCACAAATTTTAATAATTCAAGAAATACATGAAAGATAATTCAATAGAACTTGTTCAATACTAATGTTACTAAATGTTTTAAAAATATTGAGTTGATCTCAACAAAAAAGTTTGAATTTATTTACAATTAAAACACACAAAGTAGGAATCTTTGTATAAAAATAAAAAACATAATCGATAAAGAAAATAATAATTTAATAATAGGATAACTAGCTTAATGTAAGCATTGTAAACTATTTGGAAAATGAACTTTAGATAGGCATAGTTAAACATTTGTGTACCTATATTCTTTGGTGTGATTGTTCCAGTCAAGTTATTTTTGGCAACCAACAAAAATTCAAGCCTTCTAAGGTTTCGAATATTGACTGGTAAATGTCCCGTGAGTTGATTATCTGTCAAATTTAGATATATTAGTGACTTACAAGTCCCTAAACTCTCAGGAATTCGACCACTAAGCTTATTTGAAGAAAGTACTAGAGCTTCCAATTTTCCATTGATCCCCAACTTTTGTGGAATACTTCCCGTTAAATTATTCTCATATAATGAAAGCACATTTAACTCATACAAACCTCCAAAAAACTCTGGTATGACACCTTGTAGATTGTTGTAACCAAGATCTAAGAATGTCAAATTTGTAAGAAGAGAAAAACAATCTGGTATCTCGCCATGTAACTGGTTATTTGATAAATCCAATTCTTTCAAACTCTTTAAGAACCCTAACTCAGAAGGAATCAATCCCGAAAGATTATTGTTATCAAGATACAAATATTCAAGCTCTTGAAGTTTACCAAACTCCGACGATATTGTACCGAAAAAATAGTTATCATGAAAGGAAAGGTACCTAAGCTCTGACATATTGAGAACAGATAAAGGAAGCGGGCCACAAAGCTATTCAAGCTAAGACCGAGATGACGGAGTTTGGAAAGGAGAGAAAGAGAAGACGGAACATGCCCGTTAAATTGGTTATACCGGAGATCTAGATAATGCAGGTTTGTAAGAAAACCGATTTGAGGAGAGAGAGTACCATTGAGATGTAATTTGAAGAAGTCTAGAGAAATGACAGTTGGAGAGTGAGAAGACGAAGAACAATTGACGAACAACCAAGTGCAATGGTCAGTAGTGTTTTTCCAAGACGATAGGCTATTATGAGGATCATTTGTAATAGCTAATTTAATAGCTAATAATGCTTCTTTTTCTGATAATATTCCGCCATTAATGAAACTTAAATGCAGATATTGAACAAAGAAGAAGAAAAAAAGAATTCGCATTTTGTTGATTTAGTTTGGTGGGAAGAATTGAGATATGCAGATCGTTTTGAAAGCAATATAGCAAGGCCCCTCATTACATAAATACTATCCTTAGTAATAAAAAAATTCACTATTTTCATTGTTTAATTTTTTTGATTAAATTAGTTTGTTCATAAGAAGTCACACGTCATTAATATTAGAATTGGCAACTAGTGAATCTTAATCATGATTATCATCATCATAATTATAATTATAAATACTAATAAAAAAATAGAAACTAACCCATGACAATTTTTTAGAATTTTGCAAAATGTATTAATTTAACCATATCATAAATCATAAATACTTATAAAAGAACTGGAAAATAACATATGGTGACTTCTTAGGGTTTTGCCAAATGTATTAATTTAATAGGACTATAATTGTTTTTGTGGCAATTTATTTTCCTAGATAAGTGAAGTAAAAGTTAAATTAGGTTAGTATTTTTTATATTAAGGCTACAATGAGGAAACTTATTTTACTAAAAAATTTAAAATTAAATAAGTTAAGTATATTAAAAGATTTCATCATCATCATACCCAGTGTATCCCGAATATGGATAAATCTATGATCAGGGTTTGGGGAGGAAGGGTAGACGGCGTCTCATACCCATAAGGAAAGGGCGGTCGAAAGAGTCCCTCGGCTCAAGAAGGGCCTTCAAAGGAGAAACCTGCAAGAAAAATCGCAAATCCTGCATCTTGCATCTTACAACCATGTTAGCCAAGCATAGAAAACAATTAACTGGCAGCAAAGAAAGAGACATACACAACCAACAGAAACGCACAAACAGGTCTAGAGATCACGGACATGAATAAGGCGCCGCCAAATGGCCCTATCTCTGGTCAGGTCCTTAGAGAAGTGAAGTGCGTGCAGGTCATATTTAATCTGCTCCTCCCATGTCCTCTTAGGTCTTCCTCGGCTTCTTTTGTCCTCCACTATGATGCACTCGATCCTTCTTACAGGGGCGTCATGGGTGCTTCTCTGCACATGCCCAAACCATCTCAACCTATTCTCTCGCATCTTAGCAGAGAGAGGTGCAACCCCGAACTTATCCCTAAACTCCTGGTTTCTTATATCTTGTCCATCATAGTCGTTCCACTCATCCATCTCAGCATTCGCATCTCTGTTACGTCCATCCTCTGTTCGAAAACCTTCTTTACAGGCCAACATTCTGTCCCGTACAACATAGCCGGCCTAATAGCAATACATTAATCTTTCTACCAAAATAAGAAACTTTTTCAAAAAAAAATATTTTACACTTATGTATAAAATTATTTGGAAAAATATAGTAGGAAAACTTACCTTGAATAATTCAACATTTCCATAATTTTCCTACATTAATCTCACTTATTGATAAACCATGAATAATCCCAACTTTATGGGGTATTTACCAAGATCAAACTCAGGTAAACGGATGACCTGCATTAACAAGTTTTATTTTCTCGAAAAAAAATAAATCAAAATAAATGGTAAAAAATGTTGATAAAACATTAAAAATTTTTTAGAATTTTTTTATGTAAATTTTTAAAATTTTCTCTAAATTGTATTATTATTTGCTATAATTGCGTACAATAGATATCAAAGAATATATTAAAGTAGTAATCTTTTTATTTTCAACAAATGTCTCATTACTTTTTTTTAGTATCGTTCATCAATCACGCTTAGTTTTTTATTTTATTTTTAATTTATATTTTAAATATAATCAAGTAAGATCTTATTGGATTCTCTCCATAAAAGAGTGTAGGTACCTAAATGTTGGATTACTCGTATCCATTAGAAATTTAAAGATGAATCAAATAAATTCTTAATAAAAAAATAAATATTTAGAATTGGGGAAGTGGGAATGATGATAATAAAAGATCACTTTTATAGTTGGGATACCTTTGATACATCTATTTAGTTTGAATTGGTGGTAAAATGGGAATGATGATTTAAGAGCAAATCATTAGAGGGAATAACATATTTTATTTGTTAATATAGTGAGAATAAATGGAAAAATTAATAAAGTTTATGGTTCTTAATTATTTTATTTGCCTTTCATATTTTTATAATGTTTATGATTCTCACTTTTTCTCTCAAAAATTTATCAATTATGAATATAATATATCAACTATTTAAAAACAATTCTATTTTTCTTAATTTCCGAAAACATTTCTTGTGGGAACTTTATTAAGAAACAGAGGTTGAGATCCGTATTTTTTATATTTAAAGTAGCATCAACCAACTCAACTTTAAGTAAATTTTTTCCACACCTTTATCGGAGCATAATCCAAGTTAGAAAACTTTAGTTGTAGAAGTCAAAGGAGCATCATCCCCGTTTAGAAAACTTTTGATACACTTCTCGCCACAAAATCAAAATGATATTATATCATTTGGATCCCTTGTTTATAATATTTGAAGGATTTTTGTGGGATTTTTAACAAAAGAAAAAGGTAGAAAATTAACAAAGAAAATGATAATTTTGAAAATGTTTCAAAAAATGGTAAAATTAGTCTCATTTTATAAATGTCGAAAAAATAAATTCGATGATGTATTTTTATTATTTTTTGAAAATTATATATTTTGATGAAAAAGTAGCAATTTAAGAAAAAAAAGGTTATTTTTAACCAGCCAATGGCGGATAGAAACGTGGAAAGGAATCTGCAAATTTTCTGACGTGCGGCAGGTTATGTCTGGTAGTGTATGGTCCAATTACACGGAGACACGTGGCGTATGCTTTGAAAAAAAAGACCAACCATTTGAGTGATCAGGTCATCAATAGACCTAATCCTCCAACCTTTTGCATGATCCACCTGATTTTAGGTTACCATTAATTTGGGTTTTACTTTTTACGATATTTTGGTCATGTGGATTGAATTGAACTTTTGCATGATCAGGTCATCAATAGACATATCAATAGACATAAAATTCAGGAAAATTTGATTTTAAAGGTTTGAACATTGCTTCATTTTCTTCTAAAGGTTCGAACTTTCGTTTATCTTAGAAAGGTTCGAACTTTGGGGGTCATCTTCATTTAAAGGTTTTTATGGGTTTTTTTAGGTTGATTTTGGATTGATTATGGGTTTTTATGGGTTTTTCTGGGTTGATTCCTGGGTTGATTCCTGGTTGATTATGGGTTTTTTACCCATAAAAACCCATAATCAATCCAAAATCAACCAAAAAAACCCATAAGAACCTTTAAATGAAGATACCCCCAAAGTTCGAACCTTTATAGGATAAACGAAAGTTCGAACCTTTAGAAGCAAATGAGGCAAGTTCGAACCTTTAAAATCAAATTTTCCTAAAATTTACATTGAGCCGAACGAACGAAGTAAAATTCTACTTAATCAAAAGTAATAAATAAATAGTGTCAAAATAAATGATACATTTAGTGAAAATAAGGAAAGTACTACTCCAATCCTTATAAATCTATTATACTCAAAATAAATGATATGAAGTTGTGGATTGAATTGAACTTATTTTTTCATTTATAACTGATCTAACTTGTAATGGTTTATACTGATTTTTCCTAATTGAATTAATTGTTATATTTACTAATTAATCAAAATTCATCAATTTTAGTGATTCGCACTTACTTTATTAATAAAACTAGATAATCCCCGTGCGATCTACGATTTTTTTTTATTTTATTGTTTTACATTATTTCAAAAATACAAAGAAAATAATTTGTAAATTATTGGTTATTGATTTTCAATGAATTATTAATAGCATATAATACCTAATATTTAATTTAATTTTAACTTTAAAAATACTTTTTTATAAGTTATGTATAATATTAAATAATGTTGTTTTTAATATTATTTAAATTTTATTGATCACCATATAAGATTGTAAGTGACAAATTTTTATTTTTTGTTTTCAAAATGAAAGTTTGCAAATTATTATTTCAAAGAACAAATTTTTTGGTTTCTAAAATCAAAGCAATCAAATTATTATTGTGTATTGAACAATGAAAAGTTGCACACATCTCATCAAACAATTTAATAAAAGCTAATATAATGATAATTTACATATTTCCCAAACACTTTTATTAGCACATAATGATTGTTCAAAAAAAATTTATTAGCAAATAATGACATCACCATTGATAAATGGAGGGAAAAAATCTCTTGAAAAGTTGACAAATCATCACTTTGTTAGTTTGCTTATGTCATCCGTATTTTGCTTTAGTATAATGTATAGATAGATTGATTTTTATTGGTTTATGTTCCTTTTGTAATTACTATTTAATGTGAATTGCTACTGAGTAAAACATTTTTTTTTTACTAAAATTGAATTTCTATTCATAACAACTTATTTTTACAGCTTAAGTTGAATTTTTCTGATTTAAACAAAATTTTATCAAACTTTAATTATTTTTACAAAATACTATGAATTAAGATAAATCAAATAAGTTCTTAATTAAAAAACAACAGATCAAGAATAAAGTGTGATAAAATGGGAATGATGATTTAACAACTGTTAGAGTATATAATATATAGTGGGGCCTCAACCATCAGCTTAAACTTTAGGTTGAATTGGTTTCTTGACATGGTATCAGAAGCCAACGTGACAAGGGGTCACGGGTTCGAATCTAAATTACCACCCCTAATTAATTTAAGTGGAAAATTTTGCACTAGGCTTATGAGAAGAACCTATGTTGCATCCACACTTCTAGCCCAAAGGGCTCTCGTGTGAAGAGACGTATTAGAATATATAACATATCCTAGGGCCTCAACCATCAGCTTAAGATTTTGATTGAGTTGATTTATAAAGTGATTTAGTGATATTTTATTTGGTCTTAAGAAAAAAACTCAAGAATCTTGACAATCCACTTGATCATAAAGCTATTTTGAAATGGCCAAGATTAAAAAGTTGAATGCAACATCAACGGGATGAAACTGATGGACTTTTTGTGGGATGAAGCGACCATTTTGATAAGATGTGGGATGAAACCCACACTTTTTGTGGGAAAAAAAGGGAACAACTAGTTTGAATTTTTATTGTTCATTCGTGTAATTTTAATTTGAAATCTTGAATATTGCAGATTTGGAAGCAACGCGAATGGGAAATGCACACTCAAGAAATCGAAAGAGCAAATCGAAGAAATCGAAAGTGAATGAGTTATTTTTTTAAGACTTTGTACATACACTTATATTTTGTGACTTTGTACATAAATTTATATTTTATATATAATATGTTTCCTTTATTATTTTTATTTGATTGTTTATTGTATGTGTATATTTTAATTTTAATATTACAATAAATATATAAATACTTCAAAATTCCAAATAAAACTCATTTTCAGATTCCAAATAAAAGTCATTTTCAAAATTTCAAATATATATAAAAGAAAAATAATTAATGTTGGATTGGCGAGAGGATGGCGAGGGAAAGTTGTGTGGAATCAAGGAACCGATAGATTTGAGCGTGTGGTCTCGACTGGCGATGGGAGGTGCGCGCCAGGCGCTTCATGATTCTTGAAAAAAGCGATGATCCCGCGTCCACTTTTATTTTAGCGTCCATAAAAATAGAGTCCGCCTTGCGGCCGTCGTCATCCCGTCGCCAAATCGACTTTTTGATCATTTAGCTATCAAATGGCGATGAAATGGGTAGTCGCCATTTCGTTATTCTTTTGTAGTGATAGTGGCATTTGTGACTAGATCCTATGTCGTAAAAAACTTTAGTGTGATTTTTTATTATGTTGGTAAAGGGTCTGATAAATGTCATTAGCTAATTCCACTATATATACTAGTAGAAATTTAAAGTAGTGACATTTAAATTAAATGTCGCTAAATATATTTCACTAGAAGCAAATTATATTGTAGTGTAATCGCATTAATTAATAGTGAATGGCCCTACTAGTCTAGCATTCTAAATAATACACTTACTCGACCCATGACTTTAATTAGCTTACGCTTACGCTTACGGATATATTTTTCATTGCTTATAACTAATATTGATATTTTTTATATAATGTGTCATAATCAATTGGAAATACCTTAAAGTGGAGGCATTATATATTTATGGAAAAATAAAAGCTTAAAATGAAATAGTGAAGATAAATGTAGGAAAATTTGAAGGAAATTGTGTATAAACAACTAAGGCTGCAGAACGAAGATAATTCTAACATTATTATTAATTTCCTTCATTGGAAAGTAAACCATGGTAAAACCGAAAAAATTAAATTGATGGTTATATTTTTAGAATATATTATTTATTTTATATATCTTCTTAAATGGGAGTTATTTTAGTTATAAGAGTAGATATAATTAAACACACATGCTTTACGAAATTGATGCTAAATATCCTATTAGAAATGAAGAGTATGTGAGATTTTGAACTCGTGATATTGCGTTACATTGGCTTTGGAATCTTATAAAGAATAAAATCTACCAAAAACTTAGTTATACAGCTCCAATATATTATAATATATATTCTACAACATTTTAGCATGTCAAGAAAGTATTCCCTCCGTTTTTATATGTGTTTTTTCTCCATAAAAATTAAACAGAAAATTAAAAACAAATAAAAACAGAGAAAATAATTTACTTAACCAAATGAATAAGTTTATGATTTTAGCCTAGGTTTAAAGATGTGTCTACACTAGGCCCGTTTTGATTGCTATGTTAAGGGTATAAAATATAAACTATATAGACCACAAATTTTTATAACTTTGAATCATGACATGTAGAATTTCAATCATTCATTAAATTTAATTGTATCGATAGCACCTCTATGAAAATGATATTTCAAGATAATTGCCACCAATTCCATAGTTTTCTAAGCTTATATAAATCAAATCATCTCTCTTTAAATTACTAATCTGTCATTTAAAAGTTTATTTATTCTCAAAAAATATATTTATATCACAATTTACACAAATAATTACATTTAATTAATATTTTAATAATGTATTATTCATACAAATATATATATTATTATTATTTTAACATTTTTATATTCTTTATATACCATGTTATTGTCAATCACCTCTAATATTTTGACGGTCAAGTGCCAAATATTATCATCTATAGTTGACCATTGTATAATTACCAAATCAGTAGCTTTAATTCTAAGTCTTAAAATAGCCTTCTGACCACAAAGGTATGCTTTCCCCTAGAACTAACCAATTAGTCATCTAACACATTGATTACGATTGGACCAGTAATGCTGTTGAGTATAGCACAATCATATTGACATCCTCAGTACCTGACATACGCTCAATACTGAGAAGAGAATCATCCATTTCATCGTGAAAACCTTTTCCATAATTTACAAAATTTTTTTGTTTTATTATATTTTTCAATAATTTTTTTATATTTTTATAATTTAATGTCATTTTAAAATTTTCATTTATTATATATCAACTATCCAAAAGATTATGTTTTTCTTAATTTCCGTAAACATTTCTTGCGAGAACAATATTTTTTTATATTTAAAGTTGTAGCATTATCCAACTCGACTACTCATAACTAAATTTTTTCCAAAACTTTATTGGAGCATAATTCAAGTTAGAAAACTTTAGTTGTATAGAAGTCAAAGGGGAGTATTATCCCCGTTTAGAAAACTTTTATAAACACTTCCCACCACAAACCATTCAACACGATTGCTGCTCCGAAGTTTACTCTAATGGGCGGATTGTAGAAAAAAAAAAGTTATTTACTAATAACTCAAAACAAATATAGATGGGATGCTAATTCTTGCTAATGGTAAATTTGATCCCTAAATTTTATGTAAAAGGTGACTTCCTAACAAACTCAATAAAGTTCATTTTTACTATATATTGAAAACTATTTAGATTTTTAGCATTTTTTGTCCTCTCATTTGTCTACCACACTACTCATTAGATTTGGCCATAATCACTCTCAATTTGCCTCATTTTCTATTTTAGTTCATTTCATTAAATTTATCGTCCATAAGTATTTGTGGACATGACCCCACCCCTTAATTTGCACATATTTAATTTATTCTCAATTGCATTAATAATCTATTTATCTATACATAATACTAAAGCAAATTACGGCTGAAATAAGCAACTTTAAAAATTGATGAAGTGTCAGCTTCTTATGAAAAATTTTCCCTCCATTTAATAAAGATGACATCATGAAAGAATGATGACTATAAGAATCTTAAATGTTAAGGATAATTAAGACTAAGAATAATTAGGATGATTAATTTGATGACCATTATTAAAGGCTTTTAATTGGGACTCTAACATATACTCCCTCCTATTCATCTTAGGTGTCCCATTTACTTTTGGGACACTATTTTTCTATTACTTTTAAATTGCATTTTATTATTAATCTATAAGTCAAGACATAGCCATGTGGGATCTTATTTGATTCGTTTTGATGTAAAGATTAATTAATATCAACTTTTTATAATTTTTAATCATATATAACTCGATATATTAAAGATCGAATAAGTGCATTGGATAAAGTGTATAAAGTAAATGGACACATAAGATGAATAGGAGGGAGTATATTGAAATTTGAAAATACATTATTGTAATAGTAAAAAAAATAATAATTATGAATAAGGAACATATATTGCACCATTACAATTTAAAGGGCATCATTAATAATAGTTGAGCTACAACAAATGTAGTATATTCACAGATGTTTTTCAGAATTTATAATTACATTAAATTTTTTTTTCGTCCTAATATTTCTTTTTCTGATGTAAATTGTTCTATATATTTCAAATACCTATATTTTTTAATTCAACCTCAACATCAAATATTAGCTATTTTTTATTAATAATAATTCATTGAAAATCAATAACCAATAATTTAGAATTCATTCTCTTTGTTTTTTTTCTAAAAAAACGCGTGCATTGCACGGGGATTATCTCTAAGGCTCTAACCACTTCAATTCACAAGTGAGAAATTATAATATGTTTCTTTATTTTCCATTCAATACGTGAGTTTCCAAGACAAATTAATGGATTATCTTGTTAACTGTTCTTTTATGGATAAGTTTTCCTAGGTGCGCACGAGTAGGCTTAAAGTGCTGAAGACTTGTGTTGGTTTGTTGGGCCAGTCTACAGTCTCCATGAGTAGTCATCGGCGGCCCAAGGAACCGGGGTGTTACATATATTTGCAAAGATCACAAATGAAGCAAGATCAAACCAAATCACTTTGTTTCCTAAAATTTCAAATTATTGAGCAAATATTACATGAAGTTTATGAGCTAGGATAATTCTTGAAGATCTCTTCCATTTTTAGTCCCAAATAACCCCATGAAGCTTGAAGGAATAATTTGCAAATAATGCTAATTTCCTAGCCGTTACAAGTGGATAAATTTTTTATTTTACTTTGCAAATTCGTAATTCAATAATGCTTACTTAGTTAGTGCTCAATTCTTCTAGTATACATAGACTTGTCTATGCTCTCTTGTAATGATTCATCATTCAACATTAATACAAAAAAAAAACTTTGAGCAATTTTCTTGTTATTTCTTGCATTTGCTTTTCAAGTTGTTAAGTAAGTGAAGTTTCTTTGCTTTTCATTCTTTTGGCTAAAGAGTGATTGCGTTCTTAGGAGCCCTTAATTATAATTCGTGGTGAATTCTGTATCGAATTAAACCTTTGGCATAGTCATTCTTAGTTGATCATTCAACATATCTTTTGTTTTTTCTTGTTGCAAAAACCACAAAATTACAAAAACATTTTCATTAAAAACCGAAACTTCAAACAAATGTGTGCTTATAGATTGGTTATTGTCTTAAACATAGCCAACCTATAATACCAACTTTTGGCTGTAAAGGCTAGACGCTTGTCGCTTGATTAATTTTTTATGTGCCACATCGCCCTATGACAAGGGGCTTGAGAAAACTTTAGTTTTTTTTCCTCACATTTTATAAAAATTACTTTTCTAAAAAAACAGTAGTAAACTCTTACTCTAAAGCTCTATCAAGGTAAGAGTGACTTAATAATATTGAACCCACAAAAATTGTTGTAATGTAGTAAATTTATTAATCGAGCCCAGAACAAAAAATTAACTAAGACATCTTATTCTATAGCTTTGTAGTTTGTAGACATGTGATGAAATGAAATATTTTTCAAATGAAGGATGATCACATTCACACATTAGGCACACCTCTATATTTTTTTATGCAATAGAAATGATATTGTTACAAAATATAACTATTAAAACAATGAAAAGAAAAAGAAAATACCACAAGTTCAAACAATAGTAATTAGACAAAAACTACCAACTTTCTAATCATAGCTCTTTTATTAGTTCTGTGTTCTTCTTGCTTTGCTTCTTCTAATGAAATGGTGTTCATGGAAATCGATTAAAGCCCATTCCATTTTGATCAACAATTTAAAAAACCAAAACGGTCTTCCCACTGACAATATGTAGTATCCCCAAACAAACCCAACTATTGTACCACTTCCAAATCCAATCACTACAACTTCCCACATCGATTGTTCTGTTTTTTCTTCCACATTGTCATTGTTCAAAGAGGGTACAATAGTCCTGTTTCTGCATTCAAGCAATGGTGCTCCACACAATCCAAGATTTCCCTTGTACGAATCAGATAAAAAGGTATCAAAATTTTTACCATGGGGTATAGGCCCAGTCAGTTGGTTATATGAAACATTAAAAACCCCAAGAAATGTTAAATCAACAAGTTCTTGAGGGATTTCACCAACGAGCCTATTTGATGATAGGTCTAAACCACCCAACGATGATAAATTTCCGATGGACGGAGGGATGTTTCCTGTAAGGAGGTTATGCGAGAGATTTAGATTTCGAAGTGCGCGTAACATCCCAATAGAACTTGGAATCTCTCCTTCAAAATGATTATTAGACATATCAAATGTTGACATAGAAGTAATAATTTTTTTATATTTCAATTTTATCCCATTAACAACCATCTCTGTAGAGTAAAAATACATAATCTTGTATAGGTTCAAATTTAATATCGAAGTGGGGATGTATGATACCATGTACTGTGGACTTCCTTTAGCGGATACATTAATATCCTTCATGGCTGCAAAATGTTTGATGTATGTTATTGGCAAACTACCAAAGAAATTATTGTTTGAAATGTCAAGAATTTGCAGCTTTGGAAAACGACGTGTGGAGTGCATCCTTGACTCTGTGGAATCAACACTTATTACACGACCATGAAAGTTGTTAAAAGGTAAGCTCAAAACCTCTAAATACTGAAGGCGATCTACCCAATACGGAAAAACATCTTTGAATTTGTTGTTCCCCAGATTTAGGACTATCAAGTTTAGACAATTAGATAAAGACCTAGGTACAACTCCTTCCAACTGATTGTTACTGAAATCTACATATTCCAGATAATAACAATTAGAAAATGATGATGGAATGATGCCCTTGAAATTATTTGATTGGAGATTCAATACAACTAGGTTAGTGCTAGCATTTCCCAGGCAATGAGGAACTTCTCCATGAAACTTGTTATAAGATAAATCAAGGATTACAAGTTCAGACAAGTTGCAGATAGAGGAGTTTTGATGATTGGTGATGTTGTATCCTGGAGTGCATGACAAAAATGAAAGAGTAAAGCTCAAGTTTGGTATAATAATGTATAAATACAACATAGTAAAAGAATATTTTACCAATATAAATTTTATTTTTTTGAAAAAATTAGGGAAATTTCACGTAGTAATCATGAAGTTTTGGATTTTCCATGAGGTAATCAAAATTTTTTACAAATCTACACGGTAACCCTGAGGCTTACCAAATTATTCCATAGTGACCTTTATGCACATAAAATGTTAGCAAACAATAAGAAAAACTCAAAATTAATTTTTTTTAATACAATTTTTTCTTTTTAAAAATATTGAATCGATCTAAATAAGCAAGTTTGAAAACATTGGTAGTTAAAAAGAAAAGTATCTTTTGTGAATTACAGCCTCAAAGTTTTCTCGTTTTATGCATTACAGCCGCAAAGTTTTTTTTTTTTTGTGAATTACAGCCACCAACTTTTTAAATCCACCATTACGGCCAAGTGACCGGTTGACACCGTTGACCATGATTTTTACCGTTGACTTTCCTTTTTTTTCTTTTTCCTTTTTTTTTCCTTTTTTTTCTTTTTCCTTTTTTTTCCTTTTTTTTTTTGTTTTTCCTTTTTTTTAATTTAATTCTTCATCCCCAATCATCTTTCTCTCTCTTCCTCCTTCTTCTTCATCATCTTCATCCTCCATTAATTTTCAAAGTCACCATTAATCTTCAACCCAATTTCTCTCCAAAGTCCAACCCTAAATTTCTTTCCACCATTAATTTCTCTTCATCACTTTCCTTACTTTGTTTTTCTCAAAGACCCAATCACCCAAATTTCTCTGCAAATCAAACTGAACAAAATAACCCAGATGAAGAAATCGAAAATAATCCTAAATTTAATATAAATGTGGTATTTATTAAAGAGAAGGGTGAAGATTTGGAAAACTAAAAATCCAGTTACATTCTCTGCAAATCAAACTGAACAATAAAAACCCAGATTATATTGATTTTTACTTTCTGGGAAAACTAAATTTGGGTATAATTTTGTTTCACAATTTCTTTTTGAATTCAATTTAAGCCGTGAGAGATGTAGAGAAATGAAAATATAGAAGTGAGATGTGTAATTTTAGATCTTAAGGTAAAAAAATTAATTTTTCAGTTTTGTGAATTAATTTTGAGAGCCATTAATTGAAGATCTCACAATTATAGTTTTTGTGAGGAAGATGAATAATGGTTGCTCATTGCAAAGTTTCCGTTCTTGCTTGAAGTACAAAAAACCCTTTTCTCTCTCCTCAAAGTTCTGGCTTGAAGTTTCTGTTCTTGACGCCATTAATGGCTGCTCATTGCAAATATTAACAAATTTGGCTACTTTTTGAGACTTGTGAGTGGTGATAGGACTTTCAAAGTTGAAGCTAATGGAGATGAAGAAGATGAATGAATTGATTAAATTTTAACCCAGAAATAAAAAATGAATTTTAACCCAAATTCATTTATTCATACTTATTTTCTAAAACCTCAGAAATTGAATTGTATGATGGAAATTAAATTGGTGGAAAGTGATGAAGAGAGATTAATAGTAGAAAGAAATATAGGGTTTGGACTTTGGAGAGAAATTGGGTTGAAGATTAATGGTGACTTTGAAGATTAATGGAGGATGAAGAGGATGAAGATGATGGAGAAGAAGGAGGAAGAGAGAGAAAGATGATTGGGGATGAAGAATTAAATTAAAAAAAAGGAAAAGGAAAAAAAACTCAAAAAGAAAAGAAAAAAGAAAAAAATGGAAAGTCAACGGTAAAAATCATGGTCAACGGTGTCAACCGGTTACTTGGCCGTAATGGTGGTCAATTTAAAAAGTTGGTGGCTGTAATTCATAAAAAAAAACTTTGCGGCTGTAATTCATAAAACGAGAAAACTTTGAGGCTGTAATTCACAAAAGATCCAAAAGAAAATAATACGACACACTGTGTAACAAAAAAAAAAACAAAAATCAAAAAAGACAATAATACTTTAGCAGCTGAAAGACTAAAAATAAATAGGCATAGCTAAATATTAGAGTGCCTACAATTATGTTAGAATATTTTGCACTTAATTAACTGTGTTGTTAATTGTAATACTTCCAATGTTGATATATGTATGTGTATTTATTAATATATTAGTCTTGTACTCTTGTTATCATACAATACTATAAAAGTTTTGGAAAATTTAATGTGTCATCATTTTAATCATATCATACAATACAATACTATAAAAATCTTGAAAAATTCCAAGTGTCATCATTTTAAAAGACATATACAATACTATAAAAGTCTTAGAAAATTCCAAGTGTCTTCATTTTAAGAGACACACAATACTATAAAAGTCTTAAAAAATTACATGAAAATATTTATCAAATGAATCTAATATTTTTGTTTAAGTTTGAAGCTAAATCAGGTAAAGTATTTGTATAATATATTATAGCAATTCTATTTAGTTAACTTAGAATTTAATAGGTTCAATTGAATGAAAAAAAAGTTATGTATCAGGTAAATAATTAAAATAAACATCAATAATAATGTTTTGATTTAAAAAATCATTAATTTGGTAAATTTAAATTTAAAAATACTTATCAAATGAATCTAATATTTTTGTTTAATGTTTTGATTTAAAACATCAGTAGTATACAGTTGTTATATTATTATTTAAAATTGTTTTTGTATATATTTCGCACTAACAAATGTGCATTGCACGAGTTTCTATACTAGTATTCTATATTGATGTATACGCGAAAATTTTAATAATTCAAGAAATACATTAAAAATATTTCAATAGAACTTGTTTTATATTGATGAAACTAAATTTTTAAAAAATTTAGTTGATCTCAACAAAAAAGTTTGAAGTTATTGACAATTAAAACACATAAAGTAGGAATCCTTGTATAAAAATAAAGAAAGAAAATCGATAAAGAAAATAATACTCCCTCCTATTCAACCTATTAGTCCCATTTCTAAATAGGGTTAAGTCACCCTATTAGTCCCATTTCTATTTATGGTATGTCTTTATTACCACATTACCCTTACTTACATTTAAATATTACACATATCCTCTTATTAACCCCGACTAAACAACCCCTATTAATCCCACCCAATCTTAATTAAAATCATTTATCTTAATTTACCCACCCATCCAAACTTACCCTTACCTCCCATTTTAGAAAAACTCTAACCTCCTACTGAATTCATACGCTCCTCCCTCTTGTTCTTATGGGTTCAAAAACCCTAAATCAATCTTTCTTGCTCTCTTGCACTCTTGCTCCTCCCTCTTGTTCAAGAACCCTAAATCAATCATCCATAGCCTTTTCAATCGCAAAGAAAGCACAAGGTTTACTCTCATTTAATCCATCTGGGATTGACACACATGGAATTGAGAGTCTCATCTAATAGATCTATCATTTATCTCACTTGTTGATTTTTCCCTAAATCGATTTAGGGTTTATTTGTTTCTGGATTTAGTCTCTTCATCTTTGTTTTCATTTTTTGTTGTTTAAGATTATTTGTATTGTTGGGGATTATTTGGTTTTGATTCGTTGTTTGGGTTTGTTTCTTCAACTCTTGGTTTATTTCTGAGTTTGTTTCTTCAATGGAAACCATGGATGTGGGTTTGTTTCTTCAACTTTGGTTTCAAATTTTTGTTGTTTGGGTTTGTTTCTGAGTTCAAGAAACGAAATCTGGTTTTGATCTATGTAATTTTTTAACATTTGGAACAATTTAATGTAATGTATCCTTACTTATGAATTTCAATTAGTCTTTAATTATGTAAATTCAAAATGCTTTGTTCTTACTTTTAATGTTCTGTTTAGGAGGGAGTAAATTGGTGAAATTTTGGGTCCATTTACAATTTTGGTGGGTTTATGTTCTTTGTTTGTTTTCTTTGTTTATGTTCTTTGTAGATCTTCACTTTGGTGGGTTTGATTTTGTTGTTGGAGATTATGTTCTTTCTTCTTCAAAATCTGGTCTAATGTTTTTTTTTTACTTTGTTTGTTGCAAATTCTGGATTTGATGCAAAATCTGTGTTTTTTTTTTTTTTTTTACTTTTGTTGTTTTTCTTAACTTTGTTTGAAGCAAATTCTGGGTTTGATAATAATAGAGCATTAGCAATTAGCAATTAACAATTAACAATTCACTAATTAACACTCTCTCTCCTATTCAAGTGGTCTCATTTTGACCCACCTAAAAAATGGTGCCTAGTCAAATGGGACTAATGGGGGAATAGGAGGGACTAATTTAATAGTAGGAAAACTAGCTCAATGTAAGCATGGGTAAACTATTTGGAAAATGAACATTAGATAGGCATAGTTAAACATTAGTGTACCTGTATTCTTTGGCGTGATTGTTCCAATCAACTTATTTTTAGCAACCATCAATACATTAAGTCTTGTAAGGTCTCCAATATTGACTGGCAAATGTCCCGTGAGTTGATTATTTGTCAAATTTAGAATTATAAGTGACTTACTACTCCCTAAACTCTCAGGAATTCGACCACTAAACTTATTTGAAGAAAGATTTAGAATTTCCAAGTTTCCATTGGTCCCCAACTTTTGTGGAATACTTCCCGTGAAATTATTCCCACCTAAATCAAGTTCTTCTAACTCAGAAAGATCTTCAAAAAACTCTGGTATGACACCTTGTAGATTGTTGTAACCAAGATTTAAGGAGGTCAAATTTGTAAGAAGAGAAAAAGAATCTGGTATCTCACCATGTAACTGGTAATTTTTTGATAAATCCAATTGATTCAAACTCTTTAAGAACCCTAACTCAGAAGGAATTAATCCCGAAAGATTATTGTTACTAAGATACAAATATTCAAGCTTTTGAAGTTTACCATTAAACTTTGACGGTATTGAACTGGAAAAGCTGTTATGATCAAGCCCAAGATACTGAAGCTCCGACATATTAAAAACAGATAAAGGAAGTGGGCCACTAAAGCTATTGGAGCTAAGACCGAGAATACTGAGTTGGGAAAGGAGTGAAAGAGAAGACGGAACATGCCCGGAAAAGTGGTTATGATCAAGCCTAAGGGACCAAAGCTCCGACATATTAAGAATAGATAAAGGAAGTGGGCCACTAAAGCTATTGAAGGCAAGACGGAGATAACGGAGTTGGGAAAGGAGAGAAAGAGAAGACGGAACATGCCCGTAAAAATAGTTACCACTGAGATGTAGATTTTGCAGGTTTGTAAGAAAACCGATTTGAGGAGAGAGAGTACCAGTGAGATTTAATTCGAACAAGTCTAGAGAAATAACAGTGGGAGAGTGAGAAGACGAAGAACAAGTGACGAACAACCAAGTACAATGGTCAGTAGTGTTTTTCCAAGACGATAGTCTATTATCAGGATCATCAGTAATGGCTGATTTAATTGCTAATAATGCTTCTTTTTCTGATAATATTTCGCCACTAATGAAGTTAAAGTGCAGGTATTGAATAAAGAAGAAGAAAAAATAAATTCGCATTATTTTATTTTTGTTGTTATGCTTTGGTGGGTATTGAGATTTGAGATATGTGATGAGAGGAAAATCAATGACTATTTGTAATGATATATGCAGGTCTTTGTGAAAGCAACATAGCAAGGAATCGATTAGTCTGTTCATAGAAAGTCACGTGTCATTAATATTAGAATTGACAACTAGTTTTAATCATAATCAAAAATATTATAATAAAAAAAATAGAAAATAACACATGATGATTTCTTAGCTGCAAAATATATTAACCTAATCATATCATATTATATATACTTATAAAAGAACTAAAAAATAACACATGGTGATTTCTTAGAATTTTGTCAAATGTATTAATTTAATAGGACTATAATTGTTTGTGTGGCAATTTATTTTCCTAGATAATTAATTAAAAAGTTAAAGTAGGTTAGTATTTGTATTAAGGCTACAATTGATTGCGAGGAAATTTATTTTACCAAAAAATTTAAAATTAAATAAAATAAGTATTAAAAGATTTCATTACATTAATCTTTACCAAAATAAGAAACTTAAAAAAATTAATTGTTTCAAAACAATATTTTATACGTATGTAAAAAATTATTTTGGAAAAATATAGTAGGAAAAATTACCTAGAATAATCCAACATTTTCATAATTTTCCTACAATAATCCCACTTATTGATTAACCAT
>CM033456.1:1493904-1521029 GCA_019425755.1 Amaranthus cruentus
AAAAAGCTTTTGTGTGATTTTTTAATATGCTGCTAAGGGATCTAATAAGTATGACTAAATGTTCTATATAAACAATTCGTAATTTGAAATATCGACATTAAAATTAAATGTCGCTAAATATATCTCACTAAAAACAAATTATGTTATATAGTGTCTTATTTCCCTACTAGGCGCAGGTATCAATTGGGGGGTTTTCTTGACCGCGCGCATCTCTCTTTACTCCCTCCTTAGGGGTATAGGTATGATTTGTCCGCATCCTTCAAGAAAAACAAAAACTCCCCACTCAGACCCTGCCATGTGCGGGATACCGAGAAGGTCCTTTACCTTTACCTTTTTAGTGTCTTATTTCCCGCAATAAATTACTAAAAGATAAAACTTAGCCATCCCAATTTCATTCTTCAAACTCGGGTCATCCCCCGCACGATTCAAAATTAAGAAGATAGAGGTGTATGTGATAAATTTGTTCTCTTTTTAAGTTTTAAGGTGTAAGAAAAAACTTATTTGACTTTGTCTTTTAAGTTTTGAAAAATAACACTTTTAATAATCATTTTTAAACTTCAAATCATGATAAATTTGAATTTTATAAAGGCATTGATATAATTACTTTAAATATATATTTATACATAGGTGAGAAATTCGTGGTATATGAAATTTTTTTATGATTGAAACTACCCATTAGTGGCATTTGTAATTGTTACTATAGTCTATAGTGGCATTTGTGAGAAATGTCACTAAATTCTATGTCGCAAAAAGTTTTAGTATGATTTTTTATTATCCTGCTAAAGGGTATAATAAATGTCATTAAATCCTCCATATGTACTATTAGAAATTTGAAATAGCAACATTTAAATTAAATGTTTCTTAATATATCTCAGTCCCACTAAAAGCAAATTATGTTATAATGATAGAGTGATACTAATTGTCTCTTCTCCATTGCTGGCCCTGATTCTATAGTCTACTTATATAAAAAAATAAGATTATATACGTACTTGTGTGTAAAATGATAAGTGATCGTTTTAAATTGTAAGAGATTATCTTAAGTTTATATATGATCACTTTAAGATTGTCTCTTTAATGATGTCTACCGTAGCAATCTTCAATGATGTGTGGTTGACACTATTTAATTTCATAGCTCATGAGGACTTTGATCGGAGATGAGGAAAGATCGAGGGTGATTTAATTGAGTTATGAATATTCCAAGGTGTTTAAATGTCCTATGTATGATCTCGGGCTAGATTATAAAAGCTTTGGTCGAATAGAAGTTAAATAGAAGTTGTTGGGTTATTATGGTAATGTCACGACCGAGACTCCAATAACTTCGGTCGAAGCTTAGTTGTACAAACTACAAAGTGTTCTGATACCTTCTTTGAGTTAATTTCGGTCGAAGCTTATTCAACTGTTCTTGTGACATTGATGACCTTAGGTACATTTTGATTAACTCTAGTTTTGAAAAGCTTCTTTCGGCTGATGCCACGGTCACCGGAATTGTTAGAAATATTCTATAAGCAATCAAAGCATTTGGATAACAATATGCAGATTTGACAAACTCAAAAATTTCGGTGGCTAACATTACATTATTTGGCAAACTTGTTAGATTATACAACATATCCTGGGGCCTCAACCATAAGCTTAGGCTTTTGGTTGAGTTGGTTCCTTGACATGGTATCAGAAGCCAGAGTGACAAGAGGTCACAGGTTCGAATCTCAATCACCCCTCATTGAAAGTGGAATATTTAGCGCCATGTATGAAGAGAGCATGTGCTGCATCCACATTTCTAGCCCAAAGGGCTCTCGTGTGAGGGGGCGTGTTAGATTATACAACATATCCTGGGGCCTCAACCATAAGCTTAAGCTTTTGATTGAGTTGGTTCCTTGACATGGTATCAGAAGCCAGTGTGACAAGAGGTCACAGGTTCGAATCTCAACCACCCCTCATTTAAAGTGGAATATTCAGCGTCATGTATGAGGAGGGCTTGTGTCGCATCCACACTTCTAAGTTCTAGCCCAAAGGGCTCTCGTGTGAGGGGGCGTGTGAGAGTATATAACATATCCTGGGACTCAACCATCAGCTTAAGCTTTTGGTTGAGTTGGTTCCTTGACAAAACTAGATTGCAACACTTACAATTCAGAATAAAGATCATTTATCCACTATTTATCTTTATTTTACTATTTTGCGTAGGGCCTCATTTTACTATTTCGCCTAGGGCCTCATTTTACCATTTCATAGCTCAGGAGGACTTTAATCGGAGATGAGGAAAGTTCGAGGACTTTGATCGGAGATGAGGAAAGTTCGAGGGTGATTTAATTTGATTGAGTTATGAATATTCCAAGGTGTTTAAATGTCCTATGTATGATCTCGGGCTAGATTATGAAAGCTTTGGTCGAATAGAAGTTAAATAGAAGTTGTTGGGTTATTATGGTAATGTCACGACCGAGACTCCAATAACTTCGGTCGAAGCTTAGTTGTACAAAGTGTTCTGATACCTTCTTTCAGTTAATTTCGGTCGAGACAAACACGCAATTCGGTCGAAACTGTTGCTGCACCATGATCGAGAGAAATTGATCTACAACCTCAATCTTAAAAACTTTTGATATAACTACTTGCTATTTCTATTCACTTATTACTATATTAATAACTTTTTATAAACAATATTATGTAACTCTAGTTACAAAAAAAGCAAAATATTTTCAACCTCGACTTTAGCTTAACATCGGTAACATCAAATACATACTAAACTTTTAATATAACTACTTACTACTTCTATTCACTTATTACTGTATTAACAACTTCTTTGTGAACTACATTATTTACCTCTAATTACACAAAGAAGCAAATATTTACAACCTCGACTTTAGCTTAACATCGCTAACATGTATAATTAAAAAGGGATTGAGGAGAAAGGAATGGGAAAAGTAAAGACATAATTTGGTTGTGCATACGTATCGGTATATTATTTTAATTTTATATATTTCAAATTTCGCTTAGTAAAATATCATAAAAAATAAATATTAATAAAATTTATATTGAGCCGACTAAACAAGATCTAGACATTTAGTGAAAATAGGGGGAGTACTACTTCAATCCTTACAAATCTATTATACTCAAAAGGTTGTGAATTGAACTTATTTTGTAATTTATAACTGATCTGACTTGTAATGGTTTATACTGATTTTTCCTAATTGAATTAATTGTTATATTTACTAATTAATCAAAATTCATCAATTTTACTGATTCACACTTACTTTATTAATAAAATTGATTTTTATTGGTTTATGTTCCTTTTGTAATTACTATTTAATGTGAATTGCTACCGAGTAAAACATTTTTTTGGCTAAAATTGAATTTCTACTCATAAATAACTTATTTTCACAGCTAAAGAGTGTTTGGGATTTTAAGAGCCCTTAATTATAATTTGTGGTGAATTTTGTATCGAATTAAACCTTTGGCATAGTTATTCTTAGTTGCTCATTTCAACATATCTTTCGTTTTTTCTTGTTGCAAACATTTTCATTAAAACCGAAACTTCAAACAAACGTGTGCTTATAGATTGGTTATTGTCTTAAACATAGCCAACCTATAACACCAACTTTTGACTGTAAAGGTTAGACGCTTGTCGCTTGATTAATTTTTTATGTGCCACATCGCCCTATGACAAGGGGCTTGAGATTTAAACTTTAGTTTTTTTCCTTTTTCCTGAAATTTATAAAATTTACTTTAAAAAAGTAGTAAACTCTTACTCTAAGGTTCTATCAAGGTAAGAGTGACTTAATAATATTGAACCTACGAAAATTGTTGTAAATGTAGTAAATTTATTAATCGAGCCCGGAACAAAAAATTAACTAAGACATCTTATGCTAGCTTCGTAGACATGTGATGAAATGAAATATTTCTCAAATGAAGGATGATCACATTCACACATTAGGCACACCTTTATATTTTTTTATTATGCAATAGAAATGATATTGTTACAAAAATATTAACTATTAAAGTACAATGAAAAGAAAAAGAAAGTACTACAAATCCAAATAATAGTAATCAACAAAAACGACGAACTTTCTAATCATAGCTCTTTTAGTTCTTTGTTCTTCTTGCTCTTCTTCTTGTGAAATAGTGGTCAAGAAAATCAAGTAAATCCCATTTCATTTTATTCAACAATTTAAAAAGCCAAAACGGCCTTCCTACTAACAATATGTAATATCCCCAAACAAATCCAACTAATGTACCACTTCCATATCCCATCACAACAACTTCCCACATCGATAATTCAGTTTTTTCTTCCACATTGTCATTGTTCAAAGAGGGTACAATAGTCCTGTTTTTGCACTCAAGCAATGGTGCTCCACACAATCCAAGATTTTCGTTGTACGAATCAGATGGGAAGGTATCAAAATTATTACCATGCGGTATAGGCCCTGCTAGTTGGTTTTATAATTGTAAAAAAAAAATCAAACATTAATTTTCTCAATCCACCGAAAATGATCTCAATTATTGTATATTTTAAAATAAATCTATTTATTTGGTATAATTACTAAATATAAACCCGACTAATTTTTATTCTTTATTTTTGACTTACAAAAAGTTTTGAAGATGATTATAAATAATATTAATTTGTTTTTAGTTAATATAACTAATAGATTGATTTAATTAAAAAATAAATAATAGTTTTGTTTATTTATGCAGATTAAGCAAATGTAGCTTCACAAGCCATGATAGAAAAATTAAATCTAGCTATTGTTCCTCATCCTAATCCATAAAAGGTTCAATGGTTAAATCAATGGTTAGTCGAAATCGGAAATTACCAACTGTCTTATCGACTGACCATGGTTAGTCGAAATCTCTGATTGAACTGCTACTGAATACTAGTTAGTCTAACATTCCAACTGATCTCCTAATGTTTTACAAGTAGATGGAAATTTTTCAACTGATTTTTCGACTAAACAGTGTTAGTCAAATTTAAAAGAATTTAAAATTGGAAAAAAGAGGGAATTTTTCCACCTTTTTTCGACTAAATTTCCGACATAATTTTAGTCAGAAAAACATTTTCGCCCGAATTCAGATCGAAAATTAGTCGGAAAAAATGTTCCAATTTCTTAATTATATGGTATAGTCTTAATTATAGTATTATGTTCCAAATGTTTCGAGTTCCTCCTTTCGTTCCTAATGCTCTCGATTATAGTATGTTCCCAATGTTCCCAGTTTCGAATCCCTCCGTTCTTTTTTGTATTTTTTAATTATGACATCATTATCTTGGCCATTCATCTACAAAAGTATTTAATTTAATCTCTAACGTCTTAGATGTTTACCCCATTACTTCATATACTCTTTGTGTTTCCCGTCAAATTAATAAACACTACAATAAATTTAGCTTTTTGCGACATTGAATTTAGTGTCATTAAAAAATGCCACTAATTCATATTTTTAATGTAATAATTATTGGTTTTTATTTTAAGTTTCACAATAGAGTGATTTAGCGACACTTAATTTGTTCTATAGTGGCATATGTAATTGTCACTATAGTCTATAGTGACATTTGTGAGAAATGTCACTAGATCCTATGTCGCTAAAAGCTTTAGTGTGACTTTTTAATATGCTGCTAAAGGGTCCAATAAATGTCACTAAATCCTCTATATACACTATAAGAAATTTGAAATAGTGACATTTAAATTAAATGTCGCTAAATATATCCCACTAAAAATAAATTATGTTGTAGTGAAAAGTCACAAGTTATCGTTTAATGTTTCTATACTTACTTCGCGCGCACCTTTAGATTTAATTAATTTTGATGTATGGACTTTCTCATACATTCTTATATTCTTTATAATGTAATATTGAATAAAAAAATTTGTCAAACTTATTGGGAACATGATTTCTAAAACCGACAACTAAAAAGTAAAATCTACTTTTTGTGGTTTTATATTTATGGTTTTTAGTTAACAAAAATGAAAACAAAAAAGGATAGCAAATGTACCATTAACAATGCTCCAATGATATATCATTATGAATACGTACAACTCCAAAACTTACCGTCAAATATAGAAAATATGACCAAATCATAAGTCAAAAAATGCTCCAATGATCACATTCACCCACTAGGTACATATTTATATTTTTTTATGGCAAAGAAAGATTATTGTTACAAAATATTGCTATTAAAGCATAATGAAAAGAAAAAGAAAAATGCTACAAATTCAAAAATCATTCATTAGTAGTTTTATTTTTGTATGCTTTCTCTACTTTCTTAAAATTTTTATGAAAATAATAAATATTCCATCTTGATGAATAATTAAAAGTTAAAGGCTTCCACTGAACATGAGTTCCCTAAAGCACCAACTAAAAGTAAAAAATCTACTTTTCGTAGTTTATATTTTGGTTTTAGTTAACAAAAATGAAAAAAAACGATATACAAATGGATTCCACTAACAATGCTCCAATGATGAATCATTATGTAATTTTTCAACTCAACACTTATAAGAATCAAATATGTAAAATATGAGGCAAATCATAAATCAAAAAATGCTCCAATGCTCACATTCACCCACTAGGTACATATTAATATTTCTATTTTATTATGGAAAAGAACGATTATTGTTACAAAATATTACTATTAAAGCATAATGAAAAAATAAAAACTGCTTCACAAATTTATATACCTACATACTTTCTAATCATTAATTCTTATTTAGTTATTTGTTCTTCTTACTCTGCTTCTTCTAATGAAATGGTATTCATGAAAATCAAGTAAAGCCCATTCCATCTTGATCAACAATTTAAAAAGCCAAAACGGCTTCCATGAGTTTGTATCCCAAATTCCAATCTTTATACCACTTCCAAATCCAATCACTACAACTTCCCACATCGATAGTTCTGTTTTTTCTTCCACATTGTCATTGTTCAAAGAGGGTACAATAGTGTTGTTATTGCATTCAAGCAATGGTGCTCCACACAATCCAAGATTTCCCTTGTACGAATCAGATGGAAAGGTATCAAAATTATTACCATGGGGTATGGGCCCAATCAGTTGGTTATATGAAACATTAAAAACCTCGAGAAATGTTAAATCAACAAGTTCTTGAGGAATTTCACCTATAAGCCTATTTGATGATAGGTCTAAACCATCCAACAGTGTTAAGTTCTTGATGGTTGAAGGGATTTCTCCGGTAAAGAGATTATGCGAG
This sequence comes from Amaranthus cruentus, assembly GCA_019425755.1. NCBI lineage: Eukaryota > Viridiplantae > Streptophyta > Magnoliopsida > Caryophyllales > Amaranthaceae > Amaranthus > Amaranthus cruentus. The sequence continues at coordinate 1,501,080 of CM033456.1, forward strand.
AGATTCAGATTTCGAAGTGCACGCAACATCCCTATTGATTTCGGAATCTCTCCGTGAAATTGGTTATTGGACACATCAAATGTTGACATAGAAGTAATAATCTTTTTATATTCCAATTCTATCCCCTTTACTACCATCTTAATGGAGTACATATAACTAGTAACTTCATTTTCCAAATATGTTGGTCTTCTCATAGGAGACACATCAAGATCCATCATGGCTTGAAATTTTTAGATGTACATGAATGGCAACGTACCACACAAATTGTTGTTTGAAAGGTTGAGAATTTTTAGATTTGAAAAAGGAAATGCAGCAATCTTTGTTAGATTGATGGCTATCTCACCATAAAATTTATTAAAAGGTAAGCTGAGGACCTGGAGAGAATCAAGGCTATCTAACAAATAGGGAAATACATCCTTAAATTTATTGTACCCAAGATTTAGAAATCTCAAGTGAAGACAATAAGATAAACTTCTAGGTACAATTCCTTCCAATTGATTGTTACTGAAATCTACGTATTCCAATGAATCACAAGTACAAAATGAAGATGGAATGATGCCCTTAAAATTATTTGATTGGAGATTCAATACAACTAGTTCAGTGCTAGCATTTCCCAGGCAATGAGGAACTTCTCCATGAAACTTGTTATAAGATAAATCAAGGATTACAAGTTGAGCCAAGTTGCAAATAGAAAAGTTTCTATAATTGGTGATGTTGTAATATCCTAGAATGCACATGACAAATATGAAAGAATTTAGAGAAAGTTGTAGCTTCATATAATAATTAATGTATAAATACATCATAGTATACTTAGAAATTTAGTTTTTTTTTATTGAAAAGAAAGAAAAAACATATTTGACCACATGACTTCTATAACAATTATAAATTAGTTCAGAGTTAATAAATAACTAGATAGTGCCCGTGCGATGCACGGTTTTATTAAATTTTTGACATAAATTACGTTAATTTATAAAGTATTACAACTATTGATAACACATTTTAAAATCAAATTTAACACAAAAATATGTAAAATTATTTTATAATATTTAAACGAAAAAATAGTTTTTTTCATGAAAAATATAATTGACTTAGCTCACATAAAAATAGTCACAACCTGAATCATATTAAAATTAAGATATATTATGTTTTAAACATCTCAAAATATCCAATACGCTAAATAATAGGAGTACTCATTTTAATAAATAAAATAAAAAAATATAAATAATAGAAAAAAAGAAATATTATATATGATTTTCTATAATATTAAATACTGTGAGTAATAAAGTCAAAGACAAAAAAAATAGTCAAAAAAAACAATGACATCATCATTGACTGTAGGAGGGAAAATTTTTGTTGAGGTTGTGACATGTAAGCAAATTTAATTAATGATGATGTCAACAATGTTTTGTTTTAATAATAGTTATAGATACTTCCTCCTATTCACTCTAATAGTCTTCTTTGACTTTGCACGTTGTTCATCAATCATTCTTGACTTGTATTTTATTTTATTCTATATGTTACACTACAAAAAAATGTTCAATTGTGACGCAATATTTTTGACACTTCATTAAAATGACACAATTTTTAGAGTATTATTCTAATATTTCATCTTAATTTATGACACTTTCTACAAGTGTCACTAAATAATTTGACGACATTTAATAAATGACATAACTGATATCTTAAATGTCACAATTGGCACTATTTTTAGTAGTGTGATATTATTTAAAAATTCTAATTTTTGATGGTTTAGTTTAACAGTTCTGTTAACTTTGAAGTACGACACTTAGTACAAAAATAAAAAAAATCAAAAAAGAAAATACTCCCTCCTATTCACACAAAAAGGGACATTTCTATTTTTGGTCAATTCACACAAAATGTCTCATTTCTATTTTTACTCTCACCTTTACAATTAATTTAATAAATTAAAATATCCAACTACCTCCACTTTTACTACTCCCAATACCCAACTACTACTTTTACAATTAATTTAATCAATTAAAATACCCCACCATTCCACTCTTAAAAACCGTGCCCAACCCAAATGTCCCCTTTTGTGTGAATAGAAGGGAGTAATAATTAGTAGTTGGGAGACTAAATGTAAGCATTGGTGAACTATTTGGAAAATGAAATTCAGATAGACATGGCTAAACATAAGTGTACCTCTAATTGTTGGTGTGATTTTCCCAATCAAGTTATTGTTGGCAACCAGCAAATACCGAAGACTTGTAAGGTTTCCAATATTGACCGGTAAATACCCCGCAAGTTGATTATTTGTCAAATTTATAAATATAAGTGACGTACAACTCCCTAAACTCTCAGGGATTGGGCCACTTAAATTGTTTGAAGAAACATCTAGGTAACTCAATTTCCCATTAGTCCCCAACTTTTGTGGAATACTTTCCGTGAAGTTATTCCCCCTTAATCGAAGTATTTCTAACTTGGGTAAATCTCCAATTAACTCTGGTATGAACCCTTGTAATGTGTAACAGACTCGAAATTTCCTATTAATCATCCGATAAATTTTCCCGAAAAAATTCTTGATTCATAATCCTTAACTCCAATTTAATTTAGCCATCGTATATAATTTTATTTCCTCGAGGTTTAATTCTTATATTCAATTTTATATATTCCCTTAATATTTCAAATTTCGACACATGTCCGATTTCTTTAAATTATTTGCAACTCGAAAATTTGTATTTCTAAAATATTCTTTTGAGCCCAAAAGTTTTAATTACTAATTTATATACTTCCAGAATTTCAAAATTATTTAATCAACTTACGGCTTACTTAAGCTTTACGTTTTAGATGCTTAATTTCTAACTAATTCCGTTAAAAATTATTTTAACGACTTTAACACTTTCACTTAACCATTTTAAAACTAGTATAATTATAATACTAAATTTAATTACACTTTTTAGCTTGTTTACACCTAAACTAATCCTAACTACCTAAAACTAATAAGTCAAAACCTATCTAATATTTTAATCTTGTTTACTTATGTAAGTAAACCAAATTGAACAAAGCAAGAAATCCCAACACCATACTCTCCTTATCTTAGAGATGATTCTAGCAACATAGACCATACTTACTTGAATTTTTTTTATCAAAATATCTCAACAAACCTACCTTAGCTTAGCCTATTTAAGTATATGTAAATCTTGCAAAAGTGGGAGGAAAAAGATCAAACTTTTGTTTTCATCTTGTCACACATTAGGCTTACCCACTAATTTTCTCCATCTTCTCCTAATTTTACCTTATAAAATCATTACTAATTTCCTAAAATTAAATAGTTGAAGAAAATCAAGAAGAAGAAGCATAGTTGGGTAAAATTTTGGGTATTTGAAGATCCTCATTTTGGAGTTTTGGGCTTGGAGCATTTGAGCTTGGAGGATCACACTATCCATTTTCCTACTAATTATTTAGTACTAATCCTTGGTGGTAATATGGTATAATTCCTTACCCTACTTTTTATATGGAAATTTTACATTATATTTACTTTATAATATGCAAAGTATGATATATATTGAGTATGTTAAGTAGGAAGTTAGTTTAAGTTTAAAAAATTTTTAGTATGTTAATTAATAAGATTTGGACATGTTTAGAAAGTTGAGTGAACTATTATATACTAGTGACATATATTAAGTACTATCTATGTTATAAACTAGTGTTATATGTATTATTAGTTTATTTAATATTAAATTTTGTTAAAATTTTAATTTTTATAAAATTAAAATTTACTATGATAATAATAAAAATGTCAAGTTAATAAAAAGATATATTCGGAAAAAAATAAAATTTTTGTAAGTTATTTATATAGAAGTGTTTTCTTAAATACATGAGATTTTATACCAAAAAGTAACTTTTGGGATATTAAATAGCTAGTTAGTACAAAATATATCTTTAGTTGACTATTTGACTAAATTTATTTGACATGATGTAAAGGTATATTTTTTATATATATATATAATTGTTTTAAATTTTGTGTGAAATTTTGATTTTATGGAAATATTAAAAGAATAAAATTTTTACTTGTTTTATAACAAGAGTTATGGATTTGTGTGAATATATAAGTTTTACTTGTTTTATTACAAGAAGTATTAATTTTGTGAGCTTATAAAGTGTTACTTGTTTTAAATTTTTTTAATTTATATATATTTTTTTTACTTTAATAGTGAACTTAGAAAGGCATATAGGCAAAATATTATTAAATAAGGAAGTTAACATCTAAGTTGGTCAAAGTCAAAGTCAACTTGTAGTAGTAAAAATGTGATGTGCTTGCGTGAATTATCTGTGTATTGATTGAATGACCCTGATAGTAAGGAAATGTCGAACCATGGACCGGCATGTAAAATTCCGGCGCCCGTGTTGGCCGGCACGTAAAAATACGGTGTTAGACAGGGGGTTAGCTACCTATCCTGTAGAAGCTCGAGCATAAACATTGGCGGGGTGACGACCCCCACCACAGTTAGATTTAGGGCTTGTTGACCCTTACATATATCAGGTGTCATATTGTGCTGCTTGCTTGTTGACTAGTGATAAACTTGATTAGTGCGGATGTAGTGATGCATGGTACGGTTATGTATATTAATCAAATGAACTTACTTAAGTATTAATATTACCGATAGTATAAGTGGCAGTAACGTAATTCTGCCAAGGATGAGAATGGTATCTCAATGACTTAAAAGTATAAGACCAATAAGAAATATTGTAAAATTATACAGTGGTAGTAAGTAGTTATAAGTTCGTACTTGAAATATTATTTTGTAAGTATAGTGTACAATTTCTGTATTTTGAGCTGGATAGGGAGTTATGCTCGGCGTTAAGCGCTGACCGGTTCAACCGGCTGTCATCTGTATTATGGATGACAGTATTTTGCAGGAATTAGTTCAGGTTTCTATCCAGGCCGCAGCTACCAATTATTTTTGCTATCGAGGACTTAGCTGCATTTTGTTTCATGATCTTGACGTACTTAATTTTAATTATGTATTTTTGAAACAAACGATATGTATTTGATTTTCCAACTCTGATGTAATATTTATCGTTTGTCATAAACAAATTTAGTTTTTAAAAGTTTTTGCAAATCGACTTTTTCAGACTTCTGCATTATTTTGTAAAATTTTATTAATGCTAATTACGTATCGAGGATGTCGCCCCTGTTACAGGTTAATTGATAAATCCAATTCTTTTAAACTCTTTAAGAATCCTAACTCATAAGGAATTAATCCTGAAATATTGTTGTTGTTAAGATACAAAACTTGAAGCTTTTGAAGTTTACCAAACTCCGACGATATTGTATCAGAAAAGTAGTTATAATCAAGGGAAAGGTACCGAAGCTCCGACATATTAACAACAGATAAAGGGAGTGGGCCACTTAATTTGTTAGATTCTAGGCTGAGATAACGGAGTTTTGTAAGTAGAGAAAGTGAAGACGGGACATGCCCATAAAAAAAGTTATAATCTAAAGACAGTTTTTGCAGGTTTGTAAGGAAACCTATATGAGGAGACAGAGTACCATTGAGCTCTAAGTCGGAGATGTCTAGAGAAATGACGGTTGGAGAGTGAGAAGACGAAGAACAAGTGACGAATGACCAAGTGCAATGGTGAGTAGTGTTTTTCCAAGATGATAGACTGTTATCAGGATCATCTGTAATGGCAGATTTAATAGCTAATAATGCTTCTTGTTCTGATGATATTCCGCCATTGATAAAGCTAAACCGTAGGTGTTGAATAACAAAGAAGAAGAAAAAAAGAATTTGCATTTTTTTTTTCTTTTGCTTTGTTGGGTAGAATGCCGGAATTGAAAGACTTTTTATAATGCTATGTAGGTTAAAAGCAACATAGGTGACATAAAAACTACTCATTTATAAATGAAGACTATTTATAATGCTATCCTCATCATATCTAGTGTTGACATAAAACAGAGAAATCACTAAAGCATCTTCATGGTGGCCTAAAAAACGGTCATCACATACTTTACAATTTTTCTCTTTTCTAAATGTTTATATTTCAACATAATCTTATTAACAATGACCTCTTTTAAACAGGGCCGTCTCTGATATTTTGGGGCTTTAGACGAAATAGTAAAATAGGGCTTTAAAAAACAATAGTAGAAGACGTGAAAAAAAAAATTCATTCGCACAAAAAGTTTTGACAAATTACATCTCCAATTTCAATAGATGTAAAAACAAAAACTCAAAAGATCATAATTCATAAAATATGAGTTCTACGGTTTTCGAGATGCAAAATCATTAATAAGAGTATCAACGTCGATCTTCTCTAAATGTTCCTTCTCGATAGATAAAATTGCAAGCTTATTCAACTGTTCTTGTGACATTGATGACCTTAGGTACGTTTTGATTAACTCTAGTTTTGAAAAGCTTCTTTCGGCTGATGCACGGTCACCGGAATTGTTAGAAATACTCTACAAGCAATCAAAGCATTTGGATAACAATATACAGATTTGACAAACTCAAAAATTTCGGTGGCTAATATTACATTATTTGGCAAACTAGATTGCAACACTTTCTAATTTCGGGTTAAGAACACTGTGTTATGGTTTTCAATATGTGTTATTTCCATTAATGAATTCTCCAGATTATATACAAGAGCAGCACTTAGGGTTTCCTATGATTATGCTATACAGATATGTAAACTACCAAAAATATAAATATTCTCTAAATATTCTAACACTCCCCCTCAAGTTGGGTCATCGGGTCTTCGATACCCAACTTGCGTAAGACTTCTTCAAAGAACTGTGTTCCTACTGCTTTCGTGAGTATATCTGCCAGTTGATCTTCGGACTTTACATGTGGAAGTTTGATTATGTCTGCTTCGAGTTTCTCCTTTATAAAGTGTCTATCAACTTTTACGTGTTTAGTCCTATCATGTTGGACCGGGTTCTCTGAAATGTTTATAGCAGCTCGATTATCACAATACAGTTTGCAGCTTTCCTGAGGTGTGAACCCTAAATCTGTCAACAACTTTCTGAGCCACAAAATTTCTTGTATTCCCTTCGCAACTCCTCTGAACTCTGCCTCAGCACTAGACAAAGCAACTACCTTCTGCTTCTTGCTTCTCCAAGTCACCAAATTTCCTCCTATAAGTGTGAAATATCCTGATGTTGACTTTCTGTCACCTCGATCACATGCCCAATCAGCGTCTGTATATGCCATAAGATTCAAGTGACCATTCTTCCGATACAATACTCCCCTTCCAGGATTCCCTTTAAGGTACCTTAAAATGCGAAAAACAACATCTATATGTTGCACTTGTGGCTTGTGCATGAACCGACTGACCACTCCTACTGCGTATGCAATGTCTGGCCGTGTGTGGGCTAAGTAGATCAACTTCCCCACCAATCTCTGATATTTCTCACGATCTGTTACTTCTCCATCCTCAAGAATCTGTAACCCATGGTTTATCATAATCGGGGTCTCAATCGGTTTGCAGTCCATCATCCCGGTCTCTGCAAGTAAGTCAAGCACATACTTTCTTTGGGAGATAAAGATTCCTTTATTTAACCTTAGAACCTCAATTCCCAAGAAGTATTTCAGCATCCCCAGATCTTTCATTTCAAACTCCTGGAACAATTTCCTCTTAAGGTTCTCAATCTCGACTCTATCGTCTCCTGTGATGATCATATCATCCACGTAGATGATCAAGCATGTTATCTTTCCTCCCCTTTTTCTCAGAAAGAGAGTGTGATCTGAATGACTTTGTCTATACCCGAACTTCTTTATAGCAGCGGTGAACCTCCCAAACCAAGCCCTGGGAGATTGTTTTAACCCATATAGAGCCTTTTTCAGTCTGCAACCTTCTCCTTTCCTGAACTCAGACGTAAATCCTGGTGGTGCTTCCATGTAGACTTCTTCATGTAGTTCTCCATGAAGAAAGGCGTTCTTCACATCGAATTGATGAAGAGGCCAATCCTAATTTGCTGCAATGTTGAAAAGAACTCGAATAGTGTCCAATTTTGCTACAGGTGAGAAAGTCTCTGAATAATCAATTCCATACGTCTGCGTATACATGGTTGTTAAAATCGCGATTCTGATCTATAATTCTACGATTTTACGATCCAAAAACAAGCGAGCGATTTGAATCGCAGGTAGAATCTTAAAGTTGTAGAATCTTACGATTCTAGTTGGAATAAAATTTTTAGAGGAAGAATCATAACACGATTCTACGATTCTACGATTTAACGATCCGATTCTACTAATTAAATATGAATTATTTTTAATTTTTCTTATGTACCATCTTTTACTAATCTCTTTGACATATACACATAAATTTCAAATTTTCCATCATGAAAACTTATAAAGAACAAATTTCTTAATCGGTATGAAGATTTTAAACTAATTATTAAAAAGTTTTCATTATGTTCTTAAAAATAAAGTCAAAGAAACATTAATTCACTTATTTAAACTTTTAAATTTGATAATAATAATAAGAAACTAGATATTTTACACATATTTAAGTTTATTTGTAGAATCATACGATTCTACGATTCGATTCTACCGATTCGATTCTACCTCTCAAAACGATTCTAAGTAGAATCACGATTTTAACAAGAGCCTTATACCGTTCAATTGTCCCATCTGCTTTATACTTCACTGTAAAGACCCATTTGCACCCAACAACTCTTTTTGATCCTGGTAGATCACATACCTCCCAAGTGCCGTTTTTCTTTAGAGCCCTTATTTCCTCTTCCATTGCTTTCCGCCAGTGATCAGTAGCAAGAGCCTCATCAACTGTCGCTGGTAATTTAGTACTGTACTGAGCTGCTTTAAAGGCTAGCGCACTCTGTGATAAATTTCCCTTATCTGACTGTCCCACAGGATACCTCGAACGAACAACTTCATACTCCGGATCATACCTCCTTGGAGGAACACCTCTCGTAGCTCGAGGGGGGAGAATGTATGATTTCTCCCCCTCACTATCATGATCAAGTGGGTTAGACCCTCCGGCTTCTACAGTGACATTAGTTTCATCCACACAAGCATCAAAAGTATCAACAATATCAACATTATTATCCAAAGTACTAACCTCTTGATGATCAGACAGAACTGGTGAATCTGGTAGATCTGGAGACGGCTGTACTACTTGAAGTGGTGAATCAGCGGCAGTACCTGATGATTCTTTTGGGTCTAGGTCGTATAGAACAGGACTAATCAACCAACCGAGATCGTCAACATTCCCTCTCTCCCCCTGTCATCGAGGGTGGTAGTAAAACTCATGCTCCAAGAACTCACAATCCATAGTAGTATGTACTCGACGAGAAAGAGGATCATAACACCTATACCCTTTTTGACCCCCTCCATATCCCACAAAAACACATTTGTTAGCCCGGGGATCAAATTTGTTTCTCAAGCGCTTAGGATGATGAACAAATACAGTACAACCAAAGATCTTGGGTGGTAGGGAATGCGAAAAGGGAAGGACAGAATATGTTTTGAGGGTGTCAGTGGGGGTTTTATAGGAGAGGCTTTTTGTGGGTAGACGGTTAGAAAGGTAATTGGCAGTGGCAATAGCTTCAGGCCAGAGATAGGTAGGGACATGGGGGTCAAGCATAATGGATCGGGTCATCTCTAGTAAGGTTCGGTTTTTTCTTTCAGCTACACCATTTTGTTGTGGTGTGTTGGGACAGGAAGTTTGGTGGATAAGACCTTTGGACGTGAGGAATTTATGCATATCAGAGTTAACATATTCTCTACCATTATCAGATCTAAGGATACGAGGCCGGGCTTGAAACTGAGTACAAATCATATGATAAAACTCGACAAACACACGAAACACCTCAGACTTATGCTTGAGAAAATAAATCCAACTCATGCGAGTACAATCATCAATAAAAACCACATAATATAAATATCCATGTAAACCAGTAATAGGTGCTGGACCCCATACATTAGAATGAATAAGCAAAAATGGCACATCAGTTTTATTCAAACTACTACGATAGGAATGTTTATGACTCTTAGCAAGAATACAAGTCTCACACTTAAAACCGGATTTATTCTTAACAAAATTAGAAAAAAGTTTCTCTAAATACCCCACAGATGGGTGTCCAAGCCTACGGTGCCACATCCACAACTGTTCCTTCGCTGACCCATGAACCAAAATTGCACTACCTTTTTGAATCTCCTCTTCCAAGTAGTATAGGCCGTCTCTTTCAATACCACGCCCAATAGTTCGCCCTGTCTGAGCATCCTGCACAATACAATAACCAGGTTTCATAAGAACAGCGCAATTAAGCTCCTTCGTCAGCTGGCTAACAGATAATAACTTATGTGACAAATCGGGAACGAACAAACAATTTTTTAAAGTGAGATTATTATTAAAATTAATTGTCCCGGCTCCTCCCACTTTAATCTCTTCCCCGTTTGCTGTTCGAATTATATTTTTCAAAGGTTTATCACGAGTCACAAAGTCATTCGGGTCATAAGACATAGTATCTGTAGCGCCGCAATCGAATATCCAACCTCCACGAGAAATGAAATTAGCAATACCAAAAGAAAAAGAAGTATCATGACTGCTGGGTCCCACGTGACCCTCCTTTTCTCCCCTATTTAAGGTGGAGTACCCCTTGGCATTAGGGTACCCCAGAAACCCTAAGGTTTCCTCTTGAGGTGCGCCGTTTCTCATGAGAGAGAATCTCTCTCTTTGAGTTTCTTTGTTACCTGCCATACTGTGCAATGCTTGACCCTTTTCTTCTTTGTCTTCTTCACTTACGGGTCCGCCATTAGAGCTCCCTCCCATTGCAGCTCTTCCTGTTCTGGGTTCGAAATAAGTTTGAGCTTCTCTGGTTCCCTTCTTCTTTGAGTCCGGCCACCACTCCGGGTATCCGACCAACTTAAAGCAATCACTTTTAGTGTGTCTTGTACCACCACAGTGAGAGCATTTAAGATGGATTTTTTCAAAGTCTTTCCGGTAAGTTTTACTTTTAGCAACAAACCCTCCTCCTAAATTTAAGGGTTCTGGATCTGTTGAGGAGTCAGTTTTCATGATTCCACGCCTCATGGTTTCACACCTTATGCTAGCGTAGGCTTCCTCTCCAGTGGGTAATGGGTTTAACAAAAGTAAATCTCTGATATCTTTATCAAATGTTTCATTAATACCGGCAAGAAATTGGTAGAGTCTGTTTTGTTGTGTGATTTGATTATAAACTTCGATGTCTTCCGGATCCTTCATAGGATTCGGTTGTCTTTTGTCAATCTCCTTCCATAGAGCAATTAATTTGCTGTAATACGTCTCTACGGACTCGTTTCCTTGCTGGATTTTATTGGCCCTAACTGTTAAGTCAAAAATTTGCAGGCCATCCCTTCCACTGCTGAACACCGTTTTGATTCCATGCCATAAGGTTTTGGCAGTTGGAAAATCAATAAATTGATTCACCAGATCCGAATGTATGTTTTTGATTATCCATGAGATGACGATGGAATCATATCGGGTCCATTGGTTGTACCCTGGATCAGTTTTTGGTGGGGGGTCATCGATGATGTGCTTGAGACGACCCCGACCATTAATTTCTAGGCGCATCAGCCTGGACCATATGGTATAATTCCGATTCATCAATTTTTCGTCTACTGAAAAAGAGGTGTTGTTTATTGTTTCTGTGGGCTGTTGATTGGGGTTTAACTGTTTGATCAGTTGAACAACTGACCCATAGTGACAGGTTGGTCTGGAAGGATGATGCTACTATCGTCCTCCATTGGTTTCATTTTTCCGGTTTGAAAAAAAAAATTTCTAAGTAAGTGAAAGGGTAAATGATGAAACAGCAAAAACGATTCAGAATCGTTGCTGCTCTGATACCATGATTTCGGGTTAAGAACACTGTGTTTGGGTTTTCAATATGTGTTATTTCCATTAATGAATTCTCCAGATTATATACAAGAGCAACACTTAGGGTTTCCTATGATTATGCTATACAGATATGTAAACTACCAAAAATACAAATATACTCAAAATATAAATATTCTCTAAATATTCTAACACTTTCAATGCAGAATAAAGATCATTTATCCATTATTTATCTTTATGTTACTATTTTGCCTAGGCCTCATATTTCGCCTAGGGCCCCATTTTACCATTTCATAGCTCATGAGGACTTTGATCGGAGATGAGGAAAGTTCGAGGGTGATTTGATTGAGTTATGAATATTCCAAGGTGTTTAAATGTCCTATGTAATATGTATGATCTCGGGCTAGATTATGAAAGCTTTGGTCGAATAGAAGTTAAATAGAATTTTGGGTTTTGGAAATATGTATGATCTCGGGCTAGATTGAAACTCATTTCAACTTCCACCGAAGCTATGACCTACAACCGCTTATAGATATATTTTCCATTGCTTATATCATAGTGATATTTATGGTAAAATATCATACTTAGTTTTTTTTTTTTTTTTTTTTGAATAATACCTGATTCATTAATATATTACAAAAAGTATATAATGCTAATACAAATTACAATCGGGAATTTGTATAAACCCCTTTGTTGATGACAAAATGAAATTACAATAACTATTACAAAGCTAAAGTTAACCTCGAAGATTTGTTTGTAACGACGACCGTTACCCGGAAACTTGATACAAGTTGTAGGCGTGTGCTCACTTTCCTTTTGTGATATTTCCCCCCACAAAGGTACTTGGGTTTAAGAGTGGAAATTCACAATGAGATACAAACAACTACAATATACCCTTAGTACTTAGGGTATATTACTTAACAACAATGTGTTTGGGCTTATGAGAAATGGAAAGCAAAACCAAAAGTTAATTACTCTCTTGGATTAGCAAAGACAAATGAGAGAAAGACAAGAGAATTCAGAGAATTGGTGTGTTCATCTCAATGACCAAAGGTCTCTATTTATACTTATAGAGTATAGAAGAGGAGCTTTGGTCTTTAACCAAATTAAGATCATATTGATGATCAAGGACATCAATGCCATTATTCTAGAGCATAATGGTCCTTAATACTCCCTAATTAATCAGATAATCAAGAGCATTAGAGAGAATCCAAGGCATTAAACTGAAGAAAAACGGGAAGAAAAGCAACGGTCACTTCCCAGCACTGATCGCCGAGTCGGCGGTCAGCCCAACCCAAGGATCGCCGACTCGGCGATGCCTCCTGGACAGAACATGCATTTTCCAGTAGCTAAAGCCGAGTCGGCTTTAGCTCCAAATTGGGGATCGCCGAGTCGGCTGTAAGGCTGACTTGGTTTTCTCCCTTTAGCTTGTTTTGTCCTATCTTTTAATGCCTTATGGACTTAGTATATTAATACGTATTGTCCCACTACTTTAGTAGCTTTAATGATTATTTACGGACTTAGTAATTCGATACATATTGTCCCACTACTTTAGTAGTACTTAGTGATTATATTATATTCAGGATTATTAGACACTAAATGTTCAACAATCCTCCCCCATTTTGGGTATAATAAGCCTCTCATTTACCAAAAATCATAATACATTTCATGCATCAATGCTAATATCCCTTCGGATTGAATTAACGCCTAGTACAACACACTTAACAAATGATCGAGCCAGAATTGATTTCCATAAGGAATTGAATCAAATGACCCTTCCAACCACTTGAAGATGAAGTACACACAAAACAAATAACACAAAGTTATTAACTTGACACATTATAAGGCCGTGTCCGTATCTTATTCATAAGTTTATCATAGTCATTATGCCAATCTTGACTACTTGAAGCGGCCACACTTCAAACTTATATAGGTAGGTTCTCAATACGTATAAAACATATCCCCGTGACGTGGATAACACCAAGAGCTCTTCAACTCTTGATCTTGAGAACTTTCATATACGACTACCTTTTTCATCACGGTACAAAGCAACGATGGGTCATATTACGTGTTGCTTTACAAAAATCAAGAGGACTTTACCACATTGAATTCAGACACGATGTTACTCATGCGTGAATTGGGCCTTCCCAAATGATTTTATTGACATAAACCGATTTCAACTGAAGCCTTTTCAATTGAATCTCTATTCATGGCTTTCGTAAACGAATTCGCCACATTGAACTTAGTGTTCACATAGTCAAAAGTTATGACCCCGTTAATGATAAGTCCTTGCACTAGGCTATGCCTCAGGGCAATATGACGAGACTTACCATTATAAACTTGACTATACGCTCTACCTAAAGCCGACATGCAATCCGCATGTATTGCCACCGGTGAGATTGGCTTAGGTAACAAAGGTATCTCAAACATGAGATTCCTCAACCACTCCGCTTCGTTAGACGCAGAAGCAAGAGCGATAAACTCAGCTGACATCGTAGAGTCGGCTATACATGTTTGTTTTTTAGAAGACCATGAAATGGCACCTCCCCCATAAACAAACACCCATCCACTAGTAGAAGAGTTATCCTCTTCATTAGTGATCCAACTAGCATCGGAATAACCTTCTAGAATAGGAGGTTCACCGCTATACGCAATACCATAATCCTTGTACGCAACAAGTATCTTAATACTCTTCTTATCGCCATCCAATGATGGGGACCAGGGTTGCTTGTAAATCTACTAAGTTTACCAACCGCAAACGCTATGTCTGGCCTAGTACTAGTCATAGCATACATCAAAGATCCTATGACCTTTGAATACTCCAATTGAGAAATTGGTTGACCGGTATGTTTGGCAAATTTCATACCCGGTTCCATGGGAGTAGAGACCGACGCTTTATCAAGCATATTGAACCGCTTAAGTATCTTCTCAACATAGTGAGCTTGACTTAACTTAATACGGTTGCCTTGTCTTATGATCTTAATACCTAAGATCACATCGGCCTCCCCCATATCCTTCATCTGGAAGGATCTAGACAAAAAGTCTTTTGTCTCTTGAACTTGTACTTTACACGTACCAAAGATAAGCATGTCATCGACATATAGACAAATGATAACGCCATTACCATGGCTATCAAACTTGCTATATACGCACTTATCGGCTTGATTCAATTTGAATCCAAAGAACAATATTGTTTCATCAAATATTTGATGCCATTGCTTAGGTGCTTGTTTAAGTCCATATAAGGACTTTACAAGTTTACACACCTTTTGCTCATGCCCTTCCAAAACAAACCCTTCGGGTTCATTCATATAAACTTCCTCATCTAATTCCCCATATAGAAATGCAGTTTTAACATCCATTTGATGTATTTCTAGATGATAGACTGTAGCTAACGCTACCAATAACCGAATGGTGGTTATTCTTGCAACTGGTGCATATGTATCGAAATGGTCGATACCATGCTTTTGTCTAAAGCCTTGGGCCACCAAACGGGCCTTGAATTTATCAATAGTACCATCTATTTTCATTTTCCTTTTGAAAATCCACTTGCAACCTATAGGTTTACAAGTAGGAGGAAGATCCACTAACACCCAAGTGTTATTTCCCATGATGGATTGCATCTCATCATCAATAGCCTCCTTCCAAAAGGTGATATCATGTGATGCCATAGCATCGCTGTAAGTCAATGGGTCACCTTCCACATTATACAAATATAGAACACTAGAAGATACTTCACTTCTATCACCTTCAACCAAGTATACTTGGAAATCCGGTCCAAAGCTCTTTGCTTTTCGTTGTCTCTTACTCCTTTTAGGAATAGGATCAACTAAGTCTAGTTCATCTAGTTGTTGATTTCCATCAATATCTAGAGGTGAACTTTGTTGATTATCATCAACATTTTCATTGGTACAATCTAGTAGATTTCTTTGTCTACTCAATGATGAAAATCTATTTTCATCAAAAATCGCATCTCTTGACTCAATAATCGAATGAATCGATATATAGTCATTTTGTTCTATAACATAGAACCTATAGGTCTTGCTATGAATAGCATAACCTATAAAGATGCACTCAACACCTCGTTCACCGAGTTTCTTTCTTTTGTTGCCGGGCAATCTAACAATTGCCCTACAACCCCAAACCTTAAGATAGCTTAAGTTTGGTTTCTTTTTGTACCAAAGTTCATAAGGAGTTTCCTTATTCGTTCTCATTGGAACTCGGTTAAGAATGTGACAAGCCGTCAACATTGCTTCACCCCAAAATCCATCACTCAAACCTGAGTAGGATAACATGGAATTAACCATCTCTTGTACAGTACGGTTTTTCCTCTCCGCCAAACCATTTGATTGTGGTGCATAACCGGCCGTTGTTTCATGTATAATACCCATTGAATTAAAATAGTTAGGATCATAATATTCTCCTCCTTTATCGGTTCTTAACTTTTTAAGTTTACTTCCAATTGTAATTCTACTTCATTTTTGTAAATCTTAAAATGTTCAAGAGCCTCATCTTTTGTATGTAAAAGGTATACATAACAAAACTTTGAGAAATCATCAATAAAAGTTATGACATACTTTTTATTTCCCAAAGATGGTGTACTATGAAAATCACAAAGATCACTATGGATTAACTCCAAAATTTCAGATTTTCTTTCAACACTTTTAAAGGGTGTTCTAGTGATCTTATTTAACATGCACGTTTTGCAATTTTTAGACATTTTAATGCACATAGGAATGAGTTCATGCTTAGACATAAAAGAAATTTTGTCAAAATTTACATGTCCTAGTCTAACATGCCACAAATAATGCAAATCATCTTTATCATTAATACTAGAAACATTACAAATGAAGTTTTTATTCATATCTAATGATAATTTAAAAAGACTATTTCAAAGATAAGCACGACCAATAAACAAATTATTTTTGGAGATAATACACCTATTGGCTTCAAACACTAGTTTGTAGCCCAATCGATTCAAAATAGGACCCGAGACAAGATTTCTACTAATTTCGGGTGCAAAATACACATCCCTTAAAACTAAGAGATTCCCCGAAGTAAACAATAGCTCAACTTGTCCTTTGCCTTGGACCTTGATAGGTGCATTGTTTCCCATATAGAGATGCTCCCCATCAACTACCTTGTTAAAGGATTTGAACCATTTTGTAGAGTTGCAAACATGCCTCGATGCCCCCGAATCGATCCACCAAGACAAAGAATCATCCTGCATATCACTAATATTAGTATTCATAGATGAAAGACTTATATTAGAATTTTCATTCAAAATTGCAAGATTACCTTGAGTGGATGGTCCTTTGCTTGTTGAAGCTTGACCACTCCCCTTTGCCTTCTTTTGCTTGTTCTTTAGAACGAAGCAATTTTTCCTTCGGTGCCCGGGTTTACCACACTCCCAACATACCTTTTCGGTATTGGGAACGATGGCCTTGCCCTTGGAAGAATCATTCCTCTTCCTCTTATCTCCGGAACGGGATGGTTTCCCTTCCGCAACCATATTAATGGTTCCAACGTTAGGATTTTCATCCTTTCGATTCTCATGAATCCGTATGCTAGACTCGACAATTATATGTTGTCCAAGATCGGAGAGTGTAATCTCCTCTCTTTTATGCTTTAAAGCATGTCTAACATCCCTCCATGAAGGAGGCAATTTGTCTATGATGCTTGACACAAGAAAGACCTCATCAATTTCAATTTTATGCAATTTTAAGTTGGCATGCATCCTTTGTAATTCATGAAATTGATCTATTATAGGGCGATCTTCTACCATTTTATACGAATAGAAATTACTTACTAGGAACTTTTTGGAGCTAGCGTCCTCCGCCATGTACTTGTTCTCCAAAGCATCCCACAATTCCTTAGCGGAGTCATGGTATTGGTAGATGTCGAACAAGGCATCTTGCATGCCATTGAGGATGTGACCCCGGCAAATGAAATCGTCGTTGTCCCATTTGGACCTCTTCCGGTTTTGTTCAAGAACCTCGGTCTCCGGATCATCCGTCTTAGGTTCATCCGGCTTAGGTGAACTAATCACATAAGCCACGTTCAAAGTAGTGAGCATGAACATCATCTTCTTTTGCCAACGTCTAAAGTCGACGCCGACAAATTTTTCGAGCTTAGCAAAGTTCGAGGTAAAATCCTTCATGGTTGTCATCGATGAAGAATATCACAAAAGATTATTACAAAAAGTATATAATGCTAATACAAATTACAATCGGGAATTTGTATAAACCCCTTTGTTGATGACAAAATGAAATTACAATAACTATTACAAAGCTAAAGTTAACCTCGAAGATTTGTTTGTAACGACGACCGTTACCCGGAAACTTGATACAAGTTGTAGGCGTGTGCTCACTTTCCTTTTGTGATATTTCCCCCAAAAAGGTACTTGGGTTTAAGAGTGGAAATTCACAATGAGATACAAACAACTACAATATACCCTTAGTACTTAGGTTATACTACTTAACAACAATGTGTTTGGGCTTATGAGAAATGGAAAGCAAAACCAAAAGTTAATTACTCTCTTGGATTAGCAAAGACAAATGAGAGAAAGACAAGAGAATTCAGAGAATTGGTGTGTTCATCTCAATGACCAAAGGTCTCTATTTATACTTATAGAGTATAGAAGAGGAGCCTTGGTCTTTAACCACAATTAAGATCATATTGATGATCAAGGACATCAATGCCATTATTCTAGAGCATAATGGTCCTTAATACTCCCTAATTAATCAGATAATCAAGAGCATTAGAGAGAATCCAAGGCATTAAACTGAAGAAAAACGGGAAGAAAAGCAACGGTCACTTCCCAGCACTGATCGCCGAGTCGGCGGTCAGCCCAACCCAAGGATCGCCGACTCGGCGATGCCTCCTGGACAGAACATGCATTTTCCAGTAGCTAAAGTCGAGTCGGCTTTAGCTCCAAATTGAGGATCGCCGAGTCGGCTGTAAGGCTGACTTGGTTTTCTCCCTTTAACTTGTTTTGTCCTATCTTTTAAGGCCTTATGGACTTAGTACTACCTCCGTTCCATTTTACTTGCAACACTTACTCGTTTTGGAACTTTCATATTACTTGCAACATTACTATTTTATCCTTACTTTATTCCAACCAACTATCACCATCAATCATACATCATCCTATTAATTATTTAATATAGCCACAAGTCACAACCACTATCTATTTATAATAATTTTTTTTATTTCTACCCCACATATTACCATCAATCATACATCATCCCTACTTTTACCAAATCAATTTGACGACCCTTAAAAACCGTGTTAAACCCAATAGTGCAACTAAAATGGAACGGAGGAAGTATATTAATACGTATTGTCCCACTACTTTAGTAGCTTTAATGATTATTTACGGACTTAGTAATTCGATACATATTGTCCCACTACTTTAGTAGTACTTAGTGATTATATTATATTCAGGATTATTAGACACTAAATGTTCAACATAATAAAGAGTCATACGACATCTACATCAAAGATAAAAATTAACAAGTACATAACAACTTTAACCAAAGATAATTCAAAGTTAACAAAACTACGATCGTTGTATATGAGATATGACAATTCTGAACATCCTCTTCTACATCGTTGTTTGAGACAGTCTTCTACGAGGGGGTCTTTCAATCTATTGTAGTCTTGAGATAGAATTGAATTTGATGTAGTTGATAGTAATTGCAATTTTGGTGTCTTCTGCATTACCGTATGAATCTCTACCCACAAATCAATTACAAACCAAACTTCATAACTCCAAAGTCTCACGAAGAGAGAGATCAAAACCCAATATATGGGTAGAATTAACCCAATAGATGGGTAGAACAATTCTCGTATAGGGAGAAGACAAATACTTATTCTAATCATATTCTAAACGCTTAAAACGGACAAGTTTAGGGGCTTAGCATCAACCAAAAGGTTGATGATAGCCCCAAACCAAAAATGGAGGTTAGGTTTTTTTAGAGAGAGAAGAGAGAAAATGAGAGGGGAAAGGGAGACGGTTACGTTTTACTGGAACTATATCCCAACAATATCATACTTAGTTGGAAATGCCTTATATCATAGATATATTTATGGTAAGTTATAACTAATATAATAGTGATATTTTTTATATAATATATCATACTTAGTTGG
>CM033456.1:1521039-1636039 GCA_019425755.1 Amaranthus cruentus
ATAGTGAAATTTTTTATTTCTAAGGAAAGTATTTATGTAAAGAGGGGCCTTGTTCAATATTGCTTTCAAAACGATCTTCATATCTCAATTCTTCCCACCAAACAAAAACATCAAAATGCGAATTCTTATTTTCTTCGTCTTTGTTCAATATCTGCATTTAAGTTTCATTAATGGCGGAATATTATCAGAAAAAGAAGCATTATTAGCAATTAAATCAGCCATTACAAATGATCCTGATAACAGTCTATCATCTTGGAAAAACACTACTGACCATTGCACTTGGTCATTCGTCACTTGTTCTTCGTCTTCTCACTTTCCAACTGTCATTTCTCTAGACTTCACCAGTTTAAATCTCAATGGTATTCTCTCTCCTCAAATCGGTTTTCTTACAAACCTGCAATATCTCGACCTTAGCTGGAATAGCTTTAGTGGCCCACTTCCTTTATCTGTTCTTAATATGTCTGAGCTCCAGTACCTTATTCTTGGTCATAACAACTTTTCCGGTACAATATCGTCGGAGTTTGGTAAATTTCAAAAGCTTGAATATTTATCTCTTCCTGACAACAATCTTTCGGGATTAATTCCTTCTGAGTTAGGGTTCTTACAGAGTTTGAATGAATTGGATTTATCAAATAACCAGTTACATGGCGAGATACCAGATTCTTTTTCTCTCCTTTCCCAACTCGGTTATGTCGACCTTAGCTTTAATATCTTTAGTGTCCCACTTCCTTTATCTGTTTTTAATATGTCAGAGCTCTGGTACCTTAATCTTGGTTATAACAACTTTTTCGGTTCAATACCGTCAGAATTTGGTAAACTTCAAAAGCTTGAATTATTGTCTGTTCGTACCAATAATCTTTCGGGATTGATTCCTTCTGAGTTAGGGTTGTTAAAGAGTTTGAATGAATTGTATTTATCAAATAACCAGTTATTTGGTGAGATACCAGATTCTTTTTCTCTTCTTACAAATTTGACCAACTTAAATCTTGGTTACAACAATCTACAAGGTGTCATACCAGAGTGTTTTGGAGATTTGTCCGAGTTACAAGTACTTCGATTATTTGGGAATAATTTCACGGAAAGTATTCCACAAAAGTTGGGGACCAATCGAAAATTGTTACATCTAGATCTTTCTTTAAATAAACTTAGTGGTCGAATCCCTGAGAGTTTAGGGAGTTGTAAGTCACTTATAATTCTAAATTTGACAGATAATCAACTCACGGGGCATTTACCAGTCAATATTGGAAACCTTACAAGGCTTAATGTATTGATGGTTGCCAAAAATAACTTGAGTGGAACAATCACACCAAAGAATAATATAGCAGGTACACTAATGTTTAATTATGCCCATCTAAATTTCATTTTCCAAATAGTTTACAATGCTTACATTGAGCTAGTTTTCCTACTATTAAATTATTATTTTCTTTATTGATCTTGTTTTTTTATTTTTACTAGATAATCCCCGTACGATGCACTTTATTAAATTTACTGACATATCATTTAAGAAATTAAAATTTTAAGATAAATTTTACATTATAGTTGTATCTCATTTCGCTCTGAATAGTTATATATATAGTTGTATCTCATTTCGCTTTAAATAGTTGTATATATTACATACATTGTTTGATTTGTATCATGCTTTGCATTGTGCGTAGATGATTGTGGAAATTTAGTTATAGATTTAACATAAATATTTATGTAAAATTATATTAGAAAATTTTTTAAAAAATTGTTTGTCGTAAAAAATATAAGTGACTTGCATAAGGGTAGTCACAACACAACCTAAATCATATTAGACTTATGCATTGCATTTAAGTAACCAATTTTATTAGTATAAATAAAAAATCCTCATAAAATTATATTATCTTTTAACCAACTTAAAATATCCAATACACTAAAATAATACTCATTTAATAAATAAAATTGATAAGATTTTATAAATAATTGAAAAAATAAAATAAAATATATAGATTTCTAATATATTAAATGATTTGACCTAAAAAGTATAACATCAACATGGATAAAATTATAGTCATAGTTAGAAAGTAATTAAGTCAAAGATATTAATTAGTGATGATGTCATCATTGAGTTTTAGAGGAAAATTTTTTGTTAAGGTTGTGACATGTAAGCAATATTAATTAGTGATGATGTCAGCGTGTTTTGTTTTAGTAATAGTTATAGATAGATACAAAGATTCCTACTTTGTGTCATTGTGTGTTTTAATTGTCAATAACTTCAAACTTTTTTGTTGAGATCAACTCAATATTTTTAAAACATTGAGTAGCATCAATATTAAACAAGTTCTATTGAAATATTTTTAATGTATTTCTTGAATTATTAAAATTTTTGCATATAAATTAATATAGATTAGAACAAGAGTACAAGACAAATCATACACTATATTAATTTTGTTGTATATTAAAGAAAATTAGGTTGAATAAGAGAGTGTCATGTGTAATCTTTTTATTGGCCAGCATTATTCGAATATTTATGGCAGGGATATTAATTGCATGATTTTCAATTCAGTCAATTTTAATTATTTACGGAAATAAAATGTTGCATTCATATTAATGACAGGAATAATTGCAGGAATTTCAATTCAGTCAAGTTTATTCTTTACAAATATAAAAATTTGGATTTATATTAATGGCATAAATATTAATGGTAGGAATATTAATTGCAGGATTTTCAATTCATTCAATTTTATAATTCTTTTACAATAATAAAACGTTGGATTCATAATAATGGCAAGAGTAATAATTGCAAGAATTTCAATTCAGACAATATTATTCTTTTACGAAAATAAAAAATTATGATTTATATTAATGGCAGGAATATTAATTGAAAGAATTTCAATTCAGTCAATTTTATAAGTTGACAAAAATAAAAATGGTCTTTCAATACAATGTCATGAACTACAATATAAATACACTATTTGACCAACATAATTATTTGCTCATATCATTTCTTTTTTCTCAAGCTTCAGTGTTGGTGAATAATATTTTCAATTATAACCGTGAGCTTAAATTACATTCAGGAAATACAGAGTGATAGGGGGACATGGAAAATTAATGCAAAGGTCATACATATGTGGAAGTATAAAGAGAGAGATGTGACCACATCTATTCACTTAATCCTGATGGACGAAAAGGGAACATCTATAATGGCTTCATTGGGAAAATTTACAATGTTATCTCATTCTAAATCCCGTGTGTTAGGAAAATCATATTTTTTTTGCATAATTTAGAGTTAACCCTGAAGCGGGTGAGTATAGATCAACCAAACATGAATGGGAAGTGTTCTTCTATAAAACATCAATAAGCGAAGATGTTCGTTCGTCTAAAATTTCATTAAGATATAAACGTATTTAAAAACCCATGCATTGCACGAGTTTTTATCCTAGTATTTTAATAAATACGCAAATGATATATCAACATTGGAAGTATTACAATTCACAACACAGTTAATTAAGTGCAAAATATCCTAACATGATTGTAGGCACTCTAATATTTAGCTATGCCTATCTATACAATTTGGTTAGCCTCAGGTTTACCGCGTGAAGTTTTTAAAAGTTTTGATTACCACGTGGAAAACCCAAAATATCAGGATTACTAGGTGAAATTTTCCATTATTTTTTCTTTCTTTTAAAAAAATAAAATTTATATTGGTAGAATATTCTTTTACTATGACGTGTGTATATATTATTACATAAAGCTACAACTTTCTCTAAATTCTTTCATATTTGTCATGCATTTCAGGATACGATATCACCAATTATAAAAACTCTTCTATTTGCAACTTGGCTGATCTTCAAATCCTCGATTTATCTTATAACAAGTTTACTGGAGAAGTTCCTCATTGCCTTGGAAATACTAGCACTGAACTATTAGTTGTATTGAATCTCCAATCAAATAATTTGAAGGGCATCATTCCATCATCATTTTTTTCTAATTTTGATTGGTTGGAATACGTAGATTTTAGTAACAATCAGTTAGAAGGAGTTGTACCTAGGTGTTTATCTAATTGTACTTACTTGAAAGTCCTAAATCTGGGGAACAACAAATTCAAGGATGTATTTCCGTATTGGGTAGATAGCCTTCCGAATCTAGAGGTTTTAGACCTATCATCAAATAGGCTTATAGGTGAAATTCCTCAAGAACTTGTTGGTTTAACATTTCTCGAGGTTTTTAATGTTTCATATAACCAACTGACCGGGCCTATACCCCATGGTAATAATTTTGACACCTTCCCATCTGATTCGTACAAGGGAAATCTTGGATTGTGTGGAGCACCATTGCTTGAATGCAATAACAGCACTATTATTGATGTGGAAATAGAATTATCGATGTGGGAAGTTGTAGTGATTGGATTTGGAAGTGGTACAATAGGTGGGTTGGCTTGGGGATATTACATATTGTCAGTAGGAAGGCCGTTTTGGCTTTTTAAATTGTTGAGTAACATGGAATGGGCTTTACTTAATTTTCTTAACCACCATTTCACAAGAAGCAGGACAAGAAGAACAAAGAGCTAAAAAAGTTATGATTAGAAAGTTGGTAGTTTTTTGAATTTGTAGCATTTTCTTTTTCTTTTCATTATGCTTTAATAGTAATATTTTGTAACAATAATCTTTCTTTTCCATAAAAAAAATATAAATATGTACTTAGTGGGTGAATGTGATCATTGGAGCATTTTTTGATTTATGATTTGGTCATATTATACACTATATTAATTTTGATGTATAGTATAGAAAATTAGAGTGAATATGAGAGTGTCATTTGTAATTATTTTATTGGCCAGCATTATAAAAGTATTTAGGGAAGGAGTATTAATTAAATGATTTACAATTCAGTGAATTTTTATCTTTTTCAAAAATAAAAGTTTGATTCATATAAATGGCAAGAATAATTGGCCAGGGATATTCAAATACGGTTTGCTTCATATTAATGGCAAGCATTGCATAAATTTCAATACAAATTTTATTTTAATAAATGCAGGAATAAAAGGTATAAATATAAATGACAAGAAATTCAATTCAATTCTATTACAAATATAAAATGCTGGTTTCAAAATAGTATAACAAGAATAATAATTGCATAAATTTCAATTCTAACAATTTTATTCTTTACAAAAATAAATATTGACTTTTACTACAATGGCCAGCATTATCAGATTGAATAAGAGAGTATCATGTCTAATTTTTTTATTGGTCAGCATTATCAGAATATTTATAGCAGAGATATTAATTGCATGATTTTCAATTCAGTCAATTTTAATCACTTACGGAAATAAAATGTTGCATTCATATTAATGGTAGGAATAATTGCATGAATTTCAATTCAGTCAAGTTTATTCTTTACAAATAGACCTGTGCAATGGCCCAGATTCTATAGGAATCGGGTCGGGTCAGACCGGATCTTACAAAAATAGAAACGATTTTTAAATGGGTCGGGTCCATCAAGCCTGGCCCGATCCGCCCCGTTTGTCATATTTCTTGGATACGTATTTAAAAACTATTAATAGTTAAGATCTAAAGTTAGCAGCTGCGTATTTATAGAAAGCTTGCATTTTCGTAATTATTATTTTCAAATCTTTTTGATAATTATCAGTTTAGAATTACAGTAAATGTTAGTACAACTCCACTTTTACTCTAACTTTCAACTTGTACATATTGAATTTATATGTATATTAAGTAATTGCCATTATTAGAATTATAGTTTATGTTGCTTTTGCACAGTAGCTCTGTAATTTTCGTATTCATATATAATTGCATTCTTGAATAACAGGTTTGTTATTGACAATGGAAATTTAATATGAACTTTACTGAGTGTGCATATTGGATTGGATTTTAGCTCAATCTCATCATACTACGTCCCATTTAAATTATACTAATAAAAATAAGAAGGCCCGTTTAGGGCCCGTCAAAAAACTTGTTTCAAGCCCGCTCCACAGACGTCGTGACATGGGTAAAAATAACGTTAAATATCTTTTTCGGTTTACATATCAAAAAATAGACAAAAAAGTACTTGTTTTTATTACGAAAGTATATAATGAAAATATAAATTACAATCGGGAATTTGTATAACCCCTTTGTTAATGGCAAAAAGAAAATTACAAGAACAATGCTAAAAGGACTTTGAAGATAAGCTTGTAACGACAATCGTTACCCGGAAACTTGATACTTTGTTGTAGGCGTGTACTCACTTTCCTTTTGTGATATTTTCCCCACAAAGGTACTTGGGTTGATGAACGGAAATTCACAACGAGATACAAACAACAACAATATACCCTTAGTACTTAGGGTATACCACTTAACAACTTGGTGTTTAGAATTATAAGAATTGGAAAGCAAAGACAAGAGTTAATTACTCTCTTGAATTAGCACAAGCAAATGAGAGAAAGTGAGTAGAGAATTCAGAAAAGAGTGTGTTCAACTCATCACCAAAGACCTCTATTTATACTACAAGAGTATAGTAGAGAGTCATGGCCCAATTAATCACTATAATGATCAAATTGATGATCATGTAAATCAATGCCATTATTCTAGGCATTCATGATCATAATGCACCATTATAACCATAATAATCTCAGAAATCAAGAGTATTAGTGATGGAATCCAAGGCATTAACTTCAAGAAAACGGAAAAAAATCAACGGTCACTTTCCAGCAGGAACCGCCGAGTCAGCGGTCAGTCCCACACCAAGGAAAGCCGACTCGGTTTTTCCTTCTGGACAAACCCATCTTTCCAGAAGCTAAAGCCGAGTCGGCTTTAGCTCCAATAAAGGGATCGCGAGTCGGCTGTTAAGGCTGACTTGGTTTTCCCTTTTCTCGTTTTGTCCTATCTTTTAAATACCTTTTGGACCTATATATTAATACATATTGTCCCACTACTTTAGTAATACTTAGTGATTATAAACGCAGGATTATTAGACACTAAATGTTCAACAGTTTCGACCGGATTTACAAAAGAGTTATCCCATAAGGATAATCACGACGTTCGTTTTTTTTGAAAAAAATCGTTATGACGGGTAAAAATGACGTTAAATATCTTTTATTTTTATTTTGTTAATTTATGTGTTTTAATTTTAAATTATCTAAAAAATACAAGGACTAATGAGATACTGCCACATAGACAACTTAACCTCTCAATTTGGTCAAACCCTCAAACTTAACGGTCAACTAACCTTTTCCGTTAAGTGGTAGTTATTTGCAGAGAAATATATTAAATTAGGTAGTTTTTTGCAAAAAAATATAATAGGTAGTTTTTTGCAAAAAAATATAATAGGTAGTTTTTAGACCTATAGATTAGATAGTTTCTTATAATTTTATCTACAAATAATGTGTTATTTGAATAAACACCTTTTTAGTAACCCACAATACAAGAGACAAATAGTCTTAAATAGTGGCGGACCTAGGATTTGAAACTTGGGGTTGCGAGTTTACATCTTTTTTTCATCAACAAGTAAATGCATATACAAATTCTAATTCTGAAGTGAAAATATATTAATTTAAAGCAAATTAAAATTATGATATAAACAAATAATACCCAAATCATACATAAATTAAATTGATTTTATAAATTAAGCAAATTAAAATTAAACCCAAATCAAATCATACTCAAATTCACAATATAATAGTTTATTAAATTCTAAAAAATTCTAAATCCTAATTCAATTTTAATAATTTACCTAATATATTTATGGGGGATTAGCTTGTGGGGCTGTGGACTATGGGTAACAATGGTGCAATGGCGGCGTTAGTGTCGACAGCAGTGGTTGTGGGCCAGCTACTAGCAAGAGACAAGCCGGCAACAATGATGCTTAACAGCTTGAGAATTCTGAAACAGAGATTGGGAGAAAGAAGAGTCAAAAATGGGAGAATTAAGAGAACTAATAGTCATTAATTTCCTTCCTTTAATGGTCATTAAGATAATTGCTCTTATAAAATATTAATAATGTTAAAAGTTTTAGATTAACAAATGTGAATGTTACAGCGCGATAGTATGAAAATGAGATTAATTATCCATATTTTACAATAGATCATGGGTTTGAGACTTACTTCCTCCGTTCCATTTTATTTGCAACACTTACCGTTTTTGGAAGTTTTATTTTACTTGTAACATTACTATTTTTGGTAAAAATAATCTATTTATTTTATCCTCACTTTATTTCTCCTATATATCACCATCAATCATACATCATCCCATTAATTATTTAATATACCCACAAGTCACAACCACTATCTATTTATAATAATTTTTTTTATTTTCTACCCCACATATCAACATCAATCATACATTATTCTTACTTTACCATACTGATTTGACAACCTTTAAATATTGTGTCAAACTCAATAGTGCAACTAAAATGAAACGGAGGAAGACCAGACTACCACTGCCTTTAAACCAAAGCATCTCACATTGTCACCCATCTAATAGCATTATTTAAATTTAAATTTTCCGTAACCTAAACACGTAAAAACATTTTGTTTGACCGTCAATAAAAGTCAAAGCATGTCACTCATCTAATTTCTAATTCCACTCCTGCGATGCGATACTGTCCTTCAGCATATCCTCCCTGAAGCTGCGAACTGTGCTTCACCATCTCCCTCCTTCTTCGAAATCTACAAGCGAAATCCAACACAGGTATGGCTTCTTGAATAATACCCTTCTTAAAATTAGTGCTTTTTTGGTGTTTAGCTGCGAACTACTACTAGCGAAATTCCCTCTTGAATTCGAAAAACTAGGTTTCAAAAATAACTTAGGGCTTTTTTTTAGCGTTTCTTCCCAAAATTGATAGGTTGATTGGAATTGTCGATTTTTTAATTGGATTTCCTCATGTTTGATTGTTGATTGGAATTTTCGGAATTCCCTCATGTTTGGATTCCCACAATACAGTCTTCACTGCCTTCTCAACCTTCTGAGGTTGTTGTACTTTGTAAATATCTTTTTTCATTCATCTATAACGTGGGAAATATTTTAATTTTTCTTACCCTACTTTCTCGATAATAATTAAATAGTTGTATGCTTAATTTGTTGATTTTTTTGAGTATCGTGTTAGCGGGTGATAATTAATTTGTTGATTAGGGTTTTTAATTATCATATTTGGGTGTAGCAATCTAATTTTTTTACCTTGTTATCAGGGCTTTGTATGATTTGATAATTTTTTTTAGAAACATTTATAATTTTTTTTTGAATTAGGATAGTTCTTTTGATTCCGTGTTTTTTGCATGTCATCTTGCTCAATTAGATATTGTTTATTGAAGAAGAAAATGGCGAATTCTGATGATGAGATAGAGGATTTGCCGGAGTGGGTGACAAACTATTACTTTGAAGATGATACCGAAGGGCCAATTTCATTTTCTGTTCTGCCTTTCTGTTGGAACGCAGCTGAGACGACGACAAACACCCAAAAGAAAATATACGTTCGTGGTAATGCAAATGATGGGTTGGAAAAAATTTTTAAGCCTGTGAAAGCTTGGAGGTTTGATATTTCGGGAGCAAAACCTGAGATTTCTGTTCTTTGTAAGGATAATAATTGGATTAAACTTCAAAAGCCAAGGACAAGCTTTGAGGAATACGTTAGGACGATTTTAGTAACAGTCAATTTTCTTCACTTAGCGAAAAAAAACCCCGAAATGCCTGGGAAGCGTATTTGGAAGAAGTTGTCGAACATTTTTAGGTACCTAAGGGTGAATTTGACACTCCTTAATTTTGTGTGTGTAGATATATTGTTCTCATAGTTTTGTTTGATTTGTAGCTTGTACGATGTCATCCCTTCTGTGAGGGATCTGTTACATCACAAGGAGTTGATTGAACAAGTTATGAAACATGATGAGTCGTTAAAAGAATCTAAGGTATGCTGGTTTGTGTAAAATTAGACTCTTCTTGTGGTTTTTCTTATGATGCATTGGCAATATTCAGTTGCTTTCGAGCTTCAAATCTTCAATGACTTTTATATCTATTTTCGGTAGGGCCAATGATTTAGAGTTCTTTGATTTAAGAGATAATGAATTATAGTAAATGGCGTATGAATCATTTGCACTTCTTAACTAAAAGAATTTTCTTTGAAATTACAAGGGTAAGGTTTGTACGTCAAATTCGCGTAGGTGGGAACATGTTGTATTTGACAAATGTTAAAAAGGGGAGAGGGGTTGGTGTGGGTTCATATCTTGGCAAGAGCAGGGGAGGGTTGAGAGGGAGACGTTTTTCTGTTTGAGAATGGGAGGAGAGGAATGGCAACAATCAAAAGAAAATTTAAATGCTAATTGGTTGGTGATCACGACTATTATAAAGAGATACCTTAGAAATGTATGGTATACCTGTATGGTTGAGACTATCTGGTAAAAAGATCCTTTTTATTTTTTACTTCATGATCTTTGTTTAAAATTGTACATCATGTTTTCTTTCTTTTGTCTAATAATAAAGCCATGGCTATGGACAGCATTTAGTGACATTATTGCAAAGATACCCACAAAAGATGCAGAAAGCTGATGAGGTTTGTTACCACACTTGTAATTCTTTATTTCTTGCTTGCACTAATAGCTGATTTTGGTAATATGTGTCCATTGTTGGCTACACAGGATGTTTTAAATAAAGGGAAAAGTGATTTTGTGGTTGATGATGACAATTGTTCATTAGACGATCTCGAAGATGATTCTAGTGATGATGATGATGGTTCTGGTGGTGAGCATGCTGGTTCAGCTGACGAAGAAGATGGTGAAGAAGAGTCTTTCGATTCAGTTTGTTCCATTTGTGATGAAGGAGGTCCGTTATTGTGGTATGTATATTCTTTTTTAAGTCAATAATCTTGGCCTTGGCTAATATATATAATTATTAAATGTTGGACTGTTGGAGTGCTATATGTACACATAGACTGCCAGTTTGTCTTTATGTGTGAAGATTTGTAGCATTTGTTCTGTCTTCCTAAAATTGGCATTGAATTTTCTTATATCTTGTCATGCTCTTTGCATTGTAATTTGACCATTTGACCGTGGACCTAGTACCTAGTCACAAACATGAAATGTCACTTTGATTTGGATTTTGGAATAAAAGGAACAAACCTATTAATAGAATCAAACGGGTTGAAATTTTGACGATATTAGAAGAGAAAGACGTAGGCAAAAAATGATTTTGATAACAAGAGCGAAGAATGAGATGAAAATTTAAAATTTGCTAATGCATATGAATATAATTTATTAATAAATGGTGGAGAATACTTATTCAACAAAAAAGGAGAATATATGTAGATGGTCATTTGGAATTGATTTTTTTATTTGTTAGTTGTAAATTGGTATTAGATATTGTTGTTAATATTAAGTCGGGTTGAATTGTCTTTTGTAAGAGGTTCTTGGGATCATGGCTTTAACATTGTTGTTGGAGAAAATTCATGAATATTTTGCGTAAGTTGTCATCATCATCATCATACCCAATGTATCACATCTTCATCAATCTCTCCATTACTTTGGATTACTGATCACAAAATTTTAAACTTGGTCGTTTTTGCAACATCTTCGCTAATAATGGTCACTTGCACTGTAAGTATTCAGTTTAGAGTGACTTACTCTTGGCTTCTGCACTAGTCTCGACTATGAGCAAAATATTGTTAGTGAATAGCATGCACCAAGGAACACTTTCACAAATTTACTTGGATAACTCATCAAGTATTATAGAAAATAAGAAAGGGCTAAGGGCCAATTGTTGGTGAAAATCGCACTTCTACTGAGACTGAATGCTAGTCGTGGCTTTATCATGCATATCTTGTATTACATTAATATACTTCGACGATATTCTTTTATCCCCGAGGCTGTCCCATATAATGGTCCTTGGTACGCTGTCATATGCATTTTCTAGATTAATGAACACTATGCAAATCCTTCTTTCATTTCCTATATTTCTCTATCAACCTTTTCATAACGTGAATAGTTTTAGTAGTGGATAGACTTAGCATGAACCTAAATTGATTTTCTTTGATTGTTGTTTCTCGCGTGAGCCTTCTCTCTATTACTCTCTTCCACTGGTTCATTGTGTGGCAAAGAAGTTTGATCCCTCTATAATTTCCACATGATTGATCACCTTTATTTTGATATAGGAGAATAGGTGTGCCGCCTCTCCATGTCTTTGGCCTCCTAGTTGTCTTCAAAATAATGTTAAATAAGTATGTAACCGCAAAATACCCTTTTCGCCTAAACAACAACACACCTCATTAGGAATATTATTTGGGTCGACTGACCTAGCTTGGGCATCTTTAAAATCTTTTTTTGTTATTTCATTGCGAGGACCATATATTTAGCAATCTTGCAAATTCAGTTTGTCTTATCTCTTCTGGGTCTCTTGCTCTTTTAAACAATTGTGAATACTATTTTCTCCACCTCATCTTAATGTTCTCATGCCTCAATTAAACTCGTTCATCATCATTCTTTATGTACTTAACTGCCTCTATGTTCCTCCTTTACAAACTGTACACCTCTTTCCTTCTTTTGTGCCTAACTTCTTATAAAAGTTTTCACACGCTGATCATTTTTCCTCTGTTACTTCCATCTTTCCATCATGTCTTCTTGTTGTACTCCTTTTATCTTACCTGTCGAAACGGAGTCTCTTTTGCAATATGGCTAATGTTTTCAGCCATGCTTTCCCACATTTGATTAGCATATTCCACACTTTGGGAAACTTATCGAATTGATCTTGTTAGCCGGACCCCTTTCAGGTTTCCCCATAGAATCTTTTTCTTATGCTTCTTTTCTCATCCATTTTTTTCTTATCTCGAATATGAACCCGTACAATCTGTATTGAGATGTAGACTTCATTCTCAGTAGAACCTTACAATCTTGGGACGTGGCGTGTTCCCTTCCACATACCAAAACATAATCGTTTTGAGTAGCATGACCTCCATTCTTACGTAATCAAGTGTTCTTTACTCTTTCTAAAGAAGTATGTGATCCCCATGTCGTGTGCTGATGCAAATTTTTAGTAATTGCCCTCCACTTCCGTTCCTCATGCCATAACCCAATCCTCCATGCACCAAATTATTATTGTCCGTCTCTCTTCCTCTTCCTATATGTTCATTAAAATTCCCTTCTAGAAAGACTTTTCATCATTCCGATCTCCACGAGGTTAGCCTGGAAATCCCAAAACTCTCGCCTCTCTTGCTCTTCTAACCTAAGTTGTGGCCCATAGCACTTAAAAACGAACGCACCTCCTCTCCTACCACCATTCTAACCTACATAAACCTATCATTACACCTCTGCACCAATACCACATTGTTTTTAAATTTAGTCGATATTAGGATCCTAACCCCATTGCGTTTGTCGTCCATGCCCAAATACCACATATTATACCCATTTATTTCCCTCGATGACTGTCCTTTAACCTTGTCTCTTGAATACACACAACATCTATCCGATATTTTCGAAGAACATCCATTAACTCTAAATATTTGGTAATTAATGTTCCAGTATTCCAGGTCCCCATACGTAGCTTTCACTAATGTCTACGATTCCCCCGAGGATAGTTTTACTTGCTTTAGTTCCTTCTGATATTTTTTAATGGTTTTTTTTTTTTTTTTTTTTTTTTTAATTTTTCTTTCCTGGATGTAGTTGTGAAGGAAGTTGCATGAGATCTTTTCATGCTACCTTAAGAGCGGGCAAACCTTCTCAGTGCTCTTCGCTTGGCTTTACTGAGAAAGAAGTGCAGGTGTTGCTACTTTTCTCCTTTCTCTTGCAGTCCAATGAACTTGGAGTTCTCTTTGTTTAACTTGTTATCTATGCTTCCTGTTCTACATTAAACTTCATTGTATTGTTATTTTGTAGGCTATGCCTTACTTCAAGTGTGAAAATTGCCAGCTAAAGCAACATCAGTGCTTTGGCTGTGGGAGGTTAGACTCTTCCGATAAACAGGCTGGTGCTAAGGTATAAATTTGATGACATCATTTTAGTTTAGAACAAGCACAAACAGAGCATGTTTCAGTGAGCTATAATCATTTTCTGTTGCGTCCTGTTCATGCAGATTTTTTCAGTGAGCTATAAAAGCATCTTTTTATGCTTCTTGCTCATCCTTTTCTGTATGTATGCTCAATGTTCCTCAATTTCCTGATCCCACTTATTGATGCATTGTTTGTTTTGTATTTTTTATGCTATAAAAAGCTAATGCACATTATGTATTCACGTATACTGTAAATAGATCCTCTAGTGTTTAAGAACGTACAGAAGAGAAAGGGTTGCACAATATCTATTTTCTTGTGCCAATGGAGCCACTATCCAACACCCAAGGATGCAGATTTTTCTAAACTTGAAAATTTTGGTTTTGTTGAATTTGGCTCATTAGTTTTGCTTTTACTTTATTTGAAACAAAATTCAAGAATCTTCCTTTTGAAGCAAATGTTATACTGTAAACTTCCTTTGATATGTTTTTCACAAAACTACCTTCTATAGAAAAATTCTTTTAGAAGTTAGAACACATGTTAACTACTGTAGTTATTTTTGACCTTTTTTATCATCCATGTGTTACTCATGTGAGCACAAATCCAAAAGTATATATCTCTCTCGTATGAATTGTGACCTCCTTGGAGCCCAAATCCTCTTCCTCCTGAATGACTTGTGTTCTCACCGGACCGCACCACCAACACATTTGAGTCTATTAACATGCTCATAGATGGTCAAACCTTGTTTTATTATAAAACATAATTAAACTGTTAATATGTAGTGTCTTGAAAGGATTTGCTCGAAAAGGTTGCTTTTATTTGAAATTTTTGTTATAAAAGGTAATTTTATGAACTTATCCCAAGTTTCTGTAATTATACATAAATAAACTTTGGTCAGGCGTATTGAGCACCCTAGAATTTAGATGATGTTTTTGCTGTGTGTTTTTTAAATCCCTTTGACCAATCCATTTCCTCAATATTTTCTAGCATCCTCTATAAAGGTGTTTCTTGCAATTTTATGCGGTAGAACTAAATTTATTGCGTTGACAGTTGAGCTTTTCTGTGTCGTAGGTCAGTATGTCCTAAACTAGTTACAATTTGCTGCATGAATCTATTATTTGTGCCAAACAACTATTCTATTGTACAATGTGTCACAAAACAACTTTTTCTTATATCAGGTTTTTCAATGTGTTAATGCGACCTGTGGGTACTTCTATCATCCTCTATGTGTTGCAAAACGGTTATGTGTTAAAGATGCTACGACTGCTGCTGCTGAAGAACTTGCAAATAAGATTCTTTCTGGAGAGTCATTTACTTGCCCCCTGCATATTTGTTTCAAATGTAAACAAGGAGAAGATAAGTCCAACGCTGAAATGCAAATGGCAGTTTGCAGACGTTGTCCAAAGGCATATCATAAAAAATGTTTACCCAAGTAAGTTTTATTGTAAAATTCAAGATCTTTTTATACGAGTTGTTTTAGGTTGTCACTTGGTTTCTTTGTGTTCCAGGGACATTGCTTTCGAAGAAGATGAAGATGCCAACATTAATCAAAGGGCGTGGGAAGGTCTATTGGTAGACCGTATCTTGATATATTGCTTGTAAGTGAAATTGAAGTTTATGTTGCCAATTACGCATATTTTTGATGATACATGTTATGCTTATTGTTAAATGTTTCTTCGGACAACTAAGTTTTATCTATTATGCACAGAAAGCATGAGATTTTGGATGATTTAGGGACTCCTGCAAGAGATCATATCATTTTTCCTAGCAAATTTAAAAAGGATAATGCAGCTCCCACTGTTGCACCCAAAAAGTTAATGCCTTCTTTGAGGGCTCCATCTCAGGCGGTGCCTACTTCAGAGTCTAGGAAGAAAGCTATTAATGACAGTGATTCAGATAAAAAGATTGCCATAAAAGTCCCTAAATTGCAAAGAAGCAATACATCCAAAAAGTTGGCCCCTGAAAAGAAGTCAGGTTTGGTCAAAACTGATGAGCGCAAGTATTCTCGACAGTTGAGTGTGGTCAGTCCTATCAATATTGAGAAACCTGAGGAAGTTGTATCTATCCAAACAAGTAAAATTGGAGTCAAGACACCTGAACCACAATTAGATTCTGATTCAGAAAGAAGGTAAAGGTCGTATCTGGTGTAGGATCCGCAAATTCTTTTTTATTTAGCTTCTTCAAATATCTTCTATATCTTTTAAATGTATTTTTTTTTTGCAAATTTTTTTATCAGAAGTTTTTTATTTGGTATTGCTTTGTAGGATTCTGGATTTGATAAATGAAGCTTCATCTATAATAACTTTAGATGATATCATTGCCAAACATGAAAGGTTGATTTCTAGTCGTTCATATCAGCAGAAAACTGATTCCTGTAAGAGCATTACAATGGGGAAAGTAGAGGCTTCTTGCGAGGTATCATTTGTTGACATAACTGAGTTATATGTGATGCTATGATATTATAGCATGCTACATTAATTGATATCTGTGTTGTTTGATTCTTTTATTGGAGCATGTATGTGAATAAAACGTAGTATTTCCTTGGATGATGGAGGTAGTTTGGATATTGGGGATGTTTGGTAAAAACAACTTATTGGACAATATCAGCTTGTATAGACACAAATAGATGGCTGGGTGATTGAACCATCTAATGCTAGTGTATGCTAATGTTTGGTAAATTAGTTGGTTTGGTTGAGATAGCGTATTGCTAGGAATCAACTATATTTGAGCAAGCTATTTTTGAACAAGAAAACAATTGTTCAGTATCAGCTATAAGCCGTTAGCCAAACACCCACATTGTTTGATGGATTATGCCATATGCTGTTCTCATTTATCTAACTTCACATGTATTATGTAGGCTGTTCGTGCAGCTAGTAAAAAACTAGCTGCAGGCTATGAAGAAGATGCCAATAGTATTTGTGGGCGAAAGGTCGTGATTCAAATGGCCAATTGGAAGGTAATTTTCAAAAGTTGTGTTATGTATTTCTTTTGTACTATGTTCTCTGATCTTCTACGCTTTGAGGTACTTAAGAGCAATAAGGTGTTTTCTAATGTAATCCTTTCTCAACAATGAGTATGGCTTTTGAGTGGTTACTGACCTTTAATTTTGGTTTTGCTTAGTTAATGTAGTTTTCTATTTCTGGTTAGTATAAGATCTTGTAGTGCCTATGAAATTTGTCATTGGTCAAGGGAATATTAGAGAGTTTAGTTGGATGCAACCTTCCTACTATTTGGTGTAAAGTTGATATTTTGTCTACAAAGACTAAAAAGCATTCCCTGCATTCCTGTTGCTTAAAACCTTCAAATAATGGGTATGTTGAATTGTGGAACACCATACTTTGTGGCCAGCTACCCATAGTTTAAGATGACTTATAAGAGATGAATTAATAGAAAGTTTAAGGGGTTTCAATCTCATACGCGGAAGGGTAAACACAAATCTTCATAGAATAGACACAATTTCTACTTGTAGAACAATGCATGATCTATTTGCCAAATGAAGAACAATTGTTGGCTTGTTGCTCAGGCCAAAGTGCTTGACTTCAACCACGGAAGATCCTAGTGTTAGTAATATACAATTTGCTACATATTTTTGTTAATTTAGTAAAAGATGGCCTTGAATGTGCATGTTTTGGTTCACAATATGCTATGGGATCAGCAAATTAGGCAACACCTATAGATCCAATGTAAAATTTTTAATGCCCTTGGTAGCGAAGCCCCTAAGTTGGTCATTTTCTGTTCAATTAGCTATACCTTCAAAGCACGTTTTAGTGATGCCATCAAATTTATAATCTTGGCTTCTTGTTCCTTACCAAGGTACTGTAGTATTTTCACCTTGTCAGGTTAGCCCAGGCGCGACGCGGAAGCATTTAAGTGTAAGACGAATTAGGTAGATATCTGGCTCTGCTGCTACATGGTAACTACTAGTGCGCCAAAATTCATACAAAAACTATGTCCTTTTTGACTCTCCCGTAAAGATATTCCATTTATCTTGTTAACTCTGTATTTGGGACACTCTATTCTACTCTTCGTCGCACTAAAAAAAAAGCCACTTAGCAAGTTGTGTTTCACAACATTTTACCACTTGTCACTTGCCAGTAACAAATTAAAGAGAAGAGACTGGGAGCTTTGCAATTCTTGTAGATGTCATTTGTCATCTACCTCTACCCTGTCTTGTACTTGATTTGTAAACCTTATCTAGACTACGTCTAATATCCTTCCGTCTGTTGGTTTCTCTTTCCAATCTCATTATTCTGAAGGTTTTCTGCCTTTTATTTCAATAATCATAAGTTTCTAAGACCTTGAAGCTTGGCTAGCGGGCCAGTTTTGTAGGGTTCAGGCCCATAGATCATCACAATCATCGTGTTTCACAAATAGAATTTTTAGATTGGATTAAAAAATTTATGTTTTTGGTGGTCATAGGTGTAATATTGGGGTATTTTTTTCACTGGTCAATACCCTTTCGAATGGCAAAACAATAATTCTAGAGTCTAGAATGGGTGACTAGGGTTGTTTTTTCATTCTACCTGCTTACTTTTGAGGTTTCAGGTATAGTTGCATAGCTATGTAAACAAACTTTTTATACTTGTGAGGTTTTTGCCTTCTATTTCCTTTTTATTCTAGGATCATTCTTGTTTCATTTATCAAATTCCACTGCTCGGTTTTTCAGACTTTAAAGTTTCAACCAAACCATTTATGGGCTAACAATATAGATTATAATGATTTGATTATGGATAGTTGGTCGTTGAATGGATTGAAATGTTATTGGGTTGCAGGAATACTTTATAATCTAGGCTGAGATAATCAGTATGATAGTAGCTCATTTAGTCATTGCAATTTCAAATAATACAGTGGATGAAAAACTCACATTTTTGCCAATGTTATACAGATTATAATCAGTTGTATAGCCCGAAAATCTCTTTCCTGGACATACTGCGTCCATTGACTTTTGCTTGTATGTTTCTTATTCTTGATCAGCATAAGTATCTTTTTTATAAAGCTTTTCCAATTGTAACATTAGTTGCTCGTTTTAGTGGATAACACTCACGAAAAGATGAATGTACCATGCAATGGAGCAAAGATCCATTTGTTAATGTTTTAGGGCTATGTGTGTATATCAATATATCGAGGTTTCTATTTTTATAGCCTGAATGGTTGATAACTTCCATTGGTCAATGCAATTTATAACCTTTCGGTACATTCTTTATTAGCAGTTCCACTAATTTAGTTGCTCAGATCTTTGCATAGGAGCCTTCTAGTCAGTGGTGGATCTAGGGGTAGTACCAAATACCAATGTACTGGAGTAAATAAATAGATAAATTCTAAAATTTTCAGTAGGATGTTTGTAAATTAAACAACCCAAAAAATCATTTCTTTAAACTGACTAGTACGAGCATTATAATACAATGATAATCCTGAAGCAATGCCACAATAATATAAAAAGGCAGATAAAACCATCAACAAAGTAACAGAGTTATTATCACTTTTTCTACTCACGCCTGCGTGAAGACTGAAGTTCCTTCTCAAAATTTTTGTTGTTTTAAATCATAGGTAGCACTTGCTACCCAAGGTTATATATTGCACATGCCTATGCTTCTAGTTATACGCTTATTCCTCCATGGCCTTTCTACTAGTTAACCTCATCGCCTTTTCCTTCCAAAGTCAACATGTAAAAACTTTATACCTTGTTTTGTTCTACTTGGTTGTAAATGAGATCAATGAAATAACTTAATTAATGAGCGTTTTGATTGAGAGATTATTTAGCTGAATAAAAATCATACCCCATAATGTATGAGTACATAGCCATCTGTTGTCAGGTTTCAGTTGTTTGTAGCTGTTGGTTTGGCTAGCTTATTGTGAGTTGATTATCCAATTGTTTGTTATGGTACTTAATTTTCACACTAAAAAAGGAAAAAAAATTTTAATTTTTTTTATCTTGTACCTCTTCGAAAGTGTACTTACGCTTGAAGTTTCCAACTTAAAAATTAACAAGTTTGAGGGGTTTTGAGTTTGGTATTTCACTCGGAATCGTATTCTTAAAGCCAACGGTCAAATGCTAAAAGTGACCTATTAAAGTTGACCATACATTAGATTCATTCATAATATTTTGAGTTATGCAAACTTGCAATCAAAGCCTCATGAGGCTGTGACCTCAAACCTTGGTATATTAAATGTGCCTGAAATATGGCCGTGTAGGTAAGCTTTTATCCGTAGACTTGCTCTTAAATATTCATCTTGATGGAGGCATGGTATTGATATATGAATATGAATCTAGCAATGTAGTTTTCAAATGTATCATGGTTTGAACTCTTATAATTTCTTTTATGAACTTGGTTGTGATCATATTTGAAGAAAAGCAATTTTTTTCGAAGATAAGAAACATTTGTTATTTTTTACTCCCTCAATTTCTATTTCTTGTTCCTATAAGGAATTATCTCAAAAATGATGAAAAGTGAAATTTTGAAATGATAGAGATTTTATCTTATTGAATGATAAAGTTAATGGAGAATAAATGGGGACTATAAGTATTAAAAAATATATAAAATAAAATTAGTGAAAAAAAATGAGGATCACAAACTTAAAAAAATGTTAAAATAAAGTTAGGGAGAAACATGTGGAGACCACAAACATTAAAAACTATTGAAATAAAGTTAGTGGAAAATTTGTGGGGACCGAAAGCATTAAAAAAATATTAAAATTAGGATAACTAAGGCTATTATGTCTACAAATTGTAATATAAAAAGAAAAATTCTTTAGGGGAACAATAAATGGAACCGCCTGACACGGAGGGAGTAGTTGATTAGCTGGGCAAATACAATCAGGCATTCTGGTTCTGAACATACTTTTGACATTGATTATGTGTTGCCTCTCTTATTGCAGGGCAAGCTCAGAGTTTACCTTGCTCCGTTCCTTCATGGTATGCGCTATACATCGTTTGGTCGTCATTTTACCAAGGTTGAGAAGCTTAAGGAGGTACATTACCCTATTTTGATGGCTAAGAAATTGCTGTTATTGCTACAGCAGCATGGTATTTGTTTTGTTAAATCTGTTCATTAAGATGAACTCTAATTGCATCACTCAATGGTCTTCGAGGTGAAAATTAAACCTTTACTTTAAATGTCAATTAGCCCAAGCTAACTTCCTAACACTGACCTGTTGTCATTTAGTTCTTTTGGTCCTTTAAAATGCATTTGCACTTAAATTTGAACTAAAGTGTCTATGTTCTTGCTGCACTGTGAGTGTTGTAGGAAGTTAAAATAACAAAATTTAACTTTGGAAGAGTTTTTTTTTTTTTTTTTTTTTCCCGTCTGTTGTAAATTAATTCTATACGCTTTCTGAGTATTAGTGTATCTTTTTTATTTAGGGTGATATGTAAACTGAAAATTACTCCCTCCATTCCTGATTGCTGTTTACAATTACCATTTTGGGTGTTCCATATTGATGCTTCCTTTATTACTTTATTTGTTATTTACTGAAATGTTTGTCCTACTCTTAAATATTTTTTTTAGTGTTTCTTCCACTGTCTTCTCTGGCTCCTTCCTTATCCCCATAACTCAGTGTTACAATTATTTCAACCATAAATGTTGACCGGGGGAAATTTCAGAAATGTCTCCATGAGCGTTTCACACATACAATAGCTGCATTAAAATAAAACTTGTGTTCTTGAGTTACCATGGAGCAATTTGTCACGTTAACAACTATTAAGTGTTGCCCAAAGGTAATGATGCCATATAGAAGTTATCGAATAAAATGACCTGAAGCCTTTCTGAGAGGATTTGCGGAAGCATACTGTTTAAAATCCATCGATTTATTTCTTTATGAGAGCACCACGGAATTGCCATCTACAGCCGTCTTTTGCACTCCAGCAAGCCAACTACTACTTTTTTCTTCTCTTCTAAGCCACATCTCAATTTTTATAGAATACGACTGTACTTAGCTCATCTTAACAAGGCTTACAATAAATGCCATAAAGGAGTGCAGGGAGACAGGACAAACTGGCATATTCCTCCTCATTTAATTCTTCGTAATAAAATTCGTTTCTTAATAACACCTTCTGTGGGAGCTTCCTTTAACATCTGGGCACAAAACAAGCTTCAGATGCAGCTTTCTTCTCGCAACATTTGCAAGAATAATCATAATAACACAAGGTGCTCTCTGTTCACCATCTCACCTTTTTGAAAGACTCGAAACGGGTTCTTCTTTCCCTATCCTTAAAGCAACATTTTGATGATTCCAATCACCATTCCATTTTAACATTTTTAAAAATAATAGCCTTCTTAAATATACATTATCTTGAAAATTCTGGGATTGTCAATTCATAAAACATTCATATACATCAATTGTTGTTTATAAGTTCACTATTTCTTGACTAGTAATATATAAGTTTAAAAGGGTGAGAAGGTAAGTGAATTAAGCAGTATCAGAAACTTTGTGCATGATTTTTTTACTCTCGACTCTAACTTGGCTTTTTTAATTTTAACCTGGGTTGTGTCATTGCTCTTTATTAATCATCTGCAGTCTGCTGGTGAAGCTTTAAAAAATAATACATATCTTCTTGAATTTTTCTTGTGTGATTATTCCACTTATAAACTCTCAAATATCTTGCATATTTTATAGGAAAAGATGTGGTTATGAAAAGAGTGTAATGAATTTTTGTCAATGATAGATTTTTTATTCTTACAATTTGATATATTTTGTTTAGTTTACTCTTTACTTCGTTTTCAGCCTTGATGAATTTTCTGAAATCTTTGGTTCTCTTTGCAGGTTTCTGACACATTGCACTGGTATGCCAATGAAGGTGACACGGTATGAGTTTCATTTACTATGATGCTTTCAGTTTTTCCATTATGTTTTATGTATACTTTACGTTTGTCGTTTTTCATTCACATATCAGTACTAGTCAGTTACGTTGTATTTGAGTATAAATACCAATCACAATCAATAACTGAAGTCACACTAGATTGTTAATTTTTGGTACTATTATGTTTATGCATTGCTGAAGTGTCACAGTGATGGATTATGGAAAGGAACTAAAATTCCGACAAAGTATCAAGTATGATGTCACTTATGAAAAGATATGCCATATATTGTTTTGTCGAGGAAGCAAATATTTCTCTTTACTCATCATTCATGTAGAATAAGTGCTTGAAGAAATAAATGCAACTATTTGGCTATTGTCCCATTCTTGTACAAAATTATGTAGTTACTCTTTCCAATTAATTTTTTGATTCAAATTTGTTTACAAACATTTTTTGCTTAAAATGGTTTGCTATTTGCAGCATTTTTGTTTATCGAATTGATACTTAATTTAGTAAAAGAACCAGCTGAATGAATTACTTGGTTTTTCGGTGTACTAAATTATGTGGAGTAGCTAAAACTTCTAAAAGTATGCGCAACACTTTAATAATATTCTAACATAGCTTGTTGTTTTGGATTAGTAAAAAGATTTCTAATTTGATGTTTCATGAATTTCATTACTGAAACTCTGTAATTGTTAGAACATGACCAAAATTTATGAAGCTAGTCTTTGTTTATTTTAGTTAAAACTTGGTGTTGGAGTCAAGAATTGAGATCATGATTCATGGGGTTATCCTCGTCAAAGTTCTTTTCTCTTAGATTGAGTTATTCATGAAAACTCCCAGGAGTTGTATTCTGGAATATGGTAGGTAACCTGCAGATTTTCCATGTAGGGGCAGGTTGAAATGATTGAAACTCAGGGCTTCTGTATTTCCATAATTGGCATTGTAAAAAGATGATATTTTTGCAAACCTGCTCCTGTTATACGTTATTTACTGTAATTGAGGCTTTGGATAACATGTTTGAACAAATATTCATTGGTCAACACTAGGAAAAAATATCTCGGGTAAGGACATTAGACTGCCTTGTAAGGTTTTTTGTGTGTACTTAAGTTAAGTGATTTAGGGTTGCCAATATGGTGCTGAGCTGGACAGAG
This sequence comes from Amaranthus cruentus, assembly GCA_019425755.1. Classification (NCBI taxonomy): domain Eukaryota; kingdom Viridiplantae; phylum Streptophyta; class Magnoliopsida; order Caryophyllales; family Amaranthaceae; genus Amaranthus; species Amaranthus cruentus. The sequence continues at coordinate 1,544,903 of CM033456.1, forward strand.
ATTAGATCTAAGATGTAGCCTTCTCGATTCTATTGCAATAGCCAATATTTGGTTTTGACTCTTGGATATTTGATGAAATCTAATTGACCAAATTACTGATGTTTTGTTGTATGATAAAATGCTGTGAACAGATTGTCGATTTCTGCTGTGGAGCTAATGATTTCAGTTGCCTTATGAAACAAAATCTGGAAAGTAGGGGGATAAAGTGCAACTACAAAAACTATGATCTTTTTCCGCCGAAGGTTCGACTCATAAAACTATAAGCTGTTAATTTTTTTTATTTTTATTTTTATTTTTTATTTTTTATTTCGATAGGTTCTGGAATCATTTATTTGGGAATCTCATTCTTCCGTCATTTCTCTTTTTACTCTATTTCTTGATATGCTTTACTAATGGGAGTAAATTTACAGATAGGATTTATAGGGTTAAGCTGTTTTAAGGCAATGTAAGTTCAGACAAGGGAGTCCAGGTTGACTGTGGTACGGTGGGAAAGGGCATGTTTAGGGTACTTTATTAGGTTGACTGTGGGAAAGGGCATGTTTAGGGCATGTTTAGGGTACTTGATGGGAGCTGTAGGGGAACTAGGGGTAGATGGGAAGGAGGTCGTCTTGGAAGGGCCAAGGGGGCTAGGTTTGATATGTGAGATATAAGTCTTCGTCATCTTGATTACCCTTCCTCTAGGCTGCAATTGAAAAGAAACAAAGGTGAGGTCCATGTTAATGTTCATCATTCATGTTAATTAGCTCATGAACTAACATATTTCAATTTAGAGTTGGCTTTGGGATTAGTTGAGTCATCAATATTCACATTCTCATGAGTTTTTAAACTCCTAATACCTGTAATTCTCAGACTTGGCATTCGGCCAACAACTTGGACTCGGTAGACCCGATTCGGTTTTCAATACTGAATATGGGTCGGATTTTCCAGGGAGAAAATGGATTCTTTAATAAATCAAAGTATCATAGATCTAGAAATCAGGCTCCAAACCAAGGGTCCAGGATATGAAAAAGTTCTTTTAGTCACCATCATTGGCAAGCATAAATCTCAATTTGATGATGATTGAAAGATGCAAAGAGGAGAGGGAGAGAAAGGGAATGCAGAGAGGAGGAGAGAGAGAGAGAGAGAGGATGCTAAGAGGTTTGGAGCAACAGGATGGATTATGAATATGGTGAGCTGCTGTGTGGGTTTCTTCAATCACTTCCTTTTTCCTTTTTAAAATTGAAATGTTAGGAGTGGAAAGAAGTTTTAGGAGAGAAATTTACAGAACTGTCTATTCTCTCTCTTGCTTTGGAAATGAAACAATTTAAGCTCTTTTGGTTGTACGTGTCACGTTTTTACTTTACCAAAAAGTTTCAGTCTTGTCTCTTTACCTATTTTCTGTTGATACCGTTTAGTCCATATTATGATGCTAAAGTTTCCATGAATTTATAAAAATAAATTTTGATTTCCTATCTCTCCAAATCCAACTTAGAAAACTAGGCACTTCATAAAATGTCTCCTAAGCCCTAGAAATTAGAACCTTTTGAGTTTGACACTGAGATCCATACCTAAGTCGGACACTCATATTCGAATTTGATTCAAAGTGTAGCTTCTGCCTTGTTACATCAACTTACCATGGAATTTCTGTTAAAATGTAATTTCAAATCTCGAAGTAAAATGACTAGAGTAGTTTTGGGTAGTTAGATTTAGGGAAAAAATTAGTGTTTAATTAGATAGTGCTTTTAGTGTATGAGTTTGATGGTTGATCAATTGTTATATTGAGAAGCGCAGAGAGAACGAGAGACTATTTGATGGTTGATCAATTGTTACTAGACATCTTAGTTTTGGCATTGACTCAATCTGGCTGTTGAAATTTTCCTTCAGAATTGTATTTATCAGTTGATCTGGTGCTTTGATATCGAAATGATACCATAAAGTTAATTTTGATGAACACTCTTGCAGAATGATTTTTGCTTCGAGACAAGGGATTGGTTGACTGTTAAACCTAGTGAATTGCCGAATGGGTCAAAGTTGGTGAGAATATATCACGCAGGAGATATTATGGTTTTGATATTTTTTGCCATATACTGATTTGACTGGCTCTTATTTTGTCTTTTATGCTGGGTGCAGATCATGGGGATAAATCCTCCTTTTGGAGTTAAATCATACCTGGCAAACAAGTTCATTAACAAGGCCCTGCAGTTTAAGCCGAAGCTGATTGTCCTAATTGTTCCCCCTGAAACAGAAAGGTATCATATTTGGGAGAACCTAGTTGGGGGGGGGTTAGTCTGCTTTCATATTTTACTGTCTGCGTCTTTACCGCCATTTACCTTGTTTTCGCTTAGCTATCTTATTATGTGTTTAGGCTTGATAAAAAGAAACCTGGCTATGATTTGATATGGGAGTACGACGATAAGCTTTCTGGAAAGGTAAACTGAAAGTGTGTATTTGTCAGTTTAGCCAACTGCAACTATTTTTCTTTTTTTTTAATCCCTTTTTTGTTTTTCAGTCCTTTTATCTTCCTGGATCTGTTGATATAAATGACAACCAAATGGAAGATTGGAACCTTGTGACACCTGTCCTTTATCTCTGGAGCCGCCCAGATTGGACTAGTAAACATATGGAAATTGCAGAGAAGCATCAACACCTGCCTGGTGAACGAAGAGAGTGAGTTTCAGAACTCCGTCTTTTTATAATAGCTTGAAGTGGGATATTGATGTCTTTTCCATCATATACTCCATCTGTTCCTTTAGGTTGCTATACGGAAAGTGACATTCCCCTCACAAAATGTAACTTTCAATAGCAAACTCAAAGAATAAACGAGTATGTACTCATAGCTTAGACTTAGAGTGATTTAATTGGAGTATTTTGGCAGCTTGAATTGAGCTTCAATTGAGAATTTAGGATGCCGCACATGTTATTTTTTTTGAAGATTTAGTTGCCTCACATCCTATTCATCTTCTAAAATACTAGAATCAAAGGAGTATTTGTTTTTAAAATATATTTAATTTACAATGGAATGGCTGCGTACATCCACCTACTAACTCCTTGCTGGGAGATGCCACTTAATGATATTAGGATAATGCGGTAAATGAAATGTTATCTCTTATTTGGTCCGCGGGTTTTATTCCCTTCCCTCTCCCCGGTGTTAACAATGAGCTCTTAAATCTGTAATTGGTAAAGTTAGATGTTTTTTTGAATTTTTTCTTGAAGGATTCGGATACAATTGTGGTACTGCGGATATTTTTTTTTTGTTTCGTTACATTACCCCTTAATCCTGCTTGTTTTTATTATTTGGTAGGAACAAACTCACGATGAAGCTAGGTCGTGATTCTTCATTCAAGATTGAAAACCAGAGTATAACAAATGTTGACAATAATCCTCCTAATGCACATTTACCTGTAATTGATAAGGCAGTCAGTGAAGGAAATGACGTGGACAAGAGATCTGCTCGAGCGGATCGAAGTATGGACAAAAATGTACATGTTGTATCTGGAGATAGCAGACCTAAGAAGGGCCCAAAGAAAAAGAGACAAAGAGTCATGAGAAACATAAGGCGAGAACCAGAGTCCTCGCATAAGTACAAAAGACAACGGTCTTCTTTAGATAGACCTCGTGACGAAGTCATGTTAAGATCTCCTTCAGATATGGAAATTGATCAATTTCAGCCTACCCGTTATGATGAAAGACGCTCCTCACAAAGTCACACTCCTAGGTATCAAGGGTCAGCTCAAAATGAACTGAGGGCCGTAGGTCACGTTAGCCATGGTCACTTTGATTCTGGTCCTTATGGAGAAAGAGAAAGGGAAAGAGAACGGCTTTCTCTCTTGGATAACCGTCCTTTTAGGCATCAAGAGTCCCCTTCAAATGTGGATATTAGAGATCATCTTAATAATCATCCTAGGGCTAGTTATGGAACCGGGAATTATGGGAATGCTTATCATGATACGTATCAAAATATAAGAGATACTAGTTATCCTCCTCCACAACGTCATCCCGATTCAACAATTGGTTACATGAACCAGTCTTTCGGTGGAAGTGTTGAAAGCTATCCGACTAATGTTTTCAATCGAGCAGCGACAAATTCTGTCTCAGCAATCGATAAATATAACTTCTCTTTGGATGCACCAAACCATGGAAGGATGGCTGGTGGTCGTTTCAGTCGTCCTGATATAGGCCCCCCAGTTGGTGCTAGCTTATACCATCCTCAAGCTCCCCCCAGACAAGGCTACCCGTATGATCAAAGGGATTTTTCTCAAGGTCCGACCCATTCACACTCTTATCATATTCCCCCGGGAGGCTGGATCGATGATTAAATTTATCATCGTTAAGCTAGGTTTGCAGTTCAATCAAATCTGTTTAGTAATGAATTATTTCATAATTAGCATGTTTCGTTGAATCATCCTTTTTCTCATTCATTTACTTTTCTCCAATCTGTTTAGTATTATGATATGATCCATCTCAATCAAACAAAGCATATATTCCGTTATTTATTAGATGAGATAATCAATCCACGTATATAACGTATTTCTTGATGAGACCATCTCATTCAACAATTTGTCAATAAAAAATTTTATGAAAAATTTGGCATCATTACATATCCTTTGACAACAATCTTTTAACAATCAAGATTTTTTAATTACAATTGATAAACTAGTCCACTTTTTTATTATCAAGATGTAAAAAAAAAAAGGGAGAAAAAAAAAGATGTTATAAAAATCAATTGATTTTCTTTATTATTTTCGTTATGACTTCTTTTGAATATATTCCAAAGTCCATGATATCCTCAATTGCTTTAACATCTACATGATTCCTAATTAATGGTGGAAAGAAGAGCCAAAACCCGGTACCCATTACAAACCCGACAGTTAATGGGCCAGAAATAGCCCAATGTAATCTCCATTCCGGGCCCAATTTTCTCTTCACTGCCATCTCTAAAACAACACATACTCCATGCATGATAAAGAACCACGTGACCTCCCACGTGGGTGGGACACGTGTCACGTTATAGTAGATAACCTCATGCATCAAACCAGAAACGACAAAGCATGCCATGACAGCAATTGATGGGGCCCACATACGACCTACAAGTTTGACCGCCGTTGACTTTACCGGAAAGTATACGGTGTGACGTAGTGCATCTGATATCATGAGGTTCCATCTATTTCCCCAAAAATCTTGCAATGATGTAGATATGTAAGGCTCATCAAATGGTGGATCAAGCTCTAACCCTAGTGTGGAGCCCACAAAGGAATGACATAAACTTAAAACAATATCAATGAACAAATATAATAAACAAGCAAGAATAATCATATTCTTTTTGTGATGGTAAATATAATAATAAAAAAAAATAAAAAATATGATAGTTTTTGACCAAAAATTCAAGGGCAATACATTCTTTGGTGGATGTCCTAAACTACCCTTTTGAACTTTTGATGTATTTTCTTTGATTTTGATGGGAAAAGCACCAAAAATGATAAATCTAAGGAATGATGATTGTGATTGATAAATTGATAAAGGGCCAAGATTGAAGGTGTACAATAAGAGTTTTGAGTTGGCAATCCATGTGATAAAACCACTAAGGATGACACTTGGGATTGGTCTATAAATAGAAAGTGGGAGGAGGGTAAATTGGTAAAAAATGGGTATGAGAGAAATGAAACGAAGAATGCCTTTAGGGATCTTAGAGGATATAAAATAGGTATAAGATAGAGATATAAAAACAACAAACCATGCTTTGAAGAAGTTCTTTGTTTCCTCCTCCATTGTTTTTTGGGTGTTCAAAGTTTAATAAGATAGAAGGATTTGGGGCAAGCTTTTTTAAGGGTTGGTCTTATTATGCTAAGTGTTTTGTGAATAAAACATTTGAATATGGTTGGAGAAATGAAAATGTTACTCCTAATATTTATCGTGGCACGGAAACTATAAAATTGAGTATATTGAGTTAAAGTAGCTAAATATATATAAAATAAAAAATATAGAGTGTAAAACGGTGGATATCAAGTAAATTGATTGAGACAGATTAAAATGAAAAACAAAACAAATTAAGGGGCAGAATTAGAAAAGTAATTCTATATATTATAGCAAGATTATAGTTGAATGGGTTGTTCTACTTGTTTACTTATTTGAATTGTTGTTAAGATTTAATAAGGCTAGTTTGGGGGACTTCTAGGGAAGTAAGTAAAGCCTTTACGTACATACTTCTCCATCTTTGAGATGAGAGTTCGTTACACATGCAAAATGTGTTGATGCAATGGAAAGAAATTGATAATTTGTTGGAGTAGATTAAAAGAGGATTCAATTCGTTTTAAAATAATATTCTTTCGTTATATATAACGAAGTTCTAACAATAAATATTTACAGAAATTAAGAATATTAGAATATTTTAAATAGTAGATATATTATTTAATTGAATAATAAAGGGAAATTCCACATGGTAGCATCCAGTTTTGATGAAATGTCAGTGGTAGCACTCTTTTAAGAAACTTCCACATGGTAGCATCCAGTTTATGCACTATCTAATTGCCGTAGCATTTTCCGTTAAGTTCTTGTTAAATTCCGTTAAATTCATCATTTTGTAAGTTTTTTTCCACATGGTAGCATCCAGTTTTTGTTAATTTACTATTTTAACTTTTAATTTACCATTTTAATGTTTAATTCATCGTTTAATTCATTAACGCTCATAAATGTTTAATAATTTTATTGAAAAACTATAAGAAACTATCTAATCGGGTCGAAACAAGTACTTATTCGCCTATTTTTTGATACATAAACCGAAAAAGATATTTGACGTCATTTTTACCTATCATAACGATTTTTTTTCAAAAAACGGACGTTGCAATTACCCTTATGGGATCACTCTTTCGAAAATCCGGTCGAAACAAGTACTTATTCGCCTATTTTTCGATACGTTAACCGAAAATGATATTTGACGTCATTTTTACACATCATAACGATTTTAAAAAAAAAACGGAGGTCGCTATAATTTTTTAATAAAATTATTAAACACTTATGAGCATTAATGAATTAAACGATGAATTAAACATCAAAATGGTGAATTAAAAGTTAAAATAGTAAATTAACAAAAACTGGATGCTACCATGTGGAAAAAAACTTACAAAATGATGAATTTAACGGAATTTAACAAGAACTTAACGGAAAATGCTACGGCAATTAGATAGTACATAAACTGGATGCTACCATGTGGAATATTCTTAAAAAAGTGCTACCACTAGCATTTCATCAAAACTGGATGGTACCACGTGGAATTTTCCAATAATAAATTTGATGGAAAAAAGTAGGGACCTTTGATAAAAACAACTAACTATTGCCCATTTGTTGTGGATAATCTCTAGTATATATTGAGTATTTTTAATCCAACTTTTGTATATTTTTTGTTGACAGCATTCCTAGCCACATTTTAACCGGCTACTGTGACTCTGTGAGTACCTATTAGCCATTATACTCACTTGTTCTTCCTCCTTATGATTCATTGTTAATCTATCCTTACTCCTCTTTGATGGTAGATACCTACAGTAGCCGGTTAAAATATGACAATGAATGCTGTTAGTAAGAAATAGTACAAAGATTGAATATTTCAAAATAATCAATATTAGAGTTTATTCACTGCAAATGAAATAATAGGTGGGATTATTTTAAAAAATCTCCTAAATTTTATTTGTCAAGTTTCATTTTTTTAATATAAATATGTGATAATTTCTATAATAATAATGTATTTGTACTATCCCTTTATCTTCATTAGTTGATAAATGAGCAACATATATACAATACTTGACCTAGAGCTACATTTACAAGACTACCCTTCATGAATATATACAGAATACCTCTAATACACCCCTTCAATCTAAGCGGGAGGATCACGAACACTGAGATTGTATCTAAAATCATTAAAAAGAACACGCGGTAACCCCTTTGTAAAAATATCAGCAATATTCAACCGGGATGGAACATGTTCACCGGGATGGAACATGTTCAATCCCAACCTGTTGAGAGCTACCATCACCAACCAGATGAGCCTTATACCTCGCAAAAGAACCGTCATAATTTGTTTTATGACAAAAGATCCACAAACATCAAATATTATTAACATCAGGGAGTGGGGTACTAACTCCCACGTATCATTTTTAATAAGAACAGTGAATTCATCAGTCATAGCGGCTTTAAATCTGAAGAATATAATGTGTGCAAATATACATATATTAATACATTTAACTCCTTTTATTAAGACAATTAAATTCCAATCAAATATTCAACCAATATTAAATTTTAAAAGATTATCAAACAACTCATTTTCTATTTATGAATAATGATCTATTTGCAACTGACGGCTTTTATTGCATTTTGGGTGCAGATATAATCATCAATTATGATTATGATTTTATTATATTCGTCTCAAGGTATATATATAATTTTTATAATGTATTATATGTATTTAGTAATATTAAGATTTAATATTTACTTTAAAACTGTTACCTAAATCATTGCTTTATTGTTATGTAAAGTTTTCAATAAAATTTTAATAAGTTATATATATTTGATATGATAAAATGTTTTTGAAAACGTATCTTTAATACTCCATTTAAATCTCATACATTTATTTTTTACCCTCTTAAAATACTTCATTTAGCAAAATTCTATAAAGCCTCCATTTATTTTTATTATATTATATGATAATTATCAACCATTCAAATAATTAAATCAAATTAAAAAAAAAACTCCTACTACGTAGCAAGAGCAATGAGACTATTTGATAAGTGTCCTTATTTTAAGGCTCATGTATTATACATGATGCACGTGTAAGAATGCCGCACGTAAAATGCACCTTTGCGTTTTATGTGCCATACAATATGCTGTAAACTACTCATTTATAGTTGTAGTTGGGGGCGTCATATTCAGGTTTTAGACTATTGCTTTTTTTAGAGTATTTTTATTGGTGTTCTTGCTTTCTTACTTGATCTCGTTTCTATTACTTTTTTAGTATTTTTGTTTTTAAGTTTTATAATTGTTTTTACCTATTTATTTTATCTATATGCGTTTTATTTATCTCTCACGTTGCAGGAACGTATCTTAATCTTTCTCGAGTCAGGAGACTCCTTTTGGCCGCACTCTCCTTTATGGTACGAGTTGCCGTTATCCTTCCCTTTCCAGACCCTGTCTATAGTTTTTTGTGAGCGGGACACATTGAATAGGACGATGATAATAAATTTATCTGGTGCATCATACGTGCATATGCATATATTGCTTTTAATGATCGTAATTAATCAATCTGGTTGACTTTAAAATTTAAGCACTTTATATAATTCTACCTTTAAATTATAGGTTATTTTTTAATAAGTAATAATGTTTTATCGCTTTATTTACACTATATAACTCAAAAGTTTTTAAATATTTGAGTTGTATCACACAAATTTAAAGAGACCAAAAAATAATAGTAAAAGCTATAATGTAGATTTTATCTGCTTGTGAAAGTAAGGTTGAGTAGTACAATTATGATTTGCCATGAAATTGTTTCTAATAAACAGTTCATAAATGATATACAACAAAAAAATTATATACTCCACAATTGAATATTCACAAATTCTTACTTGAGACCGTCTTTTGTAAAGACGACTCTCAAAATCTCAGTCCAATTCTAAATATATATTGTTATAACTTTAAATATAGATTTGAGTTGGACTTTTAACGTGTTTAATATTTACCCAATTTTATAATCGAATCCATCTTCAATTTGATTTCAAAATGACTTTAAAATTATGTAAAAGTCAATTCGTACATCAGACAAACTTAAACCGTCTCAAAATACCTTTTCCCAACACGTATAAACACCTTCTACGTGAAAACAACCTTTGGAGAAGTTTAGTGTACAACTGGCAACTCTTAATTATAATTCTAAACTCATTAATTTAAGAAAGTTATTATTGACATAATTACAAATCTATTGACAATAATAAAACACTTTAATGAATAATCAATTAAAAATTAATAAATAACAAATTGATTTTTTATCTTCATAATAATTTCCTTAAAATAATTCCCCAAGCACATAATATCTTCAGTTGCTTTAACATCTACATGATTTCTCATTAACTGAGGAAAGAAGAGCCAAAACCCGGTACCCATCACAAACCCAACCGTTAACGGGCCAGAAATAGCCCAATGTAACCTCCATTTTTGGCCCAAACTTCTCTTTACCACCATCTCCAAAACAACACATACTCCATGAAGGACAAAGAACCAGGTTACTTCCCACGTGGGAGTCACACGTGTCATGTTATAGTAAATGAGCTCGTGCATCAAACCAGAGACAACAAATGAAGCCATGACACCTGGCAATGGAGCCCATCTACTACCAACAAGTTTGACTGCCGTTGACTTCACGGGTAAGTATACGGTGTGACGCAGTGTATCTGATATCATGCGGTTCCACCTCTTCCCCCAAAAATCTTGCAATGATGTAGATAAGTAAGGCTCATCGGACGGTGGATCTAGCTCCAACCCAAGTGTGGACCCCACAAATAAATCACATACACCAAAAACAATATCAATAAACAAATACATCAAACAACAAAGTATGATCATACTCTTGTTGTATTCATAAATAACTTCCAAAATCACAAAAATAATAATTTTTGACCAAAAGTTCAAGGGTAATACTTTATTATATGAATTTACGAAACTACCCTTTTGATCATTTGATGTAATTTCTTTGATTTTGATGGGGAAAGCCCCAAAAAAGATGAATCTAAGGAATGAAGATTGTGATTGATTTGATGATAAAGGGCCAAGATTGAAGGAGTACAGTAAGAGTCTTGAGTTGGCGATCCATGTGATAAATCCACTAAGGATTATATTTGGGATTGGTCTATAAATAGAAAGTGGGAGAAGAAAAAAGAGATAGAAAATGGGTAAGAGAGAAATGAAACGAAGTATACCTTTGGGAATTTTAGAGGCTATAAAATAAGAGTAAGAAAGAGATGATAAAACAACTAACCATGCTTTGAAGAAATTCTTGGCTTCTTCTTCCATATTTTTTGGTGTTTATGTTTAGATAGATAGGTGATTATTGGCAAGTTTTTATGAGGCTTGGAGAATTATAGATAACTTTCTTTATTTTGTGTATTATTTTTTCCGGGCGAAATGGTATATTGGAACTCTTTTTCTTTGTAATTTATCACCTACTTTCTCTGTTCTGATTTGTTTGCTATCATTGTATGGGCACAATGATTAAGAAGTTACTGTGCAATGATGAACAATAGGTGAAAAGTTGCTTTTTGGAATTTTTTAATATTCATCATCATCATCATCATCATCCTACCCAATATATCCCGCACATAGAAAAACTATGGGCAGGGTCTGAAGAGGGAACGACGGCGGCAACTCATACCCGTAAGGAGAGCACGGCCAAAGAAAGGAGTCCCCCGGCTCCGGAAAAGATAAAGAAAGATAGGGATTACATACCTGCCACGTGATGTGAGAAAAGGGCACATACAAGATCCAAAATGCATGTAACACAAAAAAAGACCTAAGACACAAGAGACTATAGCAGACAAGAAAAACACGCGCACCTCAAACGACTCTAATGAGAAAAGCCTAAGTCTAAAACCTGGATATGACGCCTCCAACTACTCCTATCCCTAGTCAGGTCCTCCGAGAAGTTTAACTCACGTAAGTCCACTCTTATTTGCTCGTCCCAGGTTTTCTTTGGTCTTCCTCAACTCCTCTTACCCTCTACTATAAAGCTTTCAACTCTCCTCACGGGGGCATCAAAAGTTTTTCTCCTCACATGTCCGAACCACCTCAATCTTCCTTCGCGCATTTTTTCAGATATAGGAGCAACCCCTAGTTTGTCTCTGAACTCCCGGTTCCTAATTCGATCCAATAACGTATGTCCACACATCCACCTCAACATACGCATCTCTGTGACTTCCATCTTATGTTCAAAACTTTTCTTTACAGGCCAACATTCTGTCCCATATAGCAAAGCCGGTCGGATTGCTACCCGATAAAATTTTCCCTTTAACTTATTTGGGATCTTTTTGTCACATAACACCGCGGTAGCTGCTCTCCATTTGAGCCACCCTGCCTGGATGTGATGATCTACATCACCGTCGATCTCTCCATCCCTCTGTATGATCGATCCCAAATACTTGTACTTGGTCATACTTCTAATGACTTCTTCCCCGATGGAAACTTCTGGCTCCCCTATCGGTTGTGTCCCACTAAAGTCACAATGTAGGTACTCGGTCTTCGTACGACTAATGCGCAAACCTTTGCCTTCCAAAGCTTCTCTCCACTCGTCCAATTTACTACTAACCTCCTCTTTAGTTTCTGCAACCAACACGATATCGTCCGCAAATAGCATGCACCACGGAACCGTCTCCCAGATAGATTTAGAGATCTCATCCACAACGACCGCGAAGATAAAAGGGCTTAGAGCTGATCCCTGGTGGAGTCCTACTTTTATAGGGAAAGACTCTGTTAACCCTACTGGTGTCTGAATGTTAGTCGATACCTTGTCATACATATCCCGTATTGCCTCAATGTAATTAGATATAGAGTAGGATAAAAATAAGAGTAGGTATAATTTTAAATGATTGATTTTTTACTTAAAAAAGGAAATGTAGCAAGCAATATGAAATTTCCAAAGTGGAAAATGTAGCGACTATTATGGAACGGATGAAGTATATATAGACCCTTCTACAACTATTAATTTTCCTTTTTCTATATAGGGTCCTAGGCAACGGCCCCTCTTGCCTACCCCTAGAGCCGACCCTGTTTCTTTCATTGACGCTAACTGTCCTATTTGATTTTTTTAATACTATTTAACGATTAATTTTAATTTATATTTTATTGTTCATCTAAATGTCAAAATATAATCAGGTGAGATTTTTTTTGTTTTGTATTAGTTTAAATTCTATTAGAATTAGTTTAATTTTTAGATACACATAATAATTAAAAGTACAATTGATTAAATTAATGTATTAAATAGTGAGTAAAAATAAAATAAGATTAATGTGAGTTGGAGAGAATATAAAGTTGGTGGAATATTAGCAAAAAGTATAGTGACGATAAAGGAGATTATATTTTAATTAATGGAAATCTCGAGGATGGTGACTGGTGACAATATTTTTAAATGAATGATTTGTACTTGCTCTGTTCCGATTTATAATACTTGCTATTGAGTTTGAGTGTGATATATTGTGTGAAAAAATATCGATTCTTTTCCATTAATAATGTTATTTGGAAAATTATTTCTAACATTGCGTCGTTGGGAAACTTAATTCCCGTTGTACTGCATGTAGGATAGTTTGTAAAAGAACTTTTTTTTAGCAAACCGCCATCTTAGATCGAGAATTTCCCAACGGGAATTAAGTTTCCCAAACTGGAAAATTAATAATGTTATTTGGAAAATGATTTGTACTTCCTCTGTTTCGAATTTCGATATACTCCCTCCGAATCAGTTTAGATGTCCTATTTGGGATTTCACGGATTTTAAGAGTTGAGTGGGGTCCATTAAAAAGGTGGAAGTTGGGTATTTTAATTGATTAAATTAATTGTAAAGGTGGTAGTTGGGTATTGGGAATTGAAAAAGTGGGGGTATTTAGGTAAAAAAGGATAGACAAAAAAGGAAATGAGGCAACTGGTATGGTTTTGCCAAATAAGAAAGTGAGACATCTAAACTGATTCGGAGGGAGTATTATTTTGCTTTCATAGAACTTCCTTTGCTTCAATGGTTAGTGGTTATGGTGCTGAACTATAAGGTCGTGAGATCGAGACCCACGCCTTACCTTTTAGTGTTTTTTTTTTTTTTCAATTGTAGAATATAGCAAACCGCTATCTTAGATAGCGGTTTTGTTATTAGTAAATCGCCATTCAAGATGGCGGTTTGTTCTGAATATTTTTTTTTTTAAAATCTGTCTGACGTGGACGGTAGAATGAAAATTATTTTTCCTTGCAATGTAGATCGAGAATTATGTTCTGATTATGCAATATTTTAGGAATAGGGAAGTATTAAAAAAATGTATTATACGTGTATGTGAGAAATTAGGCACGAAGTCATATCAGGAGTGACCAATGATTTAAGAGTTTAATTTTTTGAAAGCCTAATTTCTTAATAAAAAAGTATATTTTATAAGTAATGACATTTATGAATAAAATGAAACTTATCTATAACTATTACTGAAACAAAACATGCTGAAATCATCACTATTTATTATTGTTTACGTGTCAACCTCTTTAAAACTTTTTCCTCCAAAACTCAATGTTGATGTCATTGTCTTTATGACTAATATTTACATGATTGACTTTATTGCTTTTTAACTATAACTATAATATTATCTATATTTATTGATTTTATATTTTTTAAGTCAAATCATTTAATGTATTAGAAAATCATATATTTTATTACATTTATTTTATTTTTTTTTATTTAAAAAATCTTATCAATAAGTGTATTGGATATTTTGAGATGGTTCAAAGATAATATACTTTTATAAGGATTTTTTTATTTATATTATTGGTTGCTTAAATGCAATGCATGATTCTAATATGATTTAAGTTGTGATTATCTTTATGCAAGTGGCTTATATTTTTTGTGAATTTGTTTAAACTTTTATAAAATAATTTTACATATATAAATATTTATGTTAAACTTGATTTTGAAGTATGTTAAATTTGATTTTGAAGTATGTTTTTAATAGTTGTATTACTTTATACAAATTAATGTAATTATTTTTTGTTAGCATAAATTCGTATGTTATTCTTTTATTAAAATTTTTCATAATTTTGTATTGTATACTTCATGTGCGTTCTATTTGCTTTCAATTTAAAATAAACAAATAGAAGCATAGATATAATTATATTAAAAATATAATCAAATTTTTTATTTTTTGTTGTGATTTATTTGTCATCAACTAAATTTTCGCAATCATCTACGCACACAATGCAAAGTATGATACAAATCATACAATGTATGTAATGTATACAACTATTCAGAATGAAATGAAATGTAAGTAACCGTGCATCGCACAGGCTTTATATAGTTTGTTGACTAAAAAATAACACAAGTATATTCAACATTTATACCATTAAAGTAATTTTAAGTAACATTTATTTCTGATTAAATTGAGTAAATTAGAGAATTTAATATACTATATAATATAAATTTAACGATTTTTAAAATTACAGAACTAATCTATACATACAACCGTAACAATTAAGTGTTTGTACTATATAATATCTATGAGTTATTTTTTTAATATCATGTATTTATATACTTGGACAATACTAAAAAATGTGCATTGCACATAGAGTGCACACGGTTCGGTTCGGTCTGGTCTGACACTAAAATCATACCAAACCAAAAATTTCGGTCTGGAAAATTCCCAGACCGGACCGGACCATTTAAAATGTCAGACCGAACCGGACCAAATCGTTCTACAACAGTTTGGTCTGGTCTGGTTTACGGTATTTTATTTTTATAATTTTTCCCCAAATTAATATATGTTCAATGAGAATATTTCGCACTTACAAACACTAAATAAATATAATTTGTAATTAGTTAATTGCATCACCATTATTCAAGTATATATTACTATATAAAAATAATAATATCTCAAAATATCTAGGTAGAACCCGTTTTTTATAAAAAAATCATGGTTTTTGGTCAAAATATGGTTTACGGTCTGATCTGGTCTGAAAAATTTAAAAACCGGGACCAGACCGTAAACCGTAATTTTTTTTGAAAAAAAAAGACCAGACCATTCAAACCGTGGACCGGACCAAATACTCAAATTACGATTTGATCCGATTTTATTTACGATTTAGACCAAACTTTGTTCAGCCTTAATTTCACATATTACTGCACTAATACATTACATTAAAATTGAATTATTAATTACACATGGAAGCTTCAAAGTATGGAGTATGGGATGAATAAATTGATTACTTTAATTTGTTGTCTTGTGCTTACATGTCAGTTTGAATGTCATCTTTTGTTGGGAAAAAGAGAAAATCAACAAACATAGCAGTAAATGCTATCATCATCAAATAATTTAACAAAAATACTGTAAAATTTCACGCATCATCTTCATAAAATTCTGTTAGATTTAAAAATTTTATCGGTTGATGCTATTTTGCGTCGCAAATAAAACTAATTAACTTGTCATTGATTATTTCATTTTCGTGGTCAACGTGGTTTATATTCCGATTCGGTTGAAATAAACTCAAAACTCTTTACAATATAGTTGCGATACGGTGACGCGACCTTGTTTTTGCATTATAAAATAAAATTAAACTAGTATTATACTCGTGCTAAGCACGGTTTAATTTAAATTTTTTTTAATGTTAGCAGTAATATTGTTGTGGTATGGATTAAAATATAGGTGTGAAATTGAAAGTTAACCTTTAAAAATGGTTGATAAATTACATAATTTCTTTTGTTAGATAATAAAATAATTAACTCATCATCCATCAAGATCATGTGTAACGCAGTTCCTTTACCTTGTCTATTACCCATATCTTCTATTGATTTCCATATATATATGACTTTAGCCTTAATTTCAAATAAACCCTATGATTCTTTAAAATCTGAAAGTTTTTTAAATGGTAAACTCATTTTTACATCAACAAATAAATAATGCTTTATAATTTGACTAAAACTTTTAAGTGATATCAAATATTATCAAGTAATGAGTGTATATTTATAGTTTATTCCATCCAATCTCCTTTTCTAAACAACCTAGAGAAAATTGAAAGGTCTAAGTTTTTATTGATTTATTTTTATTATTAATTAAGATATTATTATGTTCAATTAGGAGAATTAATTAATTGAGAATATGAAATGAAAGATTTATATGTGATAATTTTAATCCAACCAATATTCCATCCAATCTCCTTTTCTAAACAACCTAGAGATATTTGAAAGGTCTAACAACCTAGAGATATTTGAAATGTCTAATTTTTTATTGATTTATTTTTATTAAAAATTATTAATTAATAATAAAAATTAATTTAGATATTAGTATGTTCAATTAGAAGAATTAATTGAGAATATGAAATGAAAGATTCCATCCAATCTCTTTTTCTAAAGATAATTGAAAGGTTCAATTTTTTATTGATTTATTTTTATTATTAATTACAACTATTTGTTGATAAGAATATAAATTTATTTTAAATAGTAAATTGAAAATATTTAAAATTTGTATTAATTTTAAATAGCTTTTAAATTAGAAAATATTTAAAATTTATATCATATAAGCATCAGCAATTAGGACTTAAGAGTACCTAAAAGATTAATAACTTTAAGATTTAAAATAAATCACATTTTAAATTATAAGTATTATATTTCAATTCAAAAATATATTGTTAATATTTTTTATTTAATTTTATAATATAATATTCAATTCAAAAATATATTACTCCCTCCGTTCCTTTTTGTTTTTCCACCTTACTAAAACGAGTAGTTCCATAAGTTTTTCCACTTTAGAATACTTTCCATTTTTGGAAAGTTTTCATCCCACTTTTACCCCTTAAAACCCCACTTTCCTTACTTCACACTACTATTTAATTATTTTCTCTCTCATACTTCTAATACAATCATTACATTACACTATTATTTAATTATTTTTACTCTCATACTTCCAATACAATCATTATTTCCCACTACTATATAATTAAAATAATACCCACTACCACCAAAGATTCCATTTTTCTTAATCTTGGTGAAAAACCCAAATAGGAACATCAAAAAGGAACGGAGGGAGTATTAATATTTTTTATTTAATTTTATAATATAATATTTTTTTCATCAAAGAAAGTCATAAAGACGTTTTTTCAGCTTTTGCCTAACCAAAATCATAATGACTTCATTTAAATATAGCTCTAATTAGAAGTCAGTTAATGAATCCTTGTGAATCGACTAAAAAGGACTGAGGACAATTTGCCATTTGGCAAAAATGAATGAGCTGGTGCCATATGGCAAAATTGTTTCTGAAATAGTATCTTGTATGATAGAATTAACAAAGGTTGAATCTGATTAAAGAATTGGATAAACTTTCCATAGGTAATTAGGGTTAAACGAGCAATCGGTAATATAATAAATTTATTATTTGGTTTTGTTTAATTATATCTATGAATGCTTTTCTGTTTGCATTTATTTTTCCAAATAAAGTTAACAATTCGAGAAGTAATACTCCCATCCTGCAGTCTGCAGAGTGCACACAACCACAATTCTCCAACGTCCAAAGGAACCAGCTTTTATTGAATGCATCAACATTTCCCCTACTTTACTTAGCTACTCTGAATTCTGCTTCTCTTCCCGCCCCACCGTATTTGCCAAGTATACTCCTCTGTTTTCCTCGGTTCCTAAATACTTGCTACATTTTATTTTTGGCACTATTTATCGTTTAAGCTTATTTTATATATTGCGGCTAATATGTAAGTAATAATATAGTCAAATGGGATCTTGTTTGAATCGTCTAATCGCATACTTTCATAATATAAACTTTTTATAATTTTTCAAATGTGTATAATTCAACATATAAAGGAACAAAATAGTACTCCTTTCGTTTCTTAAATAAGTTCTCACTTTCCATTTTGGGGTGTTTCAATTGTTCTTCCCATAAGAAATATTTCTATTTATATCACAAATTTTGCACAAAAATAACCTTACCCATCCTCATTTTAATATTTTAATAATGATTATGGTCCCCACATATCTTCCACTAACTCTATTTTAATATTTTTTTATGTTTCCCACTAACTTTATAAAAACATTTTTTAAGCAGTTGTGGTTCCCTTATTTTTTTCCACTAACTTTTTTTAAATACTTTTTTAATATTTGTGGTTCCCACTTTTTCTTCATTAAATTTATAAATAATATCTCCACTATCGATAGGGAACGGAAGAAGTACATAGAAAGTATTATGAAACTGAGGAAGTAATAAATAAAAAGACATTGTCTAAAAATAGTATAACACGTGGATCTGCAAAAATAAATGAGTTATGAAGCTGTATAATATTTGTCAGTCTGTATGAACAGTACTTACACCATGCTGCTATTCTGAAATTTGTATGGTATGCCATTTTCCTTCTCCATTAATTCTCCCATCTGTTCCGCTTTTATCATAACATTTCTATCCCTAATCTTTTGGCGTTGTGAAATGAACTGCGGGAATATAAATGGGACAGAGTTCCAACTGTTACCTTCATTAATTTGATCGGTGGAATACAATTTAATTTGTGAACTAATTTACTTTTTAAATTATTAAATAGCGAAAATATTGACAATTATTCGCATTTTTTATTGGAAAAATTGTTTTTAAAAAGTCAATTCTTTGGCCATCTGTAAATAAAGAGTCAACGTTTCATTCATTTAATAAAAAAATAATTTTTGTCTCATTTTTGCAAATAAAGGGATAGCAGGTAAGTTTTCAACTCTAAATTTATTGAATAAATGAAACGTTGACTCTTTATTTGCAAAAATGAGACAAATGTTGTCTTTTTATTGAATAAATGAAACGTTGACTTTTTATTTGCAGATGACCAAAAGGCTGGCTTTTTAGAAACAATTTCCTATTCTATTTGCATTTCGAAAATAACAAATCTTGTGACACTAAATTTTAGTCTACATTTCTTTTTGTTCTTCCTATTTACTTTTTGCATTGTTTTCAATGCAAATTTTAAATCATAATCTCTCTCTATTTATATATACTTCTTCCGTTTCATAATACTCGCTACACTTTTCATTTTGGAAAATTTCATATTACTTGCTACATTTCCTTTTTAGTAAAAAACCCAATCATTTAAAGTTATATCTACTCCTATTTTTATCCTACTATATATCTAATTACTCCTATTATGATTTTAAAAAGTATACATTAAGACGAGATTTCACACGAATATATTTTATTTTATAAATATATGTCAAAAACATTAATAAAATTTCTCTCTCCTTAAGGTGAAATATTCCAAATGGGAAAAACATTACAGAATGGAGAGAGTACGAAACATTGTATTTTAATTAGGATTTTGTTTTTGTGATGTTTTTCTTTTTTTCTTTTATTTTTTTAGTTGTAAACCCTTATTTATATTTTGGAAAAATTCATTTGTCAATGGAAAAAAATTCTGAATTTTTTCTTAAAGAGACACATGAAATGTACAAATATTAGATTATTAGTTGTATGACACATAACATATACAAATAACCCTTACTTTTATTTAATAAAAGTACTTGTAGAGATGAGTGTTCAACCCAACTCATACTAGTGTTCAACCCAACTCATACTAGCTAGCTTAGTATCCTGAATAGCCCCTAATCATATTTATCCTTATAATTATATTATTTTTTTATATTTTGTTTTATACGATAAATCAAGAAAAATTATATTTTTTTATACGATAAAAACTAGAAAAAATGCATAAATTAAATCAAGAAAAATTATATTTTTTTATACGATAAAAATTTAAAAAATGCATAATTTAAACAAGTATAATCTGATACAATTTTTGGGTTTTTTTAAATAAATCAAATGCTATTGTTAAGCATATTCAATTTATTGCTTTTCAAAGTACGATATGTCAAGTTATATTTTCATTTCTAGTTTAGTTTAATTTATTTATATAAGCCATCATATTTATAAGGAGTGGGGATGTGGTATGTATTATTGGGTGAGGATGAAATGAGTTTAAGACGACCATACATGGGGCGGAATTAAGGTGGATATGGTTGTGATTATTAATTACAATAATAATAATAATATTTTCAGAGCATTATTTTCAAAAGATTAAGATTAATTATATAGATTAGTATTTAGTATATTAATTAATTTTAAGAGAATAAGAGCTCGTTTTGTATGGACTAAATGCGTAATATAATAATGTGCACCACATTAAGTGGACTTATGTGAAAAAGATTAAGGAAGAGTGCAAATAAATCATATTGAAGACTAAGTCCGTATCGATTCTCTTTCGTTATTCATTTTAATTTTCAACCATCCTGACCTCTAAACCTAAATTTTTCATAACATTTTCCATGTTATCTTCGGTTTTTCTCCTCTTCGTTCAAATCTCCCAACTTTCAATTTATTATTTTCCATATCGATTCTCTTATGCTTTTATGGTTACACATGTCCAAATCACCTTAAATGATTCTCTTTCATCTTATGCTCCGTAGTTTTCGTACCTAGACCTTCTCTTATCTCTTAATTCTTAATTCTATCCCTCAAAGTATACTTACTCACACATTTAAACATTCTCATTTTTGCTACTACCTTCCATCTTCCTACAATGATCATTTCTAAAAACCTAATATTTTAATTCATATAGTAGTGCTAGCTTAATAGACGCCTAATATTACATTCGATCTATACGCTATAGCTTTAGGGGCTTATTTTGATCACATAACATCCAAGTGATCGTTTTCTATTTTTTCCATGAACCTGCACTTATTTTTACCGATTTCATCCAGCTGGATTTACTCTGAAATAAGAATCCAAGGTAATTAAAACATCCCCTTGAAATAATTTCCTTTTCTTCTAGCATATTTGGTTATCTCATTTACGCCAAAGTTACACTTTATATATCCCGTCTTACTTTAACTTAACTTAAAAGGTCCCAATACCTTGCGCAAGTATATAAACATAGTTTTGCATACCTACAAAATTGGCCAATCCACTACACCAAAAAAATGGGAGAAGAAACACAAAATTTTCTCAAGGCATGGCTAGTAATTTTTGCATCACTCACTTATGCTTACTTCATAACTTCAAAACTTCCTAAAGGAAAATTTAGGGTTTTATCGCTCCTACCCATTTTCTCTCTCTTTACTATCCTCCCACTTTCTCTCTCTAGACCAATTCCTACTACCATTTTAAGTTGGTTTATTACATGGTTAGCTAACTTTAAATTACTTCTTTATTGCTTTGATCATGGCCCATTATCAACCCAAAATACATTTAGTATGTTCATTTTACTTGCTTCTTTTCCTATTAAACTAAAGGGAAAAGACCCACCAAATTATACCCGACCCGAAAAAGTTATCCCACCAAATAATTGGGTTAAATCTTTATTTTTTGCTCTTTTTATATATATTTATGATCGTACCAAAAATTGGGTTATGTATGGTTTTGCATTATATCTTTTTATTGATATTTGTTTTGCAATTTGCACATTTTTTCTGGCCCCACTTGGGTTGGAGCTAGAAGAACCGTCCGATGAACCTTTTGCATCATCATCACTACAAGATTTTTGGGGTAGAAGATGGAACCGCATGGTATCCGATGCACTGCGTGACACCATATACTTTCCGGTTAAATCATTTTGTGTTAGCTATATGGGCCGGAATTGGGCCCAAGCTGTGGGTACAATGGCTAGTTTTACTGTATCTGGGCTTATACATGAGCTTATGTACTATGATGTGATACGTGTGAAACCCACGTGGGAAGTCACGTGCTTCTTTGTGTTACAAGGGTTGTGTGTGGTTTTGGAGGTGGCTGTGAAGAGAAAAGTGGGCTGGAAAAGGAAGTTGCATTGGGCCATTACAGGCCCATTAACAGTTACATTTGTGATGACAATGGGTTATTGGTTGTTCTACTTGCCACTTTATAGGAATCATGTTGATACCAAGTCAATTGAGGATGTTAAAGCATTTGTCAAGAATATGAAAAAAGTTTTTATTTGAAAAAGGTTTGGGTGTCAATATAAAAAAAGCTTTTAAATATTCTAAATTTTTAGCGATTTTGACTCTAAACTTAAAAATTTGAACAAATTATTGTATGAGATGGTCTCTTACATGAACTAAATAGTCCATCTCACACATATTATAAGAATATAAACTTCTTATTTAATCGTCTTATCCAGAAGTTAGCTTCTCTCCCAGGAGTATATATGTTAAAGTTTTTTTTATGTTGATATGATAATTTTTGTCTCTTTCACCTTAAGTACTTAGCTTGCTTGGACTCTAAATAGAGGTATTATTTGAAGTATATTACTCCCTTCGTTCTGTAATGTTCTTCTTATTGGGAATATTCAACCTTACAGAGAGAGAAATTTGATTAATGTTCTTGAGATATATTTAGAAGATAAATTATATTCATGTGAGATCTCGATAGATTCGTGTATATTTTTTTATTATGTATTTTTTTATCATGTGTATTTAGAGATTTTGAGGTTTAAAATTTACTTTGAAAACTGTGCAAAAAGTACACGAGAAGAACAAAAAATAAGAGGGAGTATATCATTAAAATATTTTATTGGTAAACTAGGAATTAAATCTATATGTTTTGTTTATATATTTCAAATTTGTTACATGAAAAAGTTCTATGGTGAGGAGAATATTTGATGTATTGTAGGAAAATTTACAATTGAGGAAT
Source organism: Amaranthus cruentus (assembly GCA_019425755.1). Taxonomy (NCBI): domain Eukaryota; kingdom Viridiplantae; phylum Streptophyta; class Magnoliopsida; order Caryophyllales; family Amaranthaceae; genus Amaranthus; species Amaranthus cruentus. The sequence goes on from CM033456.1 coordinate 1,568,272, forward strand.
ATGGGAAAATCATAAAAGGATATAAGTTGGTGAAGTACTTTTTCTATACTTGTGAATTTAGTATTGATAATGATATTTTTCCTTCCAATATATTGTTGTTATTAGTAAATTTTAAATGACGTTTGAATTTTTTTATTTATTTATGTGTTTTAGAAAGTTTTGAGAGAAGCTAAGTAATGCAAAATTTACATATTAGGAGTATATTGTTATAGAACAAAAGTTTAGTGCTGCATAAAATCAAAATATTTCTATTAGGGAAGAAATAAATGCTATAAAATGAGTATTGACTTTTCATGTTTGTTGATTATAGACTTGACAAAATAAAGCTGATATTATCAAATTTTAAATGGGCTGATTTGGTCTGATATTTTTATTAACCGAGTTAGGTTAAGGAATTTTAAACTTTAAAATAAACTTATACTATAACTTATTTAATTATGATATAATTAAGTTAATTTTGAGTCAAATCAATTAATCAACATAACATGTAAAAGTTTTAAAAAATTTAACCTCACAAATACAATCAAAAAATCATCTATCAAATTAGCTATTCTGATTATTAATATCAAATTAAATCTCTACTCTATATTTTAGAAGTAGAAGTATGTCTTTAACCCAATCCTTTGACCTTTAGTATCAAATTATCAACAAACATACTTCCTCCTTCCGTTTCATACTACTCGCTACATTTATCTTCGATCTTATTTCGGTAATTTCGATTCATGGATAAGAAATAATATATTCATATGGGATCTTGTTTTATTCGTCTTAGAATGTAGTTTTTTAATATGTAATTTTCATAAAATTTTATTTGGTGAAAATAAAAATATTTAATATATAAAAAGATATTAAATTACATAAAAAAAATATAACAAGTATTAGGTAACGGACGAAAATATGTCTTACCAGGTGCCCATAGACTGTCATTTAGTTATGAACATGATGTCTATTGTCCAGGAAGGACAGAAATAGCATTGAAAAATTATACTAGTACTTCCTCCGTTCTATAATACTTGTTACATTTCATTTTTTAGTAAAATAGGTTTTATTAATTAATTTATGTCTGTCTCAATTTCAGATCCTATAAACAAGTACACTTTAAACTAAAATACTTCCTCCGTTTCATAATGCTCGCTATATTTTCCATTTTGGGAAATTTCATATTACTTGTTACATTTCCTTTTTTAGTAAAAAACCAATCATTTAAGTTATACTACTCTATATCTAATTACTCCTATTTTTCTTTTTCATTTTTCAACAAATAATATTAAAAAATTCCAAAAAAGTAATTTTTCACCTACTGCTCATCATTGCATAGTAACTTCTTAATCTTTGTGTCCATGCAGTGGTAGCAAGTAAATCAGAACGGAGGAAGTATTAGTTTTGTATAATAGACAATTTAAAGATCCTATTTAATTAGACATTTGACCAATACTCAGAATCAACCTAAATTATTAGATTGGATAAATATCATTCGAGTTATTATGTTGATTTCATATCAGTTTAAAGGTCTTACATATGTTCAAATTGATTTTTATTATTGATTTTTTATATAATAAAAATCCATTTTAAAATTAGTCAATGTCATATAATTTAATTATAAAATTGGGTAAATATTAAATTGTTAAGGTGTCTTTTAACAAAAATTCTTATAAATGAGAAAGTCTCATGGTGATAGGTGAAACTATCTCTATTAAATTAACCCATAAATATAATGAATTATAATTATGATAACTTACAATTTTAAAATGTATCATTACGTGCTATTATATGGACCCGAGACGATCTCATATATAAAAGAAGGCCGTGTTTTACAACCTTCGATCCTAAGAATATTAATTAACAACGTGCGCCAGCTACTACTGTATACTGGATCGACAATTACAACTGGACAAACTTAAACATTCATATTACACTACCTTGACCAATAACCATTCATTACGTTTTTAATATATTTAATTTCAAATCATCTGACTTAAATTATTAATGGAATTACTTTAAATACGTAATAATCCTTCCGTTTTTCTCCTTTATTTTTTTATAATTTTTAAAGTTAATTTTGAGACACAATATCTTTAAATATATATTATAAAAAGTTATAATAATATATATCTAACGGGTTTTGTCAAAATATATAATATATCCTTGGGCCTCAACCATCAGCTTAAACTTTTAGTTGAATTGCTTCTCGATATGGTATCAGAAGCCAACATGATAAGAGGTCAAGGGTTCGAATCTCAACCCCTCATTTAAAAGTGAAATATTTGACGTCAAGTATAAGAAAGTCTTGTGCTGCATCCACACTTTTAGTCCAGTAGACTCTCATGCGAAAGGGCGTGTTATAGTATATAACATATCGATAGGGCTTTATCCAACAGCTTAAGCTTTTGATTGAATTGATTATAGTTTTAAATACAGCTCTTTTAAGTAGAATATTCTAAATAAAAAGTAACATTATTAAAGGAAAGGAATATTACATGTTGCATGAACATTTGAAGACTTTTTGTTCATTTTTCAAACAAAACTAGCCAAAAAAAACCCTGCAAAAATGGAGGAAGAAGAAGGGTTGATTATAGCTTTGATTAAGGTATGGTTAAAAGTCTTAATCTCTCTAATTTATGCTTATTTCATTGTTTCTAAGCTTCCTAAGGGCAAATTTAGGGTTTTCTCTCTCCTACCCATATTCTCTCTCTTCACTATCCTCCCATATTCTCTCTCTACCCCAACAACTGCAGGGTTAACTGGTTTTTTCATTACTTGGCTTGCAAATTTCAAACTTGTTCTTTTTTGTTTTGATCTTGGCCCTTTATCTCAAGATTTAATCAAAAATTCTTTATTTTATTTTATTTTAATTTCTTCTTTTCCTATAAAAATTAAGCAAAATGGGAATTACCCAAATACCCATACCCAAAAAAATAACCCAAAATTACCCCTTAATTTATGGTCAAAATTATTGATTTATATTTTGCTTGTTTTTGGTGCTTTTTTGTGTAATTATAACCAAGTTTTGAACCAAAATATTCTTTTAGGTATTTATTGTTGTGTAGTTTACTTAAATTTAGAGATTATTATGGGATTTTGCAACAAATTGGTGGGGTCCATTCTTGGGATGGAGTTATGTCCACCCTTTGATGAACCTTATTTATCAACATCATTGCAAGATTTTTGGGGGAGGAGGTGGAACCTCATGGTATCAGATGTACTGCGACACACCATATATTTTCCGACAAGGGCATTTTGGGAAATTTACATTGGAAAGAAATGGGCCCAAATTGTAGCTACTTTGGGTGCCTTTATTGTGTCTGGTTTGATGCATGAGTTATTGTTCTTCTACATCACACGTGCTAGTCCCACGTGGGAGGTCACGTGCTTCTTCTTGCTTCATGGGGTGAGTTTGGTTGTTGAGATTGGGCTTAAAAAGGAATTGGGCTTTGGTGGTTTACATTGGGCCTTGGCTGGTCCATTAACTGTTGGGTTTGTGATGGGTACTGGGTTTTGGTTGTTCTTTCCTCAACTTGTGAGAACCAAAGTTGATGTTAGATCCCTTGAGGAAATTAAGGCTGTAAGTAGATTTATTAAGGGTGTATTAGGAATAAATTAATTGTTTTCAAGAATGTAATTTGTTTTTAAGGGTAGAGTTGTCTTAACAACCTTGTTCATGATCAAATTCTTTCAATCAAAGTAGTCCTCAAGAACTATTTAACGAACTCTTGGTGTGTTTGGTAAAATAGTTTATTTGACGATTTTAACTTATTTGACACTTGGATGGTCAAACCATCTAATCCTCTCCATCGTCTTGTAAGGCTTTCGGATAGTTGCAGGATTCTCTTTCCTTGAAGATCTTTTAGAGTCGAGGGACTCTCTTACCGCACTCTCCTATATATATGGGTATGAGCTGACGTCTATCTTCCCTTCCCAAACCCTGATCATATATAGTTTGTCTATGAGCGGAATAAGCTGAGTATGATGATGATGATAATGTTGCTCTTAGCAACAATTTCAAAATCAGCTAGTAAAATCAAATGATAAATCAATCACTTTAATTAACTATCAGCTATCAGGCTACCCGCGGTTTATTTACTTACTTTTAAGTTCTATATATAACAATCTAGTATCTTATAAACAATGAGACATAGTAATAACCGCTTTATAATTTGACTACACAACCCTTGTAAACTTAAAGAGATTTCCCCCAAAATATTAACTAAATCCTCAAATGAATTAGAGGTAATATACACATTATAACTTGAATAGCTTTGTACATGTTGCGAATCAAATTTAAACTTCAACAAACCATTAAAAAAGTGAACTCAATAAAAAAAGTAACTTATTAAATTTAAACTTTATGATTTTATTCAAATCTAAACAAAACTTATGTGCTAGAATTATTAAATTAATAACCTAAGATCATAAATCATACAAATTTAATAATACGTAATACTGTTAGTGTACATAACATATCCTGAGGTCTCAACCATCAGCTTAAGCTTATGGTTGAGTTGGTTCCTTAACATGTTATCAGAAGCCAACGTGACAAGAGGTCACGGGTTCGAATCTCAATCACCCCTCATCTAAGTAAAATATTTCGAACTAGGTATGAGGAGGGCTTGTGTCGCATCCACACTTCTAGCCCAAAAGACTCTCGTGTGAGGGGGTGTGTTAGAGTATATAACATATCCTGGGGTCTCAACCATAAACTTAAGCTTTTGGTTGAGTTGGTTCCTTGACAATACCATGTCAAGGAACCAACTCAACCAAAAGCTTAAGCTGATGGTTGAGGCCTCAGGATATGTTATGTACACTAACAAATACAAACTAATCAACAAATTAAACATTATTTTTTTTCACTTAAATAACACGCAGCCAATAGCACGCAGCCAATACGTTTTTTTCCACTAGTAATTTTATATTTGATGTTAGAGTATATAACATATCTTGGGGCCTCAACTATAAGCTTAAACTTTTGGTTGAGTTGGTTTCTTGACATGATATCAGAAGCCAGTGTGATAAGAGATCACAGGTTCGAATCTCAACACCCCTCATTTAAAAGTGGAATATTTAGCACCAGGTATGAGGAGGGCTTGTGTTGCATTCTCACTTCTAGCCCAAAGGGCTCTCGTGTGAGGGGGCGTGTTAGAGTATATAACATGTCTTGGGGCCTCAACCATCAGCTTAAGCTTTTGGTTGATTTGTTTTCTTGAGATTTGATGTTTGATAAATAACTACTTTAATTAAATCTTATAACTTAAAAAATCAATTTAAACATCAAGTGAACTTTAATCATGGTAACTTGCTAGTTTTTGAAGATTCTAAAACTGGACAGAGTATATAATTATATATATTTTGGTTGTAACTTTTTTATATGATTAAATTTGTGATGGCTCAAATATTTAGAGTATAAAATGTGAAATCACATTAGATTTGTATATATGTATGGAGTGAGTGTAAATAATACTTATTCGTCTGATTTTATTACTTACATATAACTTTTATTTCATAATTTTTAAGTATAATTTAGTATCTTAATATTTTAAAATAATTTTATAGAAAATTATAAAATGCATATATTAAAATTCTATTTACAAGGAGACTAATATAATAAAAAGTTATTCTCTTGTGAGTCGGCCTTTGCCATGCAACTGGCCCAGGTCTAATAATTTTTTTAAAATATTCTAACATAATAAATAACTTTAATGTTTGATTAATCTTATTTTAAAGTTGAAAAAAAAATTTAATGTCCTGCAATTTATTTTTTAAGTCTTAAAACTGTCAAATTTTATGACTAAAATCTCAATTTCAAATGTTTGAAATTAGTCTTTTAACTCATGAAATTGACATTTTAATTTGTAGAGCTAGTAAAAAAAAATTATATACGACACGTCTCACAAATGAGACGGTCTCACTCAAGTTTTTGTGTATAACAAAAATCCATATTGATATATTTTAACTATTAGATATTCATGAAAAACAATATTAAATGTTTCAAAGGTAATCTTGAAAATGAAACGAAGGAATTGACAAGATTAGTCTAATCACATGTAGTTGAATTGTATTATCGAGTACACTACACTTCCTCCTGACTATATAAGTATATAACCGTTATTCAACTATTCCAAACGGTTAAAACACGATTAAGATTTGGAATACGAAAGGAAAAATTATGAAATAAGTAATTAATTTTATATTATGAAATTACGAAAGGAAAAATTTGAGATTAGCAAAATTATTCATAAATTATTAAATTTACATAGCTTTTAAACAATGGTAGAATTATTTCAAATTCAAAATTAAATTTTATTCATTTGTCAAGTATTAAATTTAAATTAATTTTAAATTTTAAAAAAAATTATCATTCTCGACTCTATCATTCGAAAAAATGAATAACCAAAAAACAAAGATTGATAGTCTTTTTTCACATATAATTCACATTATACACGACTAAGTCTTTATTGACTTAATGTGAAAAGGTAATATGGAGTGTAAACATTTTCATTCATTGATCACTAGCTATAAACTTATGTTGTATAGTATAAGTAAAAGTTTTTTTAGTAATATTAATAATTCAATTTTTTTCCATTTTCTATGAATAATTTCTTAGAGTATTTTCTAGTAAACAAATATATGTCTTAATTTGTTGTTAATATACACTGTTATTTTCTAATAATTTAACATTTTTCTTTCTTTTATGTCAACCTAACCTATTATATTAGTAATAGAACTATTTTCGGCCCATGACTCGTTCTGGTTGAGATGGGTCGTGTACCGGATTTGTAAACTTACATTTTTTTTCAATAATATAAACTTCCATTTAAGATGCAAGTCGATAGGTCGAGTGTTTTAAACAGTTCTAATGCTACCCATATCCTGAATTTTGAATTCACCACCGGCTATAAAATTTGAGTGCAAAATTCATGCATGCATGTATTAAGGATCCGAGTTGATGCGAAAATCGAGATTCAAATTTGTATGTGAAAATGTAATCTAATACTTCGACGGAAAAACATTGGTTTTTTCGACGGTTTTAAGCGTCGAAAAATATATTTTCGAAGCTAAAATAAAGTCACAAATTTGACGCCTTTTTTTGGACGCTCATTTCCGTCCATAAAATGAATTTTTTCGACGTTTTTAACTGTGGAAAATAAGATTTCGCGTCTTAAAACCAAATTACTATTTGATCATTTTCGACGCTTTAAAGCGTAGAAAATATTAAATATTTTCGACGGTTTAAAGCGTCGAAAATACGAAATATTTGGCTTAAATCCATTCTACAATTTTCAGGATTTTTAGACGTTTTAAAGCGTGGAAAATACTAAATATTTTTCGACGCCTTAAAGCGTGGAATGTACTATTATTTTCGACGCTTTAAAAGCATGGAATATGACGGAAAGTGTCGGATGATACTTAATATTTTATAAGCCTAAATGATAATAAAGTAATAATTATTTATACTAAATGTATTAGCCTTTTAATATTTTATTTCTGTTAGTATCTAGCTACAATTTGTTTACACGTTCAAACATAAGGTTCTTTATAAATCACGAATAATATAACGTAAAAAACACCATTTTAAAAATTAAGAAATAATTTAAACATCAAGAATATATCAAAATTGTATAAATACTAAAAATTCCAAAAATGTTTTAAAGGAATTTTATTCAAGAATAAAATTATATAAATACTAATAGGTACAATAAATACTACAACAAATAGTTCTGCACATAGGATGATTGATGATGCTTAAGTATATGATTTGACTAAGTGTCTAGATTTAAGTGTCTACAAACTCCTTAATTTGTTGTTGTGACGGTATCTAATATACATTACTTAGTAGTATAAATCTTTAATTATACATAATATAAAATATATTAGAAATTGATATTATAAAAATATAATTGATTTTATATGGACTTAATGCACACTAAAATGTGTGCACCACCATTAAAATTAAGGAGTGTGAGTTAGACAATGAGATCAAGTAGAGTAAAGAGTCATGAGTGTGGACTTGTGAATGAATGGAATATTAAGAAAGGTGGCACAATAGAAACTGTATTGTTTATTTTAGACTTGCACATGAAAAAATATCCATATTAATACGAATCAATCAAGATCCCACCCTATTGTATTTTTTACATTTTCAAAAAATTATAAAATAAGATGGATTGATTTACGTATAGTCATTAGAAAAAGAAAGGAGAAAATATACATTTTGGCTAACAAATATTTTAACATTGTTTAAATTCAATACTCGTCAGTAAAATAAAAAATTTAAAATCTTACATTTATTACTCTATTTGATAATAAAACTTTCATTTTTTATTGTTTATGTATCTTAAGTACTTTTTTAATTACTTTTCCTATTAATATTGGTTCTTGTGTGACTCTTTTGAAACAAATATGTCGTGTAATAACAAAAAAGAGTTTCGGTGTAACTATACAAATCTGAAGATGTAGCAAAAAGAGATTGGGAAGTACTTTAAATGTATAAATGATACTCCTTTTGTTCCTAAATGTGGTTTCTATGAGAAATATTTACATAATTAAGAAATATGAAATATTTGTGAGTGGAGTAATGATAAAGTAAATAGTGAAAATATTTTATAGTGATTTTAATTGTAAGTGTGGAACATGTTGAGACCACAAGAATAAAGTAAAATAAAAATTAAATAGATAAATATAATTAGATATATTTGTGAATTCCATATTTTAGATTGGTTTTATTTGTAATTGAAAAATATGTATCGATAAAAAAAAAATAGATTATTGAGATTTTGTAAAAAAGTAAGGACAATTTTGTCTCATATATGCAAAAATAATATTAAATATAATCAAAAAATTTAGGATGAAAATTGAAAATGTTCCTTCATGGAAATAACAAATAAAACTGCTTAATTTACAAATTGAAATATCATTTAGAGGAACAGAGTAAGTATAAAGATGAGATATAAACTAACTTTATCCGTTCGAAAAAATTACAAACATAAACTAATTTTAGTTTAACAAATATAGCTTCAGTTCTAATATAAGTAAGTTTGTTTATTTAGCTTATTAAATATAGTCGAAATTTATAATAATCAATAAATCAACAAACAAACAAAAATAAAATAAAATAGTAAAATATAAATTGTATTATTCAATAAAAGCATCATAATTAGTTCGATTAAACTAAGTTCAATTTAGTTGAAATAGTTTTGACTACATATCATAATTATTAAAGAAGTAGGGTTCAACGAAAACTGCTCAATCTCTAATCAAGGTATAGAGCTCATTAAAAAATAAATTATTAGAATATATAACATATTCATAAGGTAGCGTGATATGTTATATTTTCGATGTTTGATTCAATAAGAGTCTACGTAGTTATATTTTTCTTTATAGATTCGAGAAAAGTATTTAAGCACAATTAATTGATAGAATATATAATATATAATAATTGTTAGAATATATAATATATTCACAAGGCAGCATGATATGTTATATTCTCGTGGTTTGAATTTAATAAAAGCCTACCTAATTATATTTTTCTTTATAGATTCGAGAAAAGTAGTTAAGCACAATTAATTGATAAATAATATTACTACTTAAGTGTAGCTAATAAACAAAAATAGAGGAAACATAAAATACATATTTTTATTTATAGTATTTAATAAATAAGGAGTATACATCTAAAATAATAAATAACCACTCGTTTAACCTAAAAATAACAAATAAATACAATAATAATTAATCTAAACCCCAATGAGTACAAATAACATTATTAACATCAACAAGTCCTTAAGATACTAAACCGTACCATAAAAATTTAATACTTTAAATAAATTTTAAGTTTTATTTTTATTCGCTATTATTCTTAATTAGGAGGTCAATATTTTATTTTTCAGGAGGACTAGGAATATTTGTCGAACGATTTGGTCCCGATGGAGGCGATCTAGATGACTTCATCTCGAATAGGGGATGGCCATGCTCAACATTGTTAGATTCAGTCCCCTTTATATCCTTCAGATTAACAACATAATTTTGTTTTAGCAGCCTAATGCTATTTTCAAATTGAACAAGCCCATTAAAACATAATTGTAACAAAACAACTAAGATTATTATTCTCTTAACATTTGTAGGAAGACACATTTTTTTAAACATATTTGGACGTATGATTAAAATAATTGGCTTAATTTGCTACATAATTTTAAAAGGAAATGTTAAGTAATATATGCAAGGAGATGTGGGTATTTATAAGCATGATCTAAGGTTCATACTTGATCATGACTTTGAATATGGACTTAATTCATTATTTCATATTTTTGTGAATAAAGGTAAGAGTATAAGACCTAGGGCTGTGAAAAATTGACCCGACCTGTAATACCGTTCGAAATCGACCTGTATTCGACCCGTTGGTTGACCCGAGGTGTAGTGACCTGTAATCGACCGAAACTCGACCTGATGTTGACCCGTAACCCGACATGTACCCGATTATTTTAACCCCCAACCCCCCTGGTTACCCGTTTAACATAGGTACTCAACACAATCCCACCCGAAATGACCCACAATCAACACCCGAGATTAACCCGACAATATGGTTAACCAAACTTAGAAGGTGGTTTTTGAGAAGGAAGTTGGGGAATAATGGTATTATGGCCTTTATGGGAAACGTGGGAATGGGACGGTGGTGTAGGTAGTTTACTAATTTGTCCAAAGTCTCTTATTTTGCCTCACTTTTTATTTTAATTTGTCTTTTTTATTTTATTTTATTTAGGACAATGTTGTCACTTTTTTTAAATAAATTTAAAATATTATTATTATTATTATTATTATTATTATTATTATTATTATTATTATTATTATTATTATTATTATTATTATTATTATTATTATTATTATTATTATTGACTTTGTCTCTAGTCTTATAAGCTTTTAACAAAAAGACTATTAAAAAAAGCGTACTGAATTATAAAAGTGGATATTTATAAATAAAAGAAAATTATGTAAAAGCAAAATTGGTGCTATCATATAAGGTAAAAGAATTGCTAGTTTATATTGTGTAAGTTTGTCTAGCTGAACCAAGTTTAGTTTAGGAAAAATATATGTTTGATTCAACTTAACAAAAATTTTTCAGCTAAAATTTAGCTTGATTCAGCTGCATCAAGTAATGTTCATGTAAAAAATAGTTTAATTCAACAACGTCAAGTCTAGTTTAGCTAAAGATAAGTTTGATTCAGCTAAATTAAGTTTATTTTAGGTAAAAATAAGTTTGATTAGTTGAATTAAGTTTCGTTTTGTAACACTCCGACCCAACGGACCGCCGGTGACTATTGATTAGGTGGAATAAAATTTAGTTTAGATAAAACCAGTTTGATTCGGTTGAATCAAGTTTATTTTAGCATTTGATTCAGCTTAATCTAGTTTAGTCAAATAAAACAATGATTGATTAAGCTAAATCAAGTTTAGTTTAGGTAAAAAATTATTTAGCTAAATCATTTTTAGTTAAGAAAACGTTAAATTAATCGTAACCGAATCGACCCGAGCTAAAACGTTAAATTAATCGAAAAAACCCGAACCCGAGAATATCCGAACCCGATGAAATCCGACCCAAAACCCGACCGAGTAACCGAATTTACAGCCCTAATAAGACCAGCTTGATCGTTTTAGAACTAAATTTGAACAATAAAGATTTCCTCGTAACTACATGAATGACCGTAGTCAAGTTAAAAATATGGTCAAAGAATATTATATTATATTATACTTGATACATTTCATTTTTTACGCATTCCAATGCGTTATTTTGTTCATTTATATGTTGAATTATACAAATCTAAAAAGTATTAAAAGTTAATATTATGAAAGTGCGATTAGACGATTCAAACAAGATTTCACTTGACTATATTTTTACTTACACATTAGTCGTAATATATAAAATAAGCTTGAACGATGAATAATGCTTATAATCGAAATGTAGCGAGTATTTCATAATAAATAAAGTATACAGATAGATTGATAGATTTTGAACAACCTTCTTATCCTGTTATAAAGTATTTTCATATTGTCCCACTACATACTCATTTTGTTTTGAGGGTGTTTGGCAAATAGATGATAGCTAGTAGCTGATAGCTGGTAGCTGATAGCTGATAGCTGATTATAGTAGCTGATTTAACCAGCTGATTTTATTAACTGGTTTGACCAGCTGATTTTGAACCCGCTGCTATAAGCAGCTTGTTCAAAAACAGCTTATTCGTAGCTGTTTCAACCATCTAATTCAACAAACACTATCTTTAGCTGGTTTGACCACCCAACCCTCTATTTATTTCCAAATAAGCCAAAATTGTTGAATAAGCTAATTTGCCAAACACCCCCACTGTCTATACATATATTAGTATATAGTACTTCCTCTGTTCCAATATAGTCGCAACATACGAAAAATAAGCACTATTCACTTATCTCCTTTAATTTGTGATTAATAAGTAATATATAAGTTAAAACATAGTCAAGTGAGATCGTGTTTGATTCGTCTCGACGTAAAGATTATTAATATCAAATTTTTATAATTTTATATTATACATAATTATAGATACTAAGGATTAAATTAGTGCTTTGAACTGCGTGAAAAAGACAAATGTTGCAAGTTTTTTGGACTCGGAGGTAGGATATATAATCGAGGTGTTTATATATACTCTAAATACCCATCAATTTGAAATATATTCATTTAGTTTCTGTTTAACATGATATTATACTCCTATAATATTGATTATCCGATCCATTATCAATTTAGATGTTATTTGAAATTATATAAAATGAGTTCCAATTAAGATGATGGGCTAATTAATTTGCAATTTTAATAGATGAATTTGACTTTTTGCCAAATAGAACAAATTAAATTGGCCAATTAAATATTGCCACATTAGCTATGCATTTAGATTAAATATTTTGAATTAAAAACAAATTAAATTGACCAACTAAATATTCCCTGTAACTATATTTTTTTTACACTTTCAAAACGTTGTAAAGTAAGATGGATTAATGAATAGTGTTTATTAATCAAATCTATTCATTAGAAAAATAAGAGAAAATATACATTTTTGCCTAAAATATTTTAACAATATGTTTAAATTACAATAATTGTTGGAAAAATCAAAAATAAAAAATATCATATTTACTCTATTTGATAAAAGTATCATCTTTGTATTATTTATTCATCTAATATACTTCTCAACTTGTTAATATTGGTTATTCTACACTCTTTTGAAACAAATATGTCTGTGCAATAACAAAAAAGAGTTTCGGTGCTACTATACAAATTTAAAGATGCATGTAACAAAAAATGATTAATTAGAAATACTTTAAATAAATAAATGATTCATTCCGTTCCTAAATGTTGTTTCCACGAGGAATATTGACGAAATTAAGAAGTATAATATATTTATGATTGGAATACTGATAAAGTAAATATTGAAAATATTTTATAGTAATTTTAACTGTAAATGTGGAACATATAGGAACCACATAAATAAAGCAAAATGAATAGATAAATATAAATACAATTTTTGTGGATTTCGTATTTTTATATTGGGAGTGTAATTAATGTTGTTTTTCAGAGGGGTCTTTGAGGGTATGCGAGGTGATCAAGTTAATAAAAAATATGTTAAATTTATTAATAAAATAAGTTTATTTACTATAAATAAGGTGTCGAATAAAAATTTTGCATAGCACCCTAAAATTTTTTTTTCTCTAATTTATGTTTTTTTTACTAGATTTAAAACGTGTTTAATCGTTCTATTATCTTGAATTGGTCTATAATAATCCCTAAATATAAAAAGCATTATGTAAGACTTGCCAAGTTGCCATTCCTCTTGTTTACTCCTATGTACGGGGCAGCTTGAAAACTTTCTAATCAGTAAAGGAAAACCGAAAACTGACTTCTTTTCCTTATTCTAAAGCTGCTATATTTCAAAGGGTTTTATGATGACTTTAGCTTTGGCTTCACGTGAATTAGAATAATTTCCAAATTACAACTTTAATATTTAGTAATTATGCGAATTACAGATTTAATGTTTATTTTTTACGAATTACAGCCATCAAAGCATTGTTGTAGCAAGCCAAGATTGCAGCTTTGGAGAATCAGCATTAAAATCGCGATTCTAATCTACGATTCTACAATTTTACGATCCAAAAACAAGCGAGCGATTTGAATCGCGTGTAGAAATTGTAGAATCTTACTGTTTTAGTTGGAATAAAATTTTCCGAGGTTGAATCATAACACGAGTCTACGATTCTACAATTTAACGATCTGATACTATTAATTTAGTATGAATTATTTTTAACTTTTCTTATGTAACATCTGTTACTAATCTCTTTCACATATACACATAAATTTCAAATTTTCCATCATGAAAACTTCTAAAAAACAAATTTCTTAATCGATATGAATTATATTTAGACTAATTATTAAAAAGTTTTCGTTATATTCTTAAAAATAAAGTCAAAGAAACTTTGATTCATAAATTAAACTTTTGAATTGGATAATAATGATAAAAACTAGATATTTTAAATATATTTAAGTTTATTTATAGAATTACGATTCTATGATTCCATTCTACCGATTTGATTCTACCTCTCTAAACGAATCTAAATAGAATCTCGATTTTAACAAATTTGCATCAAAGTTTCCATGTTCAAGCCAAAACAAAGAATTCTGACCAATTTGGTTGTCGGAATTTTAGGTTAAGTGGTCAGAATTCTGTGTTTTTGACCTGAACATATAAACTTTGGTACTTTGGTGACTGTAATTCGCAAAAAAAAAAAGATTGAGGCTGAAATTTGCAAAAATGCTGAATTTTAATGTTGTAATTTGCAAATAATTTTGTGAACTAATATATCATTTTTTAATGGTTACTCGTGCAGGGCTATTTTATTTATTTTTGGAAACCAAAATGAAAAATAAAAAGGGCTCTTTTTTTTTGAAGAAAAAAAAGGGCACTTTAAAAAAGCACTAATAGTTCATATTACATAGAAAAAATATAAATTTAATTTATCTAAATTTAATTCAAGTTAATATCAACCTTATAAATAAAAAACAAATATTTTAGCGCTAAAAAATTAGGGGTCTTGAACAATAGTCGGCTTTACCCTTTCAAATCGACAAGACGACAACCATGGTTAAGGATTCTACCCTTTTCAATTTCTTAGTTTAGCACTTTCACATCTTTTTCCATGGGTCGGCTCAATGTGTGCGATCATTTGCTAGAAAGACAAAGTTTGATCAATCCAAAAAAAGTGTCTAAAAAATTATAATGTGGCTTGTAGGAAAATATAGAAAATATGTGAATAAGAATAAAAAGAAAATTTCATTAATAAATATGCATGAATCAAAGAATTTGGATTATTGCCAAAATAAAATTATAGTAAACATCATTTCAAAAAAAAAAAAAATTATAGTAAACTTTATATGACGATATTAACATTAATATAAGTTTATTAGTTTTTTATAATAATCACAAAAATAAAAAATATAGCAACTTTATATATGACGAAGATGTTAGTAGGAAAACTGTTTTGCATAATATATTTGAGTTTTATTAAGCTTACGTATTCTAATTAGTCAATCGAAATTATTTTACCTATTAGCTAGTAGATTGAATTTGAGTTTGATCAACATAAACCAACTTTAATTTAACAAATATAACTTCGTTTCTAATATAAGTAAATTTGTTTATACTTAAATGTAGTCCAATTTTGTAATATATTTAATTTAATAAATCAAAAAACTAAAAAACTAAAAATAGAAAATATAAATTTTATAATTCAATAAAAGCATAATTAGTTCGATAAAAATAAGTTCAATTCAGTTGAAATGAGTCTAAAAACTGTATAAGTGAATAGGAGTGTGGGTGTATAATAAATAAGGGCTACAATTTTATTTGATTTGCCTAATTGTAAATTTATTCATCAATTTTTATATTTTTAAGGAAAAATTATGGGGAATATTCCCTACTTTTTACGTTTTTCAGTGAATAACCCCTACTTTTGTTTATTCCTGAATAATCTAAACTTTGCAATGTTTTTTCTCACAGCACCCCCTTCCTAATGATAACCGGTTATAGCAGGTAAAGAGCCATTTTTTGACATGTTTTCTTCCTTATAGATGTTGCCATCTTCTTCCTCCTTGCTCCCACTTCTCCATTGTCAAGCTTTAGGAGAGAAATAACTCAAATCTTCCCTTCACTTTTTTTCCTCTTTTGTTTTTTCAAAAATGAAGTCTCATTGTTCTTCGACGGCATACAGTAGAGATTCAAAGTTGAATAAGAGTATGAAATGTGACCATGAATTTATTGCAAAATTGACAATGGCGAAAAAGGTTTTCATGCTTGAGTTTTTTGTCCCCTAAAGCTTGGGTTAACAAGGGAAAAATAGGGGTAAGAAGGAGGAAGAAGATGGAAGCACTTATAAGGAAGAAAACATGCCACAAAACGGCTCTTTACCTGCTGTGAGCAAAAACATTGCAAAGTTTAGATTATTCAGGAATAATCAAAAGTAGGGGTTATTCACAGGAAAACGTAAAAATTAAGGATTATTCCCGAAAATTATTCCTATTTTTAACTATGAAGAATTAAAGGTATTTATAATTGAATTACTACATTGACTAGATTATAAACATTAAATGGTGTAATTAGTGTGAATAGGAGCGTGGGTGTATAATAAATAATAAGTGCTACAAATTAAATGACCATTGTTGGTTAACAAACATAAAAACAATGAAATTTTAATGTACATTTGTATAGGAAGTAATTTTTGTAAAAAAACGTTTGGGTTGAATCAATTGAAGTTATCTCATAATCAGACAACCTCTATAAAAAATTAGATAGAGATGATGAATTATCTTTTTGGTAAAGAGTATAAATAAGGTAAAGGGTTTGTTTAATTTATAGACTTGCTAAATGTACAGTTGTGAGTATATGCGATAATGCCACAACAAATAGTAACAAAATGGCGACCGTTCATTTCATCGCCATAGCCTTGGCGACGACCCTAAGGGCGGATGCTATTTTGATGGACGCTTAACCATCGCTAAAATTCAGGAAAATCGGACGTCTTTTTCCTATTGCTATTTAAACAATTATTTATAGTGTGACTTAATAGGAGTCATTTCTGAATTAATAACACTGTTACTTTTGATTTTATTCCTTAATAAATATATAACTTACCTTTCCTACCAAAAAAGGAAATTCCACATGCTAGAATCGAATTTTCATGAAACGTCAGTTATAGCACTTTCGAAAATTTTTCCAAATGGTAGCATTCAGTTTATACCTAAACTAACAACCGTAACATTTTTCGTTAAGTTTTTGTCAATTTCTGTTTAATTTACCATTTTAATGTTTCTATCCTTATTGAGTGTGGTTGTTGTCTTTATAATTTGCCCTAAATCATTATAATACTTTCAAGTGTTAAATTTACCATTTGGACGTTTAATTATTCAACGCTCAAAAGTTTTGATTACTCAATTATGACAAAGGAAATATAAAATACACATTAATTTTTATTCATATTATTTAATAAATACTTTATTAATTATTACAGGATACACAAATACAACTTTTATAACTAATCACCACTTAATTGCTTTACCAAAAAATAACAAATAAATATAATAATAATCTAAACACCAATATAAAAATATTATGCTAGTCAATCAAAATTAAATTTTATTTATTTGTCAAGTATTAAATTTAAATTAATTTTAAATTTTCAAAAAAAATTATCATTCTTAACCCTATCATTCGAAAAAATGAATAACCAAAAAACAAAGATTGATAGTTTTTTTCACATATAATTCACATATTCGAGGTAAATAAGTTTTATAAACTATAAATACATTTATATATGGAGCAATACACGACTAAGTCTTTATTGACTTAATGTGAAAAGGTAATATGGAGTGTAAACATTTTCATTCATTGATCACTAGCTATAAACTTATGTTGTATAGTATAAGTAAAAGTTTTTTTAGTAATATTAATAATTCAATTTTTTTCCATTTTCTATGAATAATTTCTTAGAGTATTTTCTAGTAAACAAATATTTGTCTTAATTTGTTGTTAATATACACTGTTATTTTCTAATAATTCAATATTTGTCTTTCTTTTATGTCAACCTAACCTATTATATTAGTAATAGAACTATTTTCGGCCCATGACTCGTTCTGGTTGAGATGGGTCGTGTACCGGATTTGTAAACTTACATTTTTTTTCAATAATATAAACTTCCATTTAAGATGCAAGTCGATAGGTCGAGTGTTTTAAACAGTTCTAATGCTACCCATATCCTGAATTTTGAATTCACCACCGGCTATAAAATTTGAGTGCAAAATTCATGCATGCATGTATTAAGGATCCGAGTTGATGCGAAAATCGAGATTCAAATTTGTATGTGAAAATGTAATCTAATACTTCGACGGAAAAACATTGGTTTTTTCGACGGTTTTAAGCGTCGAAAAATATATTTTCGAAGCTAAAATAAAGTCACAAATTCGACGCCTTTTTTTGGACGCTTATTTCCGTCCATAAAATGAATTTTTTCGACGTTTTTAACTGTGGAAAATAAGATTTCGCGCCTTAAAACCAAATTACTATTTGATCATTTTCGACGCTTTAAAGCGTAGAAAATATTAAATATTATATTTGGCTTAAATCCATTCTACAATTTTCAGGATTTTTAGACGTTTTAAAGCGTGGAAAATACTAAATATTTTTCGACGCTTTAAAGCGTGGAATGTACTATTATTTTCGACGCTTTAAAAGCATGGAATATGACGGAAAGTGTCGGATGATACTTAATATTTTATAAGCCTAAATGATAATAAAGTAATAATTATTTATACTAAATGTATTAGCCTTTTAATATTTTATTTCTGTTAGTATCTAGCTACAATTTGTTTACACGTTCAAACATAAGGTTCTTTATAAATCACGAATAATATAACGTAAAAAACACCATTTTAAAAATTAAGAAATAATTTAAACATCAAGAATATATCAAAATTGTATAAATACTAAAAATTCCAAAAATGTTTTAAAGGAATTTTATTCAAGAATAAAATTATATAAATACTAATAGGTACAATAAATACTACAACAAATAGTTCTGCACATAGGATGATTGATGATGCTTAAGTATATGATTTGACTAAGTGTCTAGATTTAAGTGTCTACAAACTCCTTAATTTGTTGTTGTGACGGTATCTAATATACATTACTTAGTAGTATAAATCTTTAATTATACATAATATAAAATATATTAGAAATTGATATTATAAAAATATAATTGATTTTATATGGACTTAATGCACACTAAAATGTGTGCACCACCATTAAAATTAAGGAGTGTGAGTTAGACAATGAGATCAAGTAGAGTAAAGAGTCATGAGTGTGGACTTGTGAATGAATGGAATATTAAGAAAGGTGGCACAATAGAAATTGTATCGACTAAGTTTATTTTAGACTTGCACATGAAAAAATATGCATTAATACGAATCAATCAAGATTCCACCCTACTGTATTTTTTACACTTTCAAAAAATTATATAAGATGGATTGATTTACGTATAGTCATTAGAAAAAAAAAGGAGAAAATATACATTTTGGCTAACAAATATTTTAACATTATTTAAATTCAATACTCGTCAGTAAAATAAAAAATTTAAAATCTTACATTTATTACTCTATTTGGTAATAAAACTTTCATTTTTTATTGTTTATGTATCTAAAGTACTTTTTTAATTACTTTTCCTATTAATATTGGTTCTTGTGCAACTCTTTTGAAACAAATATGTCGTGTAATAACAAAAAAGAGTTTCGGTGTAACTATACAAATTTGAAGATGTAACAAAAAGAGATTGGGAATATTAAATATAATCAAAAAATTTAGGATGAAAAATCAAATGATTATTCGCGGGAATAACAAATAAAACTGCTTAATTTACAAATTGAAATATCATTTAGAGGAACAGAGTAAGTATAAAGGTGAGATATAATCTTTATCCGTTCGAAAAAATTACAAATATAAACTAATTTTAGTTTAACAAATATAGCTTCAGTTCTAATATAAGTAAGTTTGTTTATTTAGCTTATTAAATGTAGTCCAAATTTATAATAATCAATAAATCAACAAACAAACAAAAATAAAATAAAATAGTAAAATATAAATTGTATTATTCAATAAAAGCATCATAATTAGTTCGATTAAACTAAGTTCAATTTAGTTGAAATAGTTTTGACTACATATCATGAAAATAAATATCTTTCATTTTATTAAAGAAGTAGGGTTCAACGAAGATGAAACTGCTCAATCTCCTAATCAAGGTATAGAGCTCATTAAAAAATAAATTATTAGAATATATAACATATTCACAAGGTAGCGTGATATGTTATATTTTTGATGTTTGATTCAATAAGAGTCTACGTAGTTATATTTTTCTTTATAGATTCGAGAAAAGTATTTAAGCACAATTAATTGATAGAATATATCTTATATAATAATTATTAGAATATATAATATATTCACAAGGCAGCATGATATGTTATATTCTCGTGGTTTGAATTTAATAAAAGCCTACCTAATTATATTTTTCTTTATAGATTTGAGAAAAGTAGTTAAGCACAATTAATTGATAAATAATATTACTACTTAAGTGTAGCTAATAAACACAAATAGAGGAAACATAAAATACATATTTTTATTTATAGTATTTAATAATTAAGGAGTATACATCTCAAATAACAAATCACCACTTGTTTAACCTAAAAATAACAAATAAATACAATAATAATTAATCTAAACCCCAATGAGTACAAATAACATTATTATACATCAACAAGTCCTTAAGATACTAAACCGTACCATAAAAATTTAATACTTTAAATAAATTTTAAGTTTTATTTATATTCGCTATTATTCTTAATTAGGAGATCAATATTTTATTTTTCAGGAGGACTAGGAATATTTGTCGAACGATTTGGTCCCGATGGAGGTGATCTAGACGACTTCATCTCGAATAGGGGATGGCCATGCTCAACATTATTAGATTTAGTCCCCTTTATATTCTTCAGATTAACATCATAATTTTGTTTTAACAGCCTAGTGCTATTTCCAAATTGAACAAGCCCATTAAAACATAATTGTAACAAAACAACTAAGATTATTATTCTCTTAACATTTGTAGGAAGACACATTTTTTTAGACATATTTGGACGTATGATTAAAATAATTGGCTTAATTTGCTACGTAATTTTAAAAGGAAAAGTTAAGTAATATATGCAAGGAGATGTAGGTATTTATAAGCATGATCTAAGGTTCATACTTGATCATGACTTTGAATATGGACTTGATTCATTATTTCATATTTTTGTGAATAATGGTAAGAGTATAAGACCAGCTTGATCGTATTACAACTAAATATTGAACAATAAAGATTTCCTCGTAACTACATGAATGACCGTAGTCAAGTTAAAAATATGGTCAAAGAATATATATATATATATATATATATAATATATATATATATATATATATATATATATATATATATATATATATATATATATATATATATATATATATATATATATATATATATATATATATATATTTCAGGACGGATGAAGTATAAAAAGTTAATATTATGAAAGTATGCGATTAGACAATTTAAACTGATCTCATAATCGAAATGTAGTGAGTATTTCAAGACGGATGAAGTATATAGATAGAGAGATGACTATTTTGAACAACCTTCGTATCCTGCTTATATGTGACGAGTCGGTGCCTTTGTTTAGTTTTCGAATTTGCGTTGCGTCTTTCTTTATTTGGCATATATGATGAGAAAATGCTATTTGCCATTATAACATATTTAGCTTTTAGCGATATTGAATTTAGTGGCATTAAAAAAATGCTACTAATTCATATTTTTAGTGTAATAATTATTGACTTTTATTTTAAGTTCCACCATAAAGTGATTTAGCCACATTTAATTTGGTCTTTAGTGGCATTTGTAATTGTCACTATAGTCTATAGTGACATTTGTGAGAAATGTCACTAGATCCTATGTCGCTAAAAGCTTTAGTGTGACTTTTTAATATGCTGCTAAAAGGTCGAATAAATGTCACTAAATCCTCTATATACACTATAAGAAATTTGATATAGCGACATGTAAATTAAATGTCGCTAAATATATCCCACTAAAAATAAATTATGTTGTAGTGTGCTGCGGTTTTTTAAGAACCGCAGCAAATCTGATCATCCAATACCCAAGAACAATTTTTTTTGATAATTAGTAAACAAACAGATATGGTAAGAATCAAAACTAGGGAAAGAAAGAAGAATGAAGAAAAATAGTATATGAACAAGAATTAAGAATAGCAAATAGTCCAGTACCAAGTTGAAGCCAACTAGCGTTTTCCAGATAAAAGAAGAGGCGGAATTTTGTTTTATGGTTAAAACCGCAGCATATGTATTATTTTTTTGTTTTTTATTTTTCTTCTATTAAATGTTGTATCTATTAAGAACCGCAGCATATGTCTCGCAGCATATGGGCTTTTTTCCATTAGTGAATTTTAACAGATGAATTTGCCTTTTTGCCAAATAGAACAAATTAAATTGGCAATTAAATATTGCTACATTAGCTATGAGATTAAATATTTTGAATTTAAAACAAATTAAATTGACCTACTAAATATTCCCCCTTAACTATATGTTTTTACACTTTCAAAATGTTGTAAAATAAGATGAATTAATAAATAGTGTTTATTAATCAATTCTAGTCAATAAAAAACTCAGAAGAAATATACAATTTTGCCTAAAATATTTTAACACTATGTTTAAATTACAATACTGGTTGGAAAAATCAAAAATAAAAAATCTCTTATCTACTGATCTATTTGATAATAAAAGTATTATCTTTGTATTATTTATTCATCTAATATACTTTTCAGCTTATTAATATTGGTTATTCTACACTCTTTTGAAACAGATATGTCGTGAAATAACAAAATAGAGTTTCGGTACTACTATACAAATTTAAAGATGCATGTAACAAAAAATAATTTAGAAATACTTTAAATGAATAAATGATTCTCACTCCGTTCCTAAATGTTGTTTCCATGAAGAATGTTGACGAAACTAAGAAATATGAGACATTTATGATTGGACTAATGATAAAGTAAATAGTGAAAATATTTTATAGTAATTTTAACCGTAAATGTGGAACATATAGGAACCACATAAATAAAGCAAAATGAAATAGATAAATATAAGTACAATTTTGTGGATTTCGTATTTTTATATTGGTTTAAATTGTAAGTGAGAAACATGTAGCTAGGAATCACAAGAATAAAATATTGGTAATTTTTATTAAAAAAAATAAGGACAATTATGTCTCATATATGCAAAAAAATAATAAAAATATATAACAAAAAAATATGGGATAAAAATAAAAATATTATTCGTTGGAATAGAAAAAAAAATAGTTAAAATTACAAATGTGAATATCATTTAGGAACATAGAGTAAAAATATGGCAATTTTATATTTGAAATATAAAGTGTAATTTTTATAGTGCGAACAGATAAAGCTGTCTAAAATTACAATTATAATATTTTTATATATGAAATATAAATTGAGATTTTCATATAGGGAGTGTAATTAATATTGTTTTCCATAGGGGTCTTTGAGGGTATGCTAGATGATCGACCGTAGAGGACCCCCTCTTTCTTCCGTATATGAAAAAGTTAATAAAAAAAAATATATATATTAAATTTATAAATAAAATAAGTATATTTACTAGAAATAAGGTGCAAAATAAATATTTTGCACAAAATTTTTTGAAGACTTGTTTAATTGTTCTATAATCTTGAATTGGTCTATAATAATCCCTAAATGTAAAAAGCATTAAGTAAGACTTGCCAAGTTGCTATTCCTCGTGTTTACTCCTATGTACGGGGCAGCTTGAAAACTTTCTAATCAGTAAGGAAAACGGAAAACTGACTTCTTTTCCTTATTCTAAAGCTGCTATTTTTCAGAGGTTTTATGATGACTTTAGCTTTGGCTTCACGTGAAGGTTATTATTTAGTAATTTTACAAATTATAATTTTAATGTTTATTTTTTACGAATTACAGCTATCAGAATATTGTTGTTAAAATCGCAATTGTAATTTATAATTCTGCAATTTTACGATCCAAAAACAAGCGAGCGATATGAATCGTATGTAGAAATTGTAGAATCTTACTGTTTTAGTTGGAATAAAATTTTCAGAGGTAGAATCATAACACGAGTCTACGATTTCACAATTTAACGATTTGATTCTATTAATTTAGTATGAATTATTTTTAACTTTTCTTATGTATCATCGATCTTTTACTAATCTCTTTCACATATACACATAAATTTTAAATTTTCCATCATGAAAACTTCTAAAAAACAAATTTCTTAATTGATTAGAAGATTTAGACTAATTATTAAAAAGTTTCCGTTATATTCTTAAAAATTAAGTCCAAGAAACTTTGATCATAAATTAAACTTTTGAATTGGATAACAATGGTAAGAAACTAGATATTTTCAATATATTTAAGTTTATTTGTAGAATCGTTAGATTCTATGATTTGATTCTACCGATTTGATTCTACCTCTATAAACGATTCTAAGTGGAATTGCGATTTTAACAAATTTGCATCAAAGTATCAAAGTTTGCATATTCAAGCCAAAACACAGAATCTCGACCAATTTGGTTGTCGGAATTTTAGTTTAAGTGGTCAGAATTATGTGTTTTTGGCCTGAACATATAAACTTTAATACTTTGGTGGCTGTAATTCGCAAAAAAAAAAATTGAGACTGAAATTTGTAAAATACTGAATTTTAATGCTGTAATTTGCAAATTAATCTGTGAATTCACGTATCATTTTTCACTGGTTACTCGAGCAGGGCTATTTTATTTATTTTTTGAATATGAACTTGAATTTCATATTTTGTGAATAATGAAGTATAAAATTGGACAATAAAGATTTCTACGTAACTGCATGAACATATGAATAGTAGTCCTTTTTGATGATAGTAAAGTTAAAAAAAATGGTCAAAGACACCATAATACTCTCTTCAATTTAGAATTATTATTTTGTTTGATTTTTGGATCTGATGTTCGAGGCCCCACGATATGTTAATATATTTTAACACGCCCCCCTCACATGAGATCCCATTAGGTTAGAATTGTTGATACGCATAGGCGCTGAATATTCCACTTTAAATGAGGGGTGATTGAGATTCGAACCCATGACCTCTTATCACGTTGGCTTCTAATACTATGTCAAGGATCAGACCAACTCAACCAAGAGCTTAAGCTGATGGTTGTGGCCTCATGATTATATGTTAATACTCTAACAATTACTCTTAGTTTGTATTTTATTCTTAATTTAGATATAAAAATAGAGTCAAGTGAGATCTTATTTGATTCGTCTTATTATAAATTTTATACATCATTTTTTATATTTCTTAATTATGGAGAACTAAAGCTATTTTTGATTGAATTATTACATGGAATATATTATAAAAATTAAATGGTATAATTAGTGTGAATAGGAGCGTGGGTGTTTAATAAAGGAAAAATTGTCGGGAATGAATAATCCCTATTTTTGATTATTCCTGAATACTCTGAACTTTGCAATGTTTTTTCCCACAACACCCCCTTCATAATGATGACCGATCGTTATTGCAGGTAAAGAGCCGTTTTTTGACCTGTATTCTTCCTTATAGTTGTTGCCATCTTCTTCCTCCTTACTCCCACTTCTCCATTGTCAAGATTTAGGAGAGAAAAAATTCAAATCATCCCTTTACTTCTTTCCTTTTTTTTTTTTTGCAAAAAGGAAGTCTCATTGTTCTTCAGCATACAGTAGAGATTCAAAGTTGAATAAGAGTGTGAAATGTGAGCATGAATTTATTGCAAAATTGACAATGGCAAAGAATTTCGTGCTTGAGTTTTTTGTCTCCTAAAGCTGGGGTTAACAAGGAAGAAATAGGGGTAAGAAAGAGGAATAAGATGGCAGCAGCTATAACCAAGAAAACAGGCTACCAAACGGTTATTTACCTGCTGTACCCGGTCATTGTTAGGAACGGGGTGATGTGAGCAAAAACATTGCAAAGTTTAAATAATTCAGGAATAATCAAAAGTAGGGGTTATTCACAGAAAAACGTAAAAAGTAGGGAATATTCCCAACAATTTTTCCTATTTTTAATTATGCAAATTAAAGGTATATATGATTGAATTACTACATTGAATAGATTATAAATATTAAATGGTGTAATTAGTGTGAATAGGACTATAGGAGCATGGGTGTATAATAAATAATAAGTGCTACAAATTAAATGACTATTGGTAAACAAACATAAAAACAATGAAATTTAAATTCACATTTGTATAGTAATTTTTGTAAAAAATAATTTGGATTGAATCAATTGAACTTATCTCAAAATCAAACAACCTCTATAAAAAGTAGTGATAGATATTTTAGATGAATTATCTTTTTGGTAAAGAGTATAAATAAGGTAAAGGGTTTGTTTAATTTATAGACTTGCTAAATGTACAATTGTGAATATCTGCGATAATTAATGCCACTACAAATAAGTAACAAACTGGCGACGGTTCATTTCATCGCCATATAATCGCTAAATGGTGAAAAAGTGACCTTGACGACGACCCCAAGGGCGGACGCTATTTTGGTGAACGCTTTTAGGAAAATCGGACGTCTTTTTTCTATCGCTATTTAACAATTATTTATAATGTGCATGACTTAATAGGAGTCCTTTCTAAATAATAACGCTGTTATTTTTGATTTTATTCCTTAATAAATATATAATTTACCTTTTCTACCAAACAAAGACATTTCACATGGTAGCATCGAATTTGAATTAAACGTCAGTTATAGTACTTTCGTAAAAGTTTTCCAAATGGTAGCATCCAGTTTATACCTAAACTAACAACCATAACATTTTTCGTTAAGTTTTTGTCAATTTCTGTTTAATTAACCATTATGACACTTCTATCCTTATTAAGTGTTGTTTTCTTTATAAATTGCCCTAAATCATTTTAATGCTTTCAAGTGTTTAATTTATCATTTGGACGTTTAATTCACCGTTTAATTCATCAACGCTCAAAAGTTTTGAGTACTCAATTATGACAAAGGAAATATAAAATACACAGTAATTTTTATTCATATTATATTTTTTTTTGGAAATTATTCATATTATTAAATTAAAGGTAAAGGGTAAAGGGACCTTCTCGGTATCCCGCACAAGGCAGGGTCCAAGTGGGGAGTTTTTGTTTTTCTTGAAAGATGCGGACAAATCATACCTATACCCCTAACCCTAAGGAGGGAGTAAAGAGAGATGCGCGCAGTCAAGAAAACCCCCAATTGATACCTGCGCCTAGTAGGGGTCGAACCCCAAACCTTCTGCTTCACATGCAGATGCTCTATCCATTGAGCCATATTATTAAATTAAGACTTTGTTAATTATTACAGGATACACAAATACAACTTTTATAACTAATCACCACTTGCTTTACCAAAAAAAACAAATAAATATAATAATAATCTAAACACCAATAGAAAAAAATTATGCTAGTTAATCAAGACTTAGCTCAACAAATCCTTAGTAACTAAACCATAAAATCAAATTTCAAGTATAAAAATACATATAAAATAATATGTTTTAGGGAATTAATTAATTTTTTGTTTTTTGGGAGGGCTAGGGATATAAGTTGGAGTATTTGGTCCTGACCGACGTGATCTAGCGAACTTCATCTCCAATGGAAGACGACCTTCCTCAACATTATATTCGGTCCCCTTTATCTTCGAATTTTGTTTTCGGAGTTTGGTGCTATTTCCTAATTGAATAAGGCCATTAAAAAATATTAGTGATAAAATAAAAAGGATGATTATTTTCTTAACATATGTAGGGAGGCACATTTTTTTGGACATATTTGGACGTATATATAAATGACTAAAATATATATATATTTATTTGCTCTTTATTTTGCGAGGAGATGTTTTGTAATAAATAATTATACTTGCAAGGATACGAATATATGTAATGTACATAATGTGGGGGTATTTATAAGCATGCATGATTTTGAATATGGGCGAGAATGATAATTTCATATTTTTGTGAAAAATGCTAGAGTATAAGACCCTCTCTATGGTAGAAGTAAGATATTGAACAATACTGACTTGATCATACGTAAGTGCATGTAAAAATACTGGTCAAAGACACTAATATAAACGTAGGACTAATACACGTTTTAGAATTCATATAGACTTTGAAAATAATGTCTCGATCATGAAGCAATGGTTTGTGTTTCGCCGTTGATTAACAAGGGTAAAGCGGACTATCAACTTGGGTCCTGAAATTTTTAGGTTTTAAAAAAACTAATTTTTATGTATATAAGTGATATTTATTTGAATTAAATTTATATATAATTTATATTTTTTGCTAAGGTAATGTGAGTTATTGGGGATTTTTTTTTCTAAAGTAGTTTAAATATCAACATTAAATAAAAAAACAAAAATTGTATTATATTATTCGTTACGCATAAGTTTTTTAAGGGCCATTTTTATTTAATCGCTCTGGGACCCAAAAATGGACGAGACCGCCCTTGGTTGGGTGCACTTCTTAGATTTGGAATAATGCGTTGCCTCGTCACAAATGTCTCTGTATGATAAAGTGTCTATTATTATCTACATATTGTTGAACATTTAGTGTCTAATAATCCTAATTATAATCACCAAGTACTACTAAGGTAGTGGGACAATATATAAGTCCGTAATATATCGCTTAAAGCTATTTTAAAGTAGTGGGACACATACGTATTTAAGTCCGTAATATATCGCTTAAAGCTATTTTAAAGTAGTGGGACACATACGTATTAATTACGCGGTCCGGAAAGGCATTAAAAGATAAGACAAAACAAAGAACAAGGGGAGCCAAGGTTGGCCTGACAGCCGACTCGGCGATCCCCCTTGTGTAGCCATAGCCGAGTCGGTTGTAGGCTACTGGAAAGTCATGATTTTGGTCAGAAGGTTTCGCCGAGTCGGCGGTCCCTTCTTTGAACCCATCGCCGACTCGGCGATGGCTGCTGGATCTTACCGTTGCTTTCTTCCCGTTTTGTTCATGTTTAATGCATTGGATTCTATTCGTTATACTCTTAATTCCTGAGTATAATGGTGAATTTATGCACTTAAATGACTAGAATTATGGTCATTGATATCATAATCTTTATTATGATCATTATGGTGATGATTATGAAGAGGCTCCTCTCTTATACTCTTAGAGTATAAATAGAGGCCTTGGCATGGAGTTTTGCTGACACCTTTTTCTGAATTTCTTAAGCCTTCCTCTCATTATTTGTCTTGTGCACTCAAGAGAGTAATTAACTTTTGTGTGTGCTTTCCATTGCTCTTAATTTCTAAACACTTTGTTCTTAAGTTATATACCCTTAGTACTAAGGGTATATTGAAGTTGTTTGTATCTCATTGTAAATTTCCACTCTTAAACCCAAGTACCTTTGTGGGGGAAATATCACAAAAGAAAAGTGAGCACACGCCTACAACTTGTATCAAGTTTCCGGGTAACGGTTGTCGTTACAACATAATCTTCATTTTACTTAGCATTGTAATAGTTGTTGTAATTTCATTTTTGTCATCAACAAAGGGGTTTAATACAAATTCCCGATTGTAATTTGTATTGTAATTATTTACTTTCGCTAATAATCTTTTGTGATATTCTTCATCGATGGCATCAATGAAGGATTTTACCTCAAACTTTGCTAAGCTTGAAAAGTTTGTCGGCGTCGACTTTAGACGTTGGCAAAAGAAAATGATGTTCATGCTCACCACTTTGAATGTGGCTTATGTGATTAGTTCACCTAAGCCGGACGCTCCTAAGACGGATGATCCGGAAGCGGAGGTCCTTGAACAAAACCGGAAGAGGAGCAAATGGGATAACGATGATTTCATTTGCCGGGGACATATTCTTAATGGTATGCAAGATGCCTTGTTTGACATCTACCAATACCACGATTCCGCAAAAGAGTTGTGGGATGCTTTGGAGAATAAGTACATGGCGGAGGATGCTAGCTCCAAGAAATTCCTAGTAAGTAATTTTAATTCTTACAAAATGGTAGAAGATCGCCCAATTATTGATCAATTTCATGAACTACAAAGAATGCATGCTAATCTTAAATTGCATAAAATTGAAATTGATGAAGTATTTCTTGTGTCAAGTATAATAGACAAATTGCCTCCCTCTTGGAGGGATGTTAGACATGCTCTTAAGCATAAAATAGAGGAGATTACACTCTCCGATCTTGGACAACATATAATTGTCGAGTCTAGCATTCGAGTTCATGAGAACCGGAAGGATGAAAATCCTAATGTTGCTACAATCAACATGGTTGGGGAAGGAAAACCACAATCCCGTCCCGGAGATAAGAGGAAGAGAAATGACTCTTCTAAGGGCAAGGCTACTATTCCCAATACCGAAAAGGTATGTTGGGAGTGTGGTAAACCCGGGCACCGAAGGAAAAATTGCTTTGTTCTAAAGAACAAGCAAAGGAAGACAAAGGGGAGTGGTCAAGCTTCTACAAGCAAGGGACCATCCACTCAAGATAATCTTGCAACTTTGAATGAAAATTCTAATATAAGTTTTTCATCTATGAATACTAATATTAGTGCTTTGCAGGATGATTCTTTGTCTTGGTGGATCGATTTGGGGGCATCGAGGCATGTATGCAATTCTACACAATGGTTCAAATCCTTTAACAAGGTTGTTGATGGGGAGCATCTCTACATGGGAAACAATGCACCTATCATGGTCCAAGGCAAAGGACAAGTTGAATTGTTGTTTACTTCGGGGAATCTCTTAGTTTTAAGAGATGTGTATTTTGCACCCGAAATAGGTAGAAACTTAGTCTCGGGCCCTATATTGAATCGATTGGGCTACAAACTAGTGTTTGAAGCCGATAGGTGTATTATCTCAAAGAATAATTTGTTTATTGGGCGTGCTTATTTATGTAATAGTTTATTTAAATTATCTTTAGATTTAAATAAGAATTCTATTTGTAATGTATCTTCTTTGAATGAAAATGATGATTTGCATTACATGTGGCATGTTAGACTAGGACATGTAAATTTTGACAAAATTTCTTTTATGTCTAAACATGAACTCATTCCTATGTGCATTAAAATGTCTAAAAATTGCAAAACGTGCATGTTAAATAAGATCACTAGAACACCTTTTAAAAGTGTTGAAAGAAAAACCGAAATTTTGGAGTTAATCCATAGTGATCTTTGTGATTTTCATAGTACACCTTCTTTGGGAAACAAAAAGTATGTCATAACTTTTATTGATGATTTCTCAAAGTATTGTTATGTATATCTTTTACATACAAAAGATGAGGCTCTTGAACATTTTAAAGTTTATAAAAATGAAGTAGAAATACAAATTGGAAGTAAACTTAAAAAGTTAAGAACCAATAAAGGAGGTGAATATTATGATCCTAACTATTTTAAATCAATGGGCATTATACATGAAACTACCGCCGGCTATGCACCACAATCAAATGGTGTGGCGGAGAGGAAAAACCGTACTCTACAAGAGATGGTTAATTCCATGTTATCCTACTCGGGATTGAGTGATGGATTTTGGGGTGAAGCAATGTTGACGGCTTGTCACATTCTTAACCGAGTTCCAATGAGAACGAATAAGGAAACTCCTTATGAACTTTGGTACAAAAAGAAACCAAACTTAAGCTATCTTAAGGTTTGGGGTTGTAGGGCCATTGTAAGAGTGCCCGGCAACAAGAAAAAGAAACTCGGTGAACGAGGTCTTGAATGCATCTTTATAGGCTATGCTATTCATAGCAAAACCTATAGGTTCTATGTTATAGAACAAAATGACTATATATCGATTCATTCGATTATAGAGTCAAGAGATGCGATTTTTGATGAAAATAGATTTTCATCATTGAGTAGACAAAGAAATCTACTAGATTGTACCAATGAAAGAGTTGATGAAAGTCAACAAAGTTCACTTCTAGATGCTGATGAAGATCAACAACTAGATGAACTTGACGTAGTTGATCCTATTCCTAAACGGAGTAAGAGACAACGAAAAGCTAAAAGCTTTGGACCGGATTTCCAAGTATATTTGGTTGAAGGTGATAGAAGTGAAATATCTTCTAGCGTTCCATATTTATATAATGTGGAAGGTGACCCATTGACTTACAGCGATGCTATGGCATCACATGATAGCACCTTTTGGAAGGAGGCTATTGATGATGAGATGCAATCCATCATGGGAAATAACACTTGGGTGTTAGTGGATCTTCCTCCTACTTGCAAACCTATTGGTTGCAAGTGGATTTTCAGAAAGAAAATGAAAATCGATGGTACTATTGATAAGTTCAAAGCCCGTTTAGTGGCTCAAGGCTTTAGACAAAAGCACGGTATCGATCATTTTGATACATATGCACCGGTTGCAAGAATAACCACTATTCGGTTATTGGTAGCGTTAGCTACGGTCTATCATCTAGAAATACATCAAATGGATGTTAAAACCGCATTTCTATATGGGGAGTTAGATGAGGAAGTTTATATGAAACAACCCGAAGGGTTTGTTTTGAAAGGACATGAGCAGAAGGTGTGTAAACTTGTGAAGTCCTTATATGGACTTAAACAAGCACCTAAGCAATGGCATTAAAAATTTGATGAAACCATATTGTCTTTTGGGTTCAAATTGAATCAAGCAGATAAGTGTGTATATAGCAAGTTTGATAGCCATGGCAATGGTGTTATCATCTGTCTATATGTCGATGACATGCTTATTTTTGGCACTTGTAAAGCACAAGTCCAAGAGACAAAAGACTTTTTGTCTAGATCCTTTCAGATGAAGGATATGGGGGAGGCCGATGTGATCTTAGGTATTAAGATCATAAGGCAAGGTAACCGTATTAAGTTAAGTCAGGCTCACTATGTTGAGAAGATACTTAAGCGGTTTAATATGCTTGACAAAGCGCCAGTCTCTACTCCCATGGAACCAGGTATAAAATTTGCAAAACATACCGGTCAACCAATTTCCCAATTGGAGTATTCTAAGGTCATAGGATCTTTGATGTATGCTATGACAAGTACTAGGCCTGACATAGCATTTGCGGTTGGTAAACTAAGTAGATTTACAAGCAACCCTGGTCCCCATCATTGGATGGCGATAAGAAGAGTATTAAGATACTTGTTGCGTACCAAGGATTATGGTATTGCGTATAGCGGAGAACCTCCTATTCTAGAAGGTTATTCCGATGCTAGTTGGATCACTAATGAAGAGGATAACTCTTCTACTAGTGGATGGGTGTTTGTTTATGGGGGAGGTGCCATTTCATGGTCTTCTAAGAAACAAACATGTATAGCCGACTCTACGATGTCAGCTGAGTTTATCGCTCTTGCTTCTGCATCTAGCGAAGCAGAGTGGTTGAGGAATCTCATGTTTGAGATACCTTTATTACCTAAGCCAATCTCACCGGTGGCAATACATGCGGATTGCATGTCGGCTTTAGGTAGAGCTTATAGTCAAGTATACAATGGAAAGTCTCGTCATATTGCCCTAAGGCATAGCCTAGTGCAAGGACTCGTCATTAACGGGGTCATAACTTTTGACTATGTGAACACTAAGTTCAATGTGGCGGATTCGTTTACGAAAGCCATGAATAGAGATTCAATTGAGAAAGCCTCAGTTGAAATCGGTTTATGTCAATAAAATCATTTGGGAAGGCCCAATTCACGCATGAGTAACATCGTGTCTGAATTCAATGTGGTAAAGTCCTCTTGATTTTTGTTAAAGCAACACGTAATATGACCCATTGTTGCTTTGTACCGTGATGGAATAAGGTAGTCGTCTTGAAAGTTCTCAAGATCAAGGGTTGAAGAGCTCTTGGTGTTATATCCACGTCACGGGGATATGTTTTATACGTACTGAGAACCTACCTATATAAGTTTGAAGTGCGGCCGCTTCAAGTAGTCAAGATTGGCATAATGACTATGATAAACTTATGAATAAGATACGGACACGGCCTTATAATGTGTCAAGTTAATAACTTTGTGTTATTTGTTTTGTGTGTACTACATCTTCAAGTGGTTGGATGGGTCATTTGATTCAATTCCTTATGGAAATCAATTCTGGCTCGATCACTTGCTAAGTGTGTTGTACTAGGCGTTAATTCAATCCGCAGGGATATTAGCGTTGATGCATGAAATGTATTGTGAGTTTTGGTAAATGAGAGGCTTATTATACCCAAAATGAGGGAGGATTGTTGAACATTTAGTGTCTAATAATCCTAATTATAATCACCAAGTACTACTAAGGTAGTGGGACAATATATAAGTCCGTAATATATCGCTTAAAGCTATTTTAAAGTAGTGGGACACATACGTATTTAAGTCCGTAATATATAACTTAAAGCTATTTTAAAGTAGTGGGACACATACGTATTAATTACGCGGTCCGAAAAGGCATTAAAAGATAAGACAAAACAAAGAACAAGGGGAGCCAAGGTTGGCCTGACAGCCGACTCGGCGATCCCCCTTGTGTAGCCATAGCCGAGTCGGCTGTAGGCTACTGGAAAGTCATGATTTTGGTCAGACGGTTTCGCCGAGTCGGCGGTCCCTTCTTTGGACCCATCGCCGACTCGGCGATGGCTGCTGGATCTTACCGTTGCTTTCTTCCCGTTTTGTTCATGTTTAATGCATTGGATTCTATTCGTTATACTCTTAATTCCTGAGTATAATGGTAAATTTATGCACTTAAATGACTAGAATTATGGTCATTGATATCATAATCTTTATTATGATCATTATGGTGATGATTATGAAGAGGCTCCTCTCTTATACTCTTAGAGTATAAATAGAGGCCTTGGCATGAAGTTTTGCTGACACCTTTTTCTGAATTTCTTAAGCCTTCCTCTCATTTGTCTTGTGCACTCAAGAGAGTAATTAACTTTTGTGTGTGCTTTCCATTGCTCTTAATTTCTAAACAATTTGTTCTTAAGTTATATACCCTTAGTACTAAGGGTATATTGAAGTTGTTTGTATCTCATTGTGAATTTCCACTCTTAAACCCAAGTACCTTTGTGGGGGAAATATCACAAAAGGAAAGTGAGCACACGCCTACAACTTGTATCAAGTTTCCGGGTAACGGTTGTCGTTACAACATAATCTTCATTTTACTTAGCATTGTAATAGTTGTTGCAATTTCATTTTTGTCATCAACAAAGGGGTTTAATACAAATTCCCGATTGTTATTTGTATTGTAATTATTTACTTTCGCTAATACATATGAGTTTTCCCACGTTGAAAATACAAATAATTTGTTAATAATACTACTCTTCCTCATCATAATAGCTGCACCAACATCACACAAGAGAATTGCTCTCATAACCTCTTGGCAACAACTTGGTGTTGCATATAACCATTTTGGTCATTGCTATGACAACTCATCATTTTGTACTAGTATTTTCCTTTCTTGTGTATATATATAGCTTAATACCCATTGTATAGTAATTTAACTTTTCTCTTCCAAAAACACATTCTGATGTACTGCAAAATATCAATGGAAGTTCTCCCTTATTTACCTCTGCTGTGTACTGCATAATCTTGGCTTTATCATGGTATCAGAGCATGGTAATAATCCTCTACTAAACTCCATTGTTTTTCTTCCTCACTAAATTTCCATTTCTAATTTTCTAAACAAAATTTCTGTTCTAACCGACTTTTTTGCCCTAAATCGTGTTCTTCGTTTTTCTCTTTTCGGTTCTTGAATTCTCTGATTCCTCTTCTTTTCTTCCATTGTCTTACAACGATTCATCATGCTTGAGACTACAATTGATCCAACTCAAAATCCTGGTAGCATATACTATCTTCATCCTTCGGACCATTCTACTATGAAAATGGTCACAACACCTTTCAATGGCGTCGGTTTTGCTGATTGGAAGAGGTCTCTTATAATCGGTCTCGTTTCCAAGAACAAAATGGCCTTCGTTGATGGTACTCTAACCAAAACAGCAGCATCTTCACCTGAATTCAAAGCTTGGGAGCATTGTAACACCATGCTCATAGGATGGATAATGACTTCTCTTGAACAGTCTCTTGCCAAAAGTGTCATGTACTATACCATGGCACGCGAAATCTGGCTGAATCTTGAAGATCGATTTGGTCAGTCTTCTTCTACTCAATTATATCATATTCATCAAGATCTCAATGCTCTCACTCAAGGAGGAATGAATTTTGCTGAATATTATACCAAAGCCAAGGCACTGTGGGATGAGTTAGATAATGTTGATCCACTGACTATTTGCTCTTGTAATGGGTGTACTTGTGATTCTACTAAAAAGAATCTTAAACAGATTCAAAACCAGCGCATAATCAATTTTCTGATGCATCTTGATGAGAATTTTTCTCAAATCCGGACTAATATCCTAATGCTGGACGATTTACCTTCTCATTCTCAAGTATATAGACTTCTTATGCAGGAACAAAGGCACAAAGAAGTTAATCAAATTGCTCATTCCACTACTGATTCTATGGCTTTTCATGTTGATAAAAGGAAGTATAATCAGTCCAATTCAAGCAAATATTCATCCACAGGGAGACGGCCCACCTATTTCTGTGACCATTGCAAGGTTCCCGGTCATTCCGTCCAACGGTGTTTCAAGATTCATGGCTATCCATCTTCCAATCCCTCTCATCCTAAACGTGCAGCGAATGTGACTGTAGCCAATTCTTCATCTGATGTTCCGACTACTAATATGGACATTGATCAATCCGGCTTCACTCCTACACAGTACAATACTCTACTCATGCTTCTTGGCAAAAGAGAGCTTCCCTCTACTACTGAAAATGTCACTCCTGATGAATCATTTCTAGCAGGTACTTCCTCTAATATCTTTCATCTCGCCAAATCTAAATGGATATTTGATAGTGGTGCAACCGACCACATGTGCAACACTATCAAATTATTCTCTAATATTCGAGATGTTCATGGCCAAGCACATAGAGTTACTATACCTGATGGTACTACTTTGACTGTTATGAAAATTGGTGATGTTCATTTGACCAAGAATTTATTTCTTAAAAATGTGCTATATGTCCCTGAGATACAATTCAACCTTATCTCAGTGAATAAGCTCATTTTGGACAATAAGACTTCTTTGCTCTTCACTACTAATGCTTGCTATGTCCAGGACCTTTTGATGAAAAGGCTAATACCTCTTGGTAAACTCACAAATGGACTCTATTACTTGGATAATGACCAGCGGTCTCTTGGTGCACAGACAATGCTAAATAATGACTCTATTGCAAATACCACTTCATGTTCTGATATGACTACTCATGTAAAGCTATTACACCTAAGACTAGGACATCCCCCTTTTTCTAAGATGAAATTGATGTATCCTGATATTAGTTTTCGAACAGTTCAAGAAAATGTAATTTGTTCCATATGTCCTGCTGCTCGTCAGACTAAGCTTACTTTTTCCAATAGTCATATTAAGTCTACTGCGATTTTTGAACTGTTACATGTGGATATTTGGGGTCCTTATCGTACCAAGACCCGTACGGGTCACTCTATGTTCCTCACTGTCGTTGATGATTTTTCTCGAAGTACTTGGGTTTATTTGCTAAAACAAAAGAGCCAAAGCGTCATTATGTTACAGCATCTTATTAGTTACATTGAGACCCAGTTTAATACTCATGTGAAGTCTATTCGTACTGATAATGCCCCTGAACTTTGTGCTGGGGAAATGTTACAATTCTATCTCCGAAAAGGCATCCATCACCAAAAGAGTTGTGCCCACACACCCCAACAAAATGGTGTCGTGGAGCGCAAACATAGGCATCTTCTTGAAACCACCCGAGCCCTATATTTCCAATCCAACCTACCTTCAAGTTTTTGGGGCGACATCCTTCAATGTGCTACCTATCTTATCAACCGCATGCCACTTGCCTCGCTTGGCAATCTCACACCTTTCGAAAAACTTTATGGCTCACCCCCCGACAATTCACATCTTCGTGCGTTTGGTTGTCTTTGTTTCACCTCTACTATCTCTCAAGGTCGAACAAAGCTTGCCACTCGTGCCGATCCTTGTATTTTTATCGGGTATCCTTTCGGACAAAAGGCCTATAAGGTGTTTAATCCTAAAACTCATACTGTTTCTGTCTCTCGTGACATTCGTTTCTTTGAAACCCATTTTCCATATCACTACAAAACTACTCCTAATGCACCTTTTTCCCAATTTTACTTGCCCATGTCCACACCCCTCTCCTTTACTGATGCCTACCCCACGCCTACCATCCCTCCTCCTATACTCTTTCCTCCTTCCCGAAGTTCCACACCTACCACTATGTCTAATCCTACACCTAATCCTACCTCTACCTCTTCTGACACTACTCCACTTGCCTCCATTACTAATGACCCTCCTTTGCCTACAAACACATCTCCTAACCAACTTAGAAAATCCTCTCGTCCCTCCACCAAACCCCATTACCTTCAAGACTATTATTGTAATCTTGTTAGCCACCTTGCTTTACCCTCCTCCCACCATGCTCTCGTTACTCCCCATTCTCAATGGGAGGAACCTAAATCCTACAAAGCTGCCTCCAACGACCCTGCTTGGGTCCATGCTATGCAAACTGAACTTGATGCCTTAGCCAAAAATAACACTTGGGACCTTGTTCCTCTCCCTCAAGGCAAGAAAGCTGTAGGCTCCAAGTGGGTCTTCAAAATAAAACTCAAAGCTGATGGCACATTAGAGCGTTACAAAGCTCGGTTAGTTGCTAAGGGTTACACTCAACAATTGGGCATTGACTACCAAGAAACTTTTTCTCCGGTCGTGAAAATGACCACTATCCGCTGCCTTATTGCTACTGCCGCCTATAAAAAGTGGTCTCTTTATCAACTCGACATAAACAATGCCTTCCTTCATGGCGATCTTCATGAGGAAGTGTATATGGCGCCTCCTGATGGCTTGCCTCACCCTCCGAACACTGTTTGTCGTCTCAAGAAATCTTTATACGGCCTAAAACAAGCTTCCCGACAATGGTTTGCAAAATTGACCAATGAACTTGTCCATCAAGGTTTCACACAGAGCAAGAATGATTATTCACTCTTCATTAAAAAGTTGCTGGTTCTATTACCATTGCCGCTATATATGTCGACGACATTATTTTGACCGGGGATAATCCTTCTTTTATTCACCAACTCAAGGCTCATCTCCACCAAGTATTCAGTATTAAGGATCTTGAGTTACTAAGCTTCTTTCTTGGAATTGAGGTTTCCTATGTTGCTGACGGTATCATCTTATCTCAAAAGAAGTTCTCCACTGAATTAATTCATGATTCCGGCATCACTGTGAACACTCGGGCTGTTACACCTTTACCCGTCAATCAGAAACTACTTATGGATGATTCACCTATTTTTGATGATCCCACGTTGTACCGATGTTTAGTGGGTAAACTGAATTTTTTAACACATACTCGTCCCGACTTGGCTTATCCTGTGCAAGCTCTTAGCCAATACATGCAACGTCCTACTATGGCTCATTTCCAGGCTCTCACGCATACTCTTAGTTATGTGGCTAATACTGCGGGTCAAGGTATTCTCCTAAACGGTTCTCCTCGTCTTCATCTCCAAGCCTTTTCCGACTCCGATTGGGCAGCTTGTTTGGATTCTCGTCGCTCTGTCTCCGGTTATATCCTTTTACTTGGCAATTCCCCCATAAGCTGGAAATCCAAAAAGCAGCCCACTGTCTCCAAGTCGTCTTCTGAGGCTGAATATCGGGCCTTATCATCTGCTGCCTCCGAAATAACGTGGCTTGTTAGGCTCCTTGCTGATCTAGATGTTACTGAATTACAACCTGTTACTCTTTTTTGTGACAACCAGTCATCAATTCAAATCGCTCACAATCCTGTTCAACATGAGCGTACTAAACATATTGATATTGACTGCCACTTTACTCGGGAGAAAGTGCTTGACGGCCTAATTCAGCTGGTTTATCTTCCAACTCAGCAACAGCTCGCTGATCTCCTGACCAAGGCTTTGCCCTCCACTAAGCTTCGTCCTTTGTTGTCCAAACTTGGCATGGTTGACTCCACTCCAAGTTTGCGGGGGGGTGTTAATAATACTACTCTTCCTCATCATAATAGCTGCACCAACATCACACAAGATAATTGCTCTCATAACCACTTGGCAACAACTTGCTGTTGCATATAACCATTTTGGTCATTGCTATGACAACTCATCATTTTGTACTAGTATTTTCCTTTCTTGTGTATATATATAGCTTAATACCCATTGTATAGTAATTTAACTTTTCTCTTCCAAAAACACATTCTGATGTACTGCAAAATATCAATGGAAGTTCTCCCTTATTTACCTCTGCTGTGTACTGCATAATCTTGGCTTTATCATAATTCTTATATAAAAACTTGATTTCGGTGCATTAGATAGAAACTAAGGCCCAAATTTTTTTTCTTTATGTATATAAGTAATTTTAATTTGAATTATAAATTTATATAAGTAATTTTAATTTGAATTATAAATTTATATACGACTTATATTTTTTGTTAAGTAATATGAGTTTTTAGTGCCTTTTCTATTATGTAGTTTAAATATCAACAATAAAAAATAAAATGTGTATTATATTATTTATTACGCCTTAAGTTTTTAGAGTCTCTATTTATCTTTTGCTCTGAGGTCCAAAAATCTCGTATTACTTTAATTATTTCCGTCCAAAATCGTCCTAAACCATTTACTTTAATTATTTTTCTTTTGTTTTATTTCAATTTAAAACGTAAAGATATAAAAGAAAAAGAAAAGGTTAACGGTTTTGGACGATTTTTGACGGATAAAATTAGAAAAAGTTACAGTTGTAAGACGCTGAATAACACGAGGGTACCTTTGATAATCGAAAAAACTTAAAAGTACCATTGATATAGTGCAAAAAGTTAGAAGTGTAATTGATAATTTTTTATGATCACCTTTAATCCCTTCATTACAAGTATGGCTAAGTTAGGAGGAAATACACATCCTCGTTGATCAATCATAATACTCGACAAGGTTTTGAGAATTTTCCATCCTTTTTTTTAACTTTTGCTAGATCTATATATCTACTAATAAGCAATCTTCTTTAACGTTATTGTACCGTTAACCAAATACATAGCAGCATTTTCTATGAAAACTTAGTAGCTTTCAAACACTAACGCATTTCGCCCCTTCTCCTTCGATCTCCTTCGATTTTACGGCCCTTCTCTTTCTCCTGCGATCTTTTCCTTCGAAGAAACTGGTCAGGTATGGTGAAGTTTACCTTTTTTTTTGAAAAATAGCGAAAGTTAAGGCTGGATGTTCGAAAATTTAAGGATGAATATTCGATAATTTAGGGTTTATGTTCGAAATTTTGGGTCTATGTTTGAAAATTTAGAGTTTTTGGTTCGAAAATTTAGGGTTTATGCTTTGGATTACAGGTGTGCTAATTCAAAAGTTGGTGTATACTTATGCTGTTCTATTAGATCTATTCCAGACCCTAAGCATTGGCCAGAAATGCATTTTCCACTAATTAAGCCACCAGTGATGAAGAGAGCAATTGAAAGACATGCAAAGAATAGAAAGAGGGATGCAGCCGAGGAAAGAAAGGTAAAAAGGTCTAAGACTGTGAAGTGTACGTAGTAGATGCAAGGAGTTTGGACACAATGTAAAGACTTGCAAGGGTGGATTGACAACTAATTAAGCAAAAGAAGGGTAAAAGGACGACTTCTACGCCGTCATCTTCAAAAGCATCATTAATATAGTTATGTAAATATGTCTAAGCGTTGGAAACGCAACTTTAAATTTGATACTAGTTGGTTTCGAACTTTGAACACATGACTAATCTAAAATTTGATTGTTCAATTGAATAAGAATGTAATGTATTCGATAAATAATTTTTTTAAAAATTGTGTTCAATTTTTGTTTTGAAAATCAAGTATTCGATACATTTGATTACGACATTATATACTTGAATTATTCTTTGAACTTATATTTTTTTTATATATTTCATACTAATAAATTTGTGCATTGCTTGAGTTTCTAGACTTGTATAACATGATATGTGTTTGAATTAAAAATACAAGTGCCTATTAGATTAGGGTTTTTCTTTATACATTCGAGAAAAATAGTAAAGCACAATTGATTAATAATTGATAAATACTCCGATCCTAGTATTTAGTATTTAAGTGTCCCTATTAAATAAAAACACAGGGAATATAAAATATACGTTTTATTTAAAGTATTTGATAAATATAGCATCAGTACATTATTAGTTATTACATGATATACAAATACAACCCAAATAATAAATCACCACTCACTTTACCTAAAAATAACAATAAAACATAATAATAACATAAAAACCCCAATTAATAAAAATAACATTAAACTAGTACGTTAATCAAGACCTAGCTCAACAAATCCTTAGATACTAAACCATAAAACTTATGTCAAGTATAAAAATATTTTAAATAATTTTAAACTTAATTTTTTATTCGCTATTATTTTTTATTACGAGATCAACATTTTATTTTTAAGGAGGGCTTGGGATATAAGTCGGATTATTAGGTCCCGATGGAGGCGATCTGGATGAATTCATCTCGAACGGGGGATTGCCATGCTCAACATTATTAGATTCAGTCCGCTTTATATTCTTCAGATCAACATCATAATTTTGTTTTAACAACCTAGTGCTATTTCCAAATTGAAATAAAACAACTAAGATTATTATTGTCTTAACGTATGTAGGGAGGCACACTTTTTTCGACATATTTGGACGAATGACTAAACTAATTAGGGCTAATTTGCTACGTAATTTTGAGATAAGGAAATGTTTAGTAATGTAATTATTTGGATATGATGGTCAAGTCCTTAGGATATGTTAATATATTTTAACACATTCCCCTCAAACGAGATCCCATTGGGCTAGAAGTCACTAGTAGCATAAACTTAATTTGCTGCTATCTATTTGCTACTGAAATCTCAAACATAGCAAATAATGTAATTATTGCAACTGTTTTGATAATTTCTAAAAAATCTTAATGTTGTTTTTTATTGAATGAAAAGCCTTACACTGCTAATTATCCTTCAATTTTCTTTGATTCTTTTCACACATAATTGTTTTTATTTGATGTGATTCTTTAACTAACAGCAAAAAGCTTTTGATTATTTGCTGCCCCTCCATTTGCCGCAATTCAAAATTGAGCAGCAAATAAACTCATTTTTTTTTTGAAATAAAGCAACATATTATAAAGCTAAAAATAGTTAGGGTACATCAAAAGAGAAAAGAGAGTTCTCATAATCCTCTGTAGGAGGAAGAGGAGAGACTACAGGAGCAAATAAACAGTCTAAAGATACATCATGGCATAGAAACATCTGACTAAAATCAAAGATAATAACATCGTCTCTAAAGATAGGTGTACTAGCTTAAGAGTTGCTTGCTGGAATCTCCGTTGTGAGAAGCGTCGCATGTGAACTTCCTGGGGACTGCTACTTTAGAGTCTGTAATAATAGTAAACTCAGTCCAAGATAGAAGATCAGCCGCCATAAAGCCAAAAATAATAGCAAGAATTTCAGCCATGTTAGCATCATTTGTATAGTAAATAAACTCATTTGTATAGTAGCAAATGACCTTAATTCTACTAGTGAGTGTGAATGCGCATAGACAATGAATATTCCACTTTAAATGAGGGGTGATTGAGATTCGAACCCGTGATCTCTTGTCACATTGGCTTCTAATACCATGTCAAGGACCAACTCAACCAAAAGCTTAAGCTGATGCTTGAGGCCTCGGGATATGTTAATACTCTAACAATAACTCTTAGTTTGTATTTTATTTTTAATTTAGATATAAAAGTAGAGTCAAGTGAGATCTTATTTGATTCGTCTCATTGTAAATTTTATTCATCATTTTTATATTTTTAATTATGCAGAACTAAAGGTATTTATGATTGAATTACTACATGGAATAGATTATAAAAATTAAATGGTATAATTAGTGTGAATAGGAGCATGGGTTTATAACAAATAAGGGCTACAATCTTATTTGATTCGTCTGATTGTAAATTTATTCATCAATTTTTATATTTTAAGGAAAATTATAGGGAATAATCCCTACTTTTTACGTTTTTCTGTGAATAACCCCTACTTTTGATTATTCCTGAATAATTTGAACTTTGCAATGTTTTTTCTCATAGCACCCCCTTCCTAATGATGACCGGTTATAGCAGGTAGAGCCGTTTTTTGACCTGTTTTCTTCCTTATAGTTGTTGTCATCTTCTTCCTCCTTACTCCCCCTTCTCCATTGTCAAGCTTTAGGAGAGAAAAAACTCAAATCATCTCTTCACTTTTTTTCCTCTTTTTTTTTTTGCAAAAATGAAGTCTCATTGTTCTTTAGCATACAGTAGAGATTTAA
This sequence comes from Amaranthus cruentus, assembly GCA_019425755.1. Lineage (NCBI taxonomy): Eukaryota > Viridiplantae > Streptophyta > Magnoliopsida > Caryophyllales > Amaranthaceae > Amaranthus > Amaranthus cruentus. The sequence continues at coordinate 1,612,825 of CM033456.1, forward strand.
AGTTGAATAAGAGTGTGAAATGTGAGCATGGATTTATTGCAAAATTGACAATGGCGAAGAAGGGTTTTCGTGCTTGAGTTTTCTGTCTACTAAAGCTTGGGTTAACAAGGGAGAAATAGGGGTAAGAAGGAGGAAGAAGATGACAACAGCTATAAGTTAGACAACAGGCCTCAAAATGGCTCTTTTCATGTTGTACCCGGTCATTGTCAAGAAGGGGTTGCTGTGAGCAAAAACATTGCAAAGTTTATATTATTCAGGAATAATCAAAAATAGGGGTTATTCACAAGAAAACGTAAAAAGTAGGGATTATTCTCGATAATTTTTCCTATTTTTAATTATGCAGAATTAAAGGTGTTTATGATGGTATTTATGATTGAATTACTACATTGAATAGATTATAAACATTAAATGGTGTAATTAGTGTGAATAGGAGCGTGGGTGTATAATAAATAATAAGTGCTACAAATTAAATCACCATTGGTAACAAACATAAAAACAATGAAATTTGAATTCACATTTGTATAGGAAGCAATTTTTGTAAAAAAATAGTTTTTGTAAAAAATAGCTTGGATTGAATCAATTGAAGTTATCTCATAATCAGACAACCTCTAAAAAAAATTAGTGATAGAGATTTTAGATGAATTATGTTTTTTGGTAAAGAGTATAAATATTGTAAAGGGTTTGTTTAATTTATAGACTTGCTAAATGTACAATTGTGAGCGATAATGCCACTACAAATAAGTAACAAAATGGCAATGGTTCATTTCATCGCCATATGATCGCTAAACGGCCAAAAAGTGGCTTTGGCAACAGCCCTAAGGGAGGACCCTTAACCTTCGCGAAAAATTCTGGAAAATCGAACGTCTTTTTCTTATCGCTATTTAAACAATTATTTATAGTGTGCATGACTTAATAGGAGTCCTTTCTGAATTAATAACGCTCTTACTTTTGATTTTTATTCCTTAGTAAATATATAACTTACCTTTCCTTCCAAAAAAAAGGAAATTCCACATGCTAGGATCGAATTTTCATGAAACGTCAGTTATAGTACTTTCGTACAATTTTCCAAATGGTAGCATTCAGTTTATACCTTATCTAACAACCGTAACATTTTTCGTTAAGTTTTTGTCATTTCTGTTTAATTTACCATTTTGACATTTCTACCCTTTTTAAGTGTGGTTGTTGTCTTTATAATTTGCCCTAAATCATTTTAATACTTTCAAGTGTTAAATTTACCATTTGGACATTTAATTCATCAACGCTCAAAAGTTTTGAGTACTCAATTATGACAAAGAAAATATAAAATACACATAAATTTTTATTCATATTATTTAATAAATACTTTATTAATTATTACAGGATACACAAATACAACTTTTATAACTAATCACCACTTGCTTTACCAAAAAATAACAAATAAATATAATAATAATCTAAACACCAATAGAAAAATATTATGCTAGTTAATCAAGACCTAGCTCAACAAATCCTTAGTAACTAAACCATAAAATCTAATTTCAAGTATAAAAATACATATAAAATAATATGTTTTAGGGAATTAATTAATATTTTGTTTTTTGGGAGGGCTAGGGATATAAGTCGGAGTATTTGGTCCTGACCGACGTGATCTAGCGAACTTCATCTCCAATGGAAGACGACCATCCTCAACATTAAATTCGGTCCCCTTTATCTTCAAATTTTGTTTTAGGAGTTTGGTGCTATTTCCTAATTGAATAAGGCCATTAAAAAATATTAGTGATAAAATAAAAAGGATGATTATTTTCTTAACATATGTAGGGAGACACATTTTTTTGGGCATATTTGGACGTATATATATATATATGACTAAAATAATCGTATATATTTATTTGCTATTTATTTTGCGAGGAGATGTTTTGTAATAAATAATAACACTTGCAAAGATATGAATATGTAATGCACATAATGTGGGGGGTATTTATAAGCATGCATGATTTTTAATATTGGCATGTAAAAATAGCTGGAGTATAAGACCCTCTCTATGGTAGAAGTAAGATATTGAACAATACAGACTTGATCGTACGTAAGTGCATGTAAAAATACTGGTCAAAGACACTAATATAAACGACTAATACACGTTTTTAGAATTCATATAGACTTTGAAAATAATGTCCCGATCATGAAGCAATGGTTTGTGTTTATAGTTTGCATGGTTGGACCATTGCTGTTGATTAGCAAGGGTAAAGCGACGTATTAACCTGGGTCTCGAAATTTTTAGGGTCTACAAAAACTTATTTTTATGTATATAAGTGATATTCATTTGAATTAAATTTATATATAATTTATATTTTTTGCTAAGTAATGTGAGTTATTAGGGATTTTTTTTTCTACAGTAGTTTAAATATCAACAATATATAAAAAAAACAAAAGGTGTATTGTATTATTCGTTACCCTTAAGTTTTTTAGGAGTCCTTTTTATTTTTTACTCTGTATGATAAAGTGTCTATTATTATCTACATGTGAGTTTTCCCAAATTGAAAATAAAGATAAGTGTATATTATCACTTTATAAAACTTTAGGAATAACTCTTATATAAAAACTTGATTTCGGTGCATAGGATAGAAACTATCACAAACCTTGTGCTCATTCGAGCAACATGGTCATCGTCAAGTCAAGGCAGTCGATTAGCAAGGGCAAAGCGGACTACCGCTCAGGTTCCCGAATTTTTAAGGCCCAAAAAACTTATTTTTATGTATATAAGTAATTTTAATTTGAATTATAAATTTATATACGACTAACATTTTTTGTTAAGTAATATGAGCTTTTAGTGTCTTTTCTATTTTATGGGGTTTATCTCCTCATCTTTTCTTGAGCCGGGGGACTCCTTTTGGTCGTGCTCTCCTTTATGGATATGAGTTGCCGCCGTCCTTCCCTCCCCAGACCCTGTCTATAGGAATTCTCTATGGGCGGGACACACTGGGTAGGATGATGATGATGATGAATAAAAAATAAAATATGTATTATATTATTTATTACGCCTTAAGTTTTTAGAGTCTTTTTTTATCTTTTTGATCTGAGGCGCAAAAATAAAAAAAGTGATCAAGGTTGAACGAACATATCGTTCGCTGGTTCACTTGTCCAAACTCGTTCAATCAATCTTTATTTGTTTGATGGAATTCTAATGTTAGAGATTTTATTTATCCAACAATTAATTCATTACAAGGAGATTATAGCTATAATACATGGCATTTAGTATGGTTTTATAGGGGGTTGCATAGCTGTTTTTTATTTTTTTTTTGTTAATTATTAATGATACCTCTAAGTTTTTCGCTTTATGATAATCAATGTTACTCTTAAGTTTTTTCGATTATTAATGGTACCCTCATATTATTGAGTGTCTTATAACCGTAACATTAACATAGTCTAATTTTTTCCGTCCAAAATCGTCCAAATCCATTTACTTTAATTTTTTCTTTTGTTTTATTTCAATTTAAAATGTAAAGAAATAAAAGAAAAACAAAAGGTTAACGGTTTTGGACGATTTTTGACGGACAAAATTAGAAAAAGTTACGGTTGTAAGACGCTCAATAACATGAGGATACCTTTGATAATCGAAAAAACTTAAAAGTACCATTAATATAGTCCAAAAACTTAGAAGTGTCATTGATAAATTTTGTTTATGATCACCTTTAATCCCTTCATTACAAGTATGGTTAAGTTAGGAGGAAATACACATCCACGTTGATCAATCATAATACTCGACAAGGTTTTGAGAATTTTTCATCCTTTTTTTTAACTTTTGCTAGATCTATATATCTACTAAGCAATCTTCTTTAAGGTTAATTAGTTTTCTCTCCTTTTCAACCTATTAACTTATATTTTAAAAGACCAAAGTTTCAAACAAGTGTATAATCAAGTGAAAATATTATAAAAGTCATAATTAATTTTTAGAGATATTTATATTTATTTGAACTAATTTGATATATGGCTTTATTTCAAACCAAATCATACCTTTAAAATATAAATAAGATAAAGTATGAATAATAAGATTTAGAACCATTGACGACTCATTAAGGACCCATTTGAAATCCTAGATCTAATAAATCCCACAAGTATGTGTTTGGGATTAGATTTAGCCTAATGAATCTAATAATCCAACTGCGGTAGCTAAATGCAGAAATTTAGTAGACCCTTAATGAATAACGCACAAGTGATTATGAATATGATTAAATAAATTTAATCATCAATAAAAACTCTGTTGGCTTTAATCACCAATCAAGCCTTACTTCTACACTCTTTTTGAAAACTTCACTAGCTCACTTTGATCTTCATGAGATCTTACTATAATTTCTCTTTGCTTCTCTGATAAAGAAAAAATCGTTGATTAGGAATAAAAACCTTTAATTCACCTTGAAAGAACACCCCTACCTTTAACTAACTTCATTCTAACAACTTAGAGTTTATTAATTTAACGGAGAAACAAAAAAAGAACAACTAATGGAGGTTGACTCCGATTGATAGTGTAATTGACTCCGATTGCTCATTTCATATTTGTTGTGAGAAGGAAAAATTTGCTAAGTTTAGCTATATTGATGGAGGCATTGTCACCTTGTCTAATGATGAAAGGGTGAAGGTGGAAGGTATTGGTGAAGTGGTTATTGTGGCACATGATGGTGGCAAGAGAAGACTAGGTGGTGTGAGGTATGTTCCAAAACTTGAGAGGAACCTCATATCACTTGGTAGGTTGGAGTCAAAGGGATGCACTTTCAAAGCTAGTGTTGAGTTGTTGAAGGTCAATAAAGGGAGAATGGTGCTCATGATAGTGGTTGCCTAGGCCATATTGATGATGTTTGCAAGTCACCCAAGAAGGTGACTTTTGATGATGATGAGAGATTTGAGCTTGAGGGGGAGATTGTTGAGTCAAGCTCCAAATCTCACCTTAATGGAGGTGATTTTGATCACCTCGTAGCGTACTCAATGGCTTGCACTATCAAGAATGATGATGAGCTTGAATTTCAACATGGAGTGATTCATTTCGTATCACATGATGAACTGAGTGTTGGTGATGATTTGGGATGTCTTAAGGAAGCCAAGATTCGAAGATCAGGTGGCTGTGAAGATCGCTCGACCAGTCGACCATGTATGACTCGGTCGAGCCATGAAGCAAAGACAAACTAGTAGGCCTGAACTCACACTCGACTAAGTAAGCAAGGGTGCTAGACTCGAGCAACCTACAGCCCAACTCAGCGTGAGTTTCTGTTTTGCATCTCTAATATAAGAAGTTTAAGCCTTTTGTCCTAGGTTCTCTAATATGTTTTAGGGCTATATAAGAAGTCTTAGAAAATCATTAGGGCATTAGAGAGGCACATACAAGATTGAAAGCTAGGGTTCACACAATAAGAGTTCTTCATCCTTACATATGCATGTTTGTGTGAGATTGAGTTAAAGATTCAATCTTTATCATGGTCAGAGAGTGTTCTCAAGGACTGCAAAGGTGAGTCATTAATGTATGTTGATTATATTAATGATAACATACTTGTTTTGAGGGGAGGTATCCTTAGATACCTTATATATCTTATGTTTTTTGCTTCTCCCATTGTTATGCTCTGTTCTGGTTGTTTTCTTTTGCATTTGTTTGTTACTTTTTCTTCATCATTGCCATAGCCCATTCACAACATAAGTATAGACTAATTATCCGATCCCTTTCATCATTATTCTTTGGAAGTGTATGTTCAAGTTGAATGATAAACTAGTATATTAGGTATTCTTCTTTTCAAGAAGTTGCATTACATGCGATTATAGGAATATTAAATCATCTATCAATAAAAAGTTTAACTCTATTTTAACCATGATAAGTGGGAGTAGCTCAGCCACTTCCCTTCCACAATAAGTACATTTTAATTCATAATTGATAACCAATGTCATTATTAAATGACTTTCACCAAAATGATGTCTAAAAAAGTTGGATACTTGGATCATGGATATATGTAATCTTAATTAATTTTTTTTTGGTAGCATAACATATACATATACACCAATCTATTGAAAAATTCCTACCATGAAGACCATGTTTACGGTTAAGGATCGGAGCTGGTTAGTGGCGAATCCAGAAAAAAATAAAATAATATCAATGAATTCAAGTTAAAAAAAACTTCGCATTATAAAGGGTTCGAACACTGGTCAACTGGGTGAAAGATAAGCTATATGACCAACTCTGCCAAGACCAAATGCTATCAAGTGATAGCATTGCTATGGTCTAAATCCGCCCCTAGAGCTGGTATACGTAATTTTATTCTTATTAATTAATAAGCACATATATTTCTCTATATCCTCTCCTGAGGGGCAAGTATAATATATCTGATATTTTCTTCCTTCGGACCCCAACTTATGCAAGATAATTGTTACAATGACAATGACTAATCTATTCTTATTAATGATAATATAATTATGAAAATTTTGAGTTTTATCCATCGTCTTGAAATATACATTGAGTAGACTATGTTTTAACATAATTATTATACATAATTTCAAGGTCGCTAGTTATCAAATTATCAGATCTAAGATTCTAGTTCTAGTCCCTAGTCTCACTTAATTACTCTACCAATTAGTTTTGCGTCCATTAAAATTACTACAATCTAATTTTGTTATGCAATAAATTTTTGAGTACTCAACTATAGCACTTGGGAATATAAAACAAGCGTTCTTATGCGCTCTAGGAAAACTCAAACAAATAGACTCGCTCTATGAGAGTTGATTTTGAACTTTTAACGAGGGTTTGAAAAAATAACAGAGACAGATCCTATATATCGATCATAATTATCATGATCATAATATAGACGTGTCACATACTTCTTAATTGATAAAAGATCTAATCATAAAATGCAAATTATTAAGTGTCTACTTCATTCAATAAAGTTTAATTTAGATATTCACAAATTCTTGTGAGAGACGGTCTCTTTGAAACGTCATCTTTAATATTACCGAACCATTATATATTTTTAAAAAATTATAAGTAAGCATGTAAGTAGACATTTAAGATATTAAAAGTATGCATTAAAGATACGAAGAGTAAGCAAAAAATAATATAAGTAGACATTAAAAATATGATAAATATGCATTAATCTTTAATAAGCTTGACTTGAGATCATCTTCATTCATCATCTTATCCCGTTTATCCCGTTTATAAAACACTATGACCAGGGTATGAGGAGGAAAGAACGGCGGCAGTGTTAAGGAACCAATTCAACCAAAAGCTTAAGTTGATGGTTGAGACCCCAGAATATGTTATATACTCTAACACGCCCCCTTACACGAGAGCTCTTTGGGCCAGAAGTGTGGATGCAACACAGGTTCTCCTCATACCTGGTGCTAAATATTCCACTTAAATGGGGTGGTTGAAATTCGAATCAGTGACCTCTTGTCACGTTGGCTCTGATACCATGTTAAAGAACCAACTCAACCAAAAGCATAAACTTATAGACCCCAGAATATATTATATACTCTAACCGACAACTCATATCCATAAAGTCATAAAGAAGAACACTATTAAAAGGAGCACTAAGTTGCACGCAGCTCACGGGCACAGCAATCCACACAGCCACATGTTCGTTCCATTTTATGAATGCCTCAAATTAATATAAGACCACAAATTACCAATATAATTATAATTATAACACCAATCACAAATCCCTCCAAATACAATGGAGGAAGAAGCTAAATCACTCCTCAAAACATACTCAATCATTTTTACATCTCTTTCTTATTCTTATTTCATCGTCTCCAAAATCCCACCTGGAAAATTCAGACTATTTTCTCTCTTACCAATCTTCACTCTATTTACCATTTTACCCTTTTCCCTCTCCTCTGTTCTTCTTGCAGGAATCACTGCCCTTTTCATCACATGGCTTGGAAACTTCAAGCTTCTTCTATATGCTTTCAATCATGGCCCTTTATCAAATCATCAACCCATCAAAAACCTATCATTTCTTCAATTTTTACTAATTTCAGCTTTTCCCATCAAAATCAAAGACCCATTTACCCGAATCCAAAAACCCACTTCAAAATTTTTGCCCTTAAATTTCTGGTCTGAAACTCTAATTTTCTCCATTTTTGTGAGTATTTGTGATTTCTATAAACAAAATTTAAATCATGGGTTAGTTTTTGTGATTTATTGTTGTATGTTGTATTTATTCATTGATATTATTATGAGTGTTAGTAATACAATTGTGGGGTTCATTATCGGTTTGGAGCTATTTCCACCGTCGGATGAACCTTATTTATCATCATCTATCAGTGATTTTTGGGGAAGGAGATGGAACCTCATGGTAACAGATATACTGCGTCACACTGTATATAAACCCACAAGGGTATTTTTATCCAATTATATGGGCCGAGATTGGGCTTCTGTTATTTCTGTGATAGCGGCGTTTTTGGTATCTGGGCTAATGCATGAGCTGATTTTTTATTATATGGCACGTGTGAGTCCCTCGTGGGAAGTTACTTGATTTTTTGTGTTACATGGGCTTTGTGTGGTTTTGGAGTTTTTGGTGAAAAAGTTATTGGGCCAGAAATTGGGCCTGCATTGGGTTATAACTGGCCCGTTGACTGTTGGGTTTGTGATGGGCACTGGGTATTTGTGGTTCTTTCCACCACTTGTTAGGAACAAAGTTGATGTAAGAGCTATTGAGGAGGCTATGACTTTGTACGAGTTTATTAAGGGGAAACTTAAGAAAATGTTATAATATGAAGTTGTAATTCTTTTGATATTTATTAAAATTTTGTACTAAATTTTGAATATATTTCACTATAAATAACTATTTTAAATTTTACCTCGGCCTTTTTTAGTTTTATATTTGGTTACTCCGTGAAATTTTTTTAAGATTTATCGATCTCCACTGAATCGATGCTACTTTATTCTATAATATCAATTGTCAAACAATTGATTCAAGATAATTTGGTTTCTCCTTTTAAGTTTTTTTTTTTTTTATGATTAGAATAAATTTTTGTCCTCTCCCTAAAGAGAGTTGTTCTACCCATTCATTAGGTTGATTCTACCCATATATTGGGTTTTGAAGTCTCCCCTTGTGAGAGTTTGGAGTTATGAATTTTGGTCTTTAGTTGATTTGTTGGTAGAGATTAATGCGACGATACAGCAGACACCAAAATTGCAATTATCATCAACTACATCAAATTCAATTCTATCTCAAGACTACAACAGATCGAAAGACCCTCTCGTAGAAGGCTGTATCAAACAGCGATGTGGAAGAGGATATTCAGAATTGTCAGATCTCATACACAACGATCGTAGTTTTGTTATTTTTGAATTATATTTGGTTTTAATTGCTATGTACTTGCTAATTTTTATCTCTAATGTATATGTCGTATAACTCTTGATTAATAAATGAGGTATTATTCGAAAAAAAAAAATCAAAAATTAAGGGAAAAAAATAACATTGACTTGAAAAAGAAAAATGATAATTGTTAATATGTTAGTTGAAATATTTTAATGTGTAATTTGACAATAAATTTTTATTTTTATACCATGATAGGTAATAAGATTTGCTACATATGATAGGTGATAAAATTAATGGTACTTAATTATAAATTGAATTTAAACTTTTAACAAATTTTTCATTAAAAATTGATTTATATTTTCATCAACAAAATGCAATGATTTTTTAAGATCCAATAATTTATCATTTTAGTGTATTAATTAAAGATAATTTCTTAAAAAGACTGTTTCATTTGTGTTCATCAACATCAACTACTACTTATAATGATATGTACAGTTTTTGCATGCCATACATTTGGTAGTTTTACTATTTTAGATAAATTTCCAATTTTTGTGTGCATTTGCTACATTTGGGCCAAGGGAGACTAAAACACTAAAGTAGGTGTATGTGTATTTTTAAAAATTGACTTATAGAAAGACAAATATTGGTAGATAAGATTTAATTAGGGTTTATGTGTATTTTATTTTATAAAACGAGTTGACACTCACAATTGTTGCATTTTTTATGCTTATTGAGAAATTTTAGGTAAAAACATAATGTATTTTCTATATATTTAATGCGTTATTTAGTTATTTAGTGATAAACTCTAAATTTTATGCTAAATGTAATTAATAATAGAATATTTAAAAGTTTATAATATATTTTAATTTACTATTAGAATTTGATTTTATCATTCTTAAAGAATGCTCAACAGTGTCGAAATCTTTGTTAGAAAAATCAATAAATTTGAGAAGTATACATTTATAATCATTTTTTGTTTGAGGAGAGGCTATAGGTGGGGATTTATTTATTTATTCCTAATTTTCTATTGATGTTCAAAATCGAACTTGTATGCCAAAGGTGAAACGAAAAGCACTAAACACCTGGGCTAACTCAAAATTCTCCAAATATCATCAATAATAATAATAATAATAATAATAATAATAATAATAATAATAATAATAATAATAATAATAATAATAATAATAATAATTATTACTATTATTATTTATTATTAAATGTAGCTATACTTTTATAATTGTGTTGCCATATGCTTAAATGAATTTACAAAAATGCCCTCAAATTCATTTTTAATATTAAATAAAAGTTATTATATTATTATTATTATACTAAAATTATTAGTAATATTTATTAAAAGAATAAATATGAATTCAATAAAAAAATGAAAAAGTATTTCTAAAAATAATTAGAAAATAGCCCCAGTCAAAATTTATTTTATGTATGCCGTTTTGTAACTTGTAGGTGGAGTAATTTCAATTCATACATATTTTTTGAAATGATTTTTTTTTTTTGAAATGAAATTTTAATTCATACAAGCCCTTTTTTTCCACATTATTCGCAAAAAATTTATATTTTATATTGCCGTTAGAAATTTACTACTACAAAAATCCAATTCCCTCTTTTCTCATCTTCCTCTTCATTCTGTACTTTCTCTCTATAAGCAACCTAACCTAAAACTGTGAAAAACTCCATTTTTATTATTAATATATCAATATAATATATTATTAACATTAATAAATACCCTTTGAAAAAGGCGATTCTTAATTCCTTTTCTTTTGTTTAATTATCTCCACCAAAAAATGACTAATTGATGTTTTACAACATTCAGATTTACCATTAAACCAAGCAGGATTGGTTTCAATCAGTCAATCTACCATTTATTCTTCTCGAAACTAAGGTATCCATCTTTTTTTCTCACCCTTTTTCTGGATTATGTTCTAGGCGTTTTTATTCTGTTTTAAGTTCAACGAATTTGATGGGTTTTTTTGTCTTAATGATGAAATTGGGGTAATGGGTTTGTAATAAAACTGAATTAATTTTTGTGGGTAATTGTTATTTTGTTGATTTAGATGTAGTTTTGTGTTTTATGTTGCATATGTACCTCTTTTTGCTGTTATTGTTTTATGGTTTTGAATTCTAGGGTTTGTTTAGGAAGATTGGAAGTTAGTGAGTGATTTGAGTTCTGAATTGTGTTGCATTTTTTTTGTTGCATTTTTTTGTCTGGATTTGTATGTTTTTATTTGAATGAAAGAAGATTATTTCAAGACTTGAATTGATGTTATTGGATATGGTGGTTTGCCTACATAGTTGGAAATGTCCGTGGAGGCTTGTATGAACCCAAAAATGGTTGCTGAGGATAGTGATGATGATGACACACCCTTGGTTTTTAGTAGAAGAAAGCCAACTCAATTAAGCTCAGAATTGAAGAATTCATCACCTTCTGTGAGACATGAAAAGCAGCCATTAAAGCCAAGTTCAGATATTAGAAACAATAATGATCGAACTTCTAGTGCATTGAAGGGGAAGACGGCTTCTTTGTCGAAACCGTCATCTTCTAAACCCAATCTCGGAGCTCAAAAATCCCCACCCCCATCGTCGAAGCCCTTAAAGCAGTTACCTTCATCGACTAGACCTTCTCCGTCTCCACCAACTTCAGCTAGACCTTCTCCATCTCGGCCTTCTTCAGCTAGACCTGCTCCTTCTCAGCCGCCTTCGTCAAGTAGACCTTCTTCATCTCTGCCTTCTTCAGCTAGACCTTCTCCATCTCCGCCTCCTTCATCGAGACCTTCCTCATCTCCGCCTCCTTCATTGAGACCTTCTCCATCTCCGCCTCCTTCGTCTAGACCTTCTCCATCTCCGCCTCCTTCGACAAGTAGACCTTCTCCATCTGTTCCGCAGTCCAGAGCCCCACCCATTAAGCCCCCTTCCACCAATGGAGCTTCTTTGGGAAGTCACCAGTCAAGAAAGGATAATCATGCCAAAGAGCAGAAGCGTGCACCCACTGCAGTCAAAGAGGAAAAGGTCGTTAAGCATACTAGTGATGAGTCTGATGATTCTGATGATGATAAGCTACTCAGTGCAAGGCGTTCTGTTGGGTTACAGAAGGGGAAAGCGGAAATTAAGCCTCCCAAAAGTGATTGTGTGGATTCTGATGATGATAAGCCACTTTGTTCGAGGATGGATAAGGGAAGGGCTGTTGCTGGAGCATCTCAAACTCAGAAATCGAAGGCGGGAATTGTGAAATCACCGGATGATTCGGATGATGACAAGCCATTGTCATCTAACATAAGGAAAAACAACAGCGGGACACCTTGCAAGTATGATGATTCAAATGAACATAAGCCGTTGGTTTCTAGGCTACAACAAAATGGATCGATCAAGAGGGAAAACCCAAGTAAGGTACCCAGTGGTTCAATTAAAAGGCCTTCGGAGGCCTCTGTTGGTCAACCTTCTATCAAAAAAGCAAAACTTACTGCTGCATCCACCTCCAGTAATGTTAGGCAAATACCTATAAAACCCGATGTCAAAGATGATGATGACCACGTTCCTATAGGTCAGCGTATGAATAAAGCTGGATCAACCAGTAAATCAGTACCTGTGAAAAAGGCTACTAAATTTGATTCTTCAAAGTTGAAAGTAAACAAGAATTCGAAAAAAATAATGAAGCAATCGCAGTACTCGAAGTCTTCAAAAGAGTTGCCTAGTTCAGGTGATGGGCAGAAATGGACCACCTTAGTTCATCATGGTGTTATATTTCCTCCTCCATACAAGCCTCATGGGGTTAAGATGCTGTATGACGGTAAACCGGTTGACCTCACACCCGAGCAAGAGGAGGTTTGCCCTGCTCCCTTTTTTGTTTTCAGCTGATTTAACTCTAAGCTGTGTCTTTTTTAACTTATAAGCTTTTATCTTGCTAGTCACTTATTTTATACTACACTTCACTTTTCCCGTTTGTAGGTTGCGACTATGTATGCAGTGATGCTTGAGACTGACTATGTAAAGAAAAAAAAATTTAACGAAAACTTTTTTGGTGACTGGAGGAAAATTCTTGGGAAGAACCATGTGATTCAGGATTTTAGCAAATGTGATTTTCAGCCCATATATGAATGGCATCTGGAGGAGAAGGAGAAAAAGAAACAAATGACAACCGAAGTAAGTATACCCCATTATAGAATATTGGCATCTTCAGGGATATACATGTTTTCTTTTGCCTAATTATGATGACTGTTGCATATTTTCATAACAGCTGCTCAAAGTTTAATGTATTGCTTTTAAAGCTACTATGTTGATTAATGGCACATGATATGAAATTATTGAAATTGTCTTTGCTATCCCTAAGGAATTGGTACCGTCACTCACTCATATGTGCAGTACACCGGTGCAGTAAGTCTAAATAATCCAGCGTATGTTAGGTAGATGATCCTTTTGTTTACTGTTCCATCACTTCCTTTGACTACGTTTTCTCTCTCAGTCCACTTGCAAGTTCTGCTTCACATTGAACCTGTTTGTGACCTACGTTCCAGAAACTTTATTGTGGGTCAGAGGGAGTACAAGTCTTGGGTCTAGAGATTAAGATCACTGTAGTACTCTTTCTTTCTTTTTTTTGTTAAGGAATTATTCTTTTTGTTGGGGTGTTGTAAATCTATGAGTCTCCGTTGTTTAATTCCGTGATTAAACTATCATTTTCAATTTTGGTCACTTGATCTTACAACTTTTACCCTCTACAGTGTACAATAACTATTTAAGCCTGATATATCAAGTCAAGTGGCACCGATTACTATATTTGTTGTTTTGTAGAGTTGGCCAGTTTTCCTGATGGTTATAGTTAAGTGCAAATTTGACCGCTATGTTTAATTATTTGGTCATTTGTATTCCAGGAGAAAAAGGCAATAAAAGAAGAGAAATTGAAACTAGAAGAGAAGTATATGTGGGCTATTCTTGATGGTACCAAAGAAAAGGTTCTCTTTCCTCCTCTTATGGTTTATGTGATTGTCCATATTTATTCGTGTGTTTCCAAAGAAAAGTTTCTGTTTTTGTTTTTCAATACTACGAAATCCACCATTCTTGTTTTTTCATATATTTTTGGTAATTCTATTTGGTAAGCGGATCAGTTTTCTTATGTGTTTAGGTCTTTAATTTTAAATGTGAAATATGTCTGCAACTCATTGCAGGTCGGCAACTTTAGAGTTGAGCCCCCTGGTTTGTTTAGGGGCCGTGGCGAGCACCCAAAGGTCAGCTTCCGCTTCTTATTTTAGAATTTATGGACCAACTCCGCTAATGTTTCTAAGTCATAGTTTGATTGTCATGGTGTAGATGGGAAAACTTAAAAAGCGTATTTATCCAAGTGACATTACGATAAATATAGGAAAGGATGCTCCAATTCCAGAATGTCCTATCCCTGGTCAGAGGTACTGATTTGGTTTTTATCTGTTTGTCACAAAATAAGAGAATGCTTTTATTTCCACGGTTGATTCAGACAATCATCTTAAAGGAAACACATCATTATTGAAAATAGTTTGTTTTGATTCAAGATGTGTCGTGTTTATTGCTAGATGGAAAGAAATAAGGCATGACAACACAGTGACATGGTTAGCTTATTGGAACGATCCCATAAACCCGAAAATGTTCAAGTATGTATTTTTGGCGGCTAGCAGTTCACTGAAAGGGCAAAGTGACAAGGAGAAATACGAGAAAGCAAGGAAGTTAAAGGTTGCAGTTTTACTGGGATTTTACACTCTTGTTCATAGCTGTCTTGTGTTGTATTGGTTTTAATGCTTGCTTTTATTGAGTGCAGGACTATATTCAAGGTATTAGATCAGCTTACACGAAGGATTTTACGAGCAAAGATATGACCAAAAAACAAATAGCTGTCGCTACTTATCTCATTGATAGACTTGCTCTGAGGGCTGGTAATGAGAAGGTATTATCTGGAATTACTTTTATCTTGGTATCAATACTAGTTATTGTTTATGGTTGTGGCGTGTTATGTGGTTTCGCATCCTTTATTAGGTTCATTTGAAATTAAAAGTATCATTTTTCCTTTGTTTATAATGGTTATTGTGGGATCGATTTGAATTTGAAGACTTTTTAGTACAAAGGAAGGAAATCTATGATTTACCCAAACGTTCCTTTGTGAGATGTAAATGCTGTGAATGAAACTCATCTTGATTAAAGCTCAAAAATAAAAGGGGGTATTAGAATTCTGCTGGGCTTAAGACTTAAGTCTTATGGCATATACTAACAACAATGCCAAGGCCTTAATCCCAAAAGACTGGTCGGGTACACGAACCAATAGATATTTCCAGTGGTCGTCTGCTTGAAAATTTTCTCTACAGTAGTTGATTAAATTTATAGATTGAAAACATTGTTACGTTAGTGTTGTCTTTAATGTGAAGATCGTTTAAAATGTGATCTTTTTCATATGAAAGCAATGCCTATATCTATCAATAGTATTCTGTGAACCTTCAGCCCCTGGAAAGTCTACTCTTTTGATAAGTGAAAGCCCAGGAATGACTTAGCTTGCTTCTACATCATTCTTATACTGTGATAATATTTACCGTTTCCAGGATGACGATGAAGCAGATACTGTTGGCTGTTGTACATTGAAATTTGAAAATGTGAAACCAATTCCGCCAAATATATTGGAGGTAAGATGAGTTCTCATTTCTGGTTAGATTCAATTCAAAACGCTGATAACATACACAAACTTAATAAATCAGAAGATCTACTTACGTTGAGTTAACAAATAATTTTACTGCCCAGTTTGATTTCCTTGGTAAAGATTCCATCAAGTACTACAAGCAATTTGAAGCAGATCCTCGTGTGTACAAAGCTGTCGAGGAGTTCAGAGAAGGTACCATAATAATTTATTTGCTAAGTTGTGTTAGCGCTTTTTGGTCAAATCACTACTAAAAATTACGTCTTTCTATCAGGGAAGAAGGTTGGTGATGATCTCTTTGATGAGTTGGACACTAGCAAGCTGAATGCTCATCTGAAAGAACTGATGCCTGGTCTCACTGCTAAAGTGTTTCGTACCTATAATGCATCATTTACTTTGGATGACATGGTAAGGAATTAATAACCGACTTTTTTCATGTTTCGATCTTTTGATTTTTGTCATCTTGTCTCTCGCGTGGCTGCATAATTCATGTCTCGACCTTTAGGTTTTAAAATTTATTAACAAGAAAAAACGAGAGAATCTAACCTACAACAATTCTGATGCATGGGCAAAAAGTAAGAAATGAAATTGATCATTGCGCACTTGATAACCCTTGATTAATTGATACCCGCTACCAAAACTGCGGGAATCTTAAATCTAGAAGGAAAAATTAAAGTCTAATTATTTCATTATTTGTGTTACATTCACATCGTTTAATGTAGCAAAAGCATTTACAAATGATATCCTTTAAAATTTTCTACAAGTCAATATTGTTGTAAAAGTTTTTGTTTGTGTGATAGCTTGCCAAAGGAGCTGGAAGTGGAGAGGTGCCGGAGAAAATTGCCATATATCAGCACGCAAATAAAGAGGTAGGTTGAATTGTATGCATGTCTTGAGAGCTTTTTAGGAGTCGGTTGATCATGGGGTTTTTGTACTTGGGTATTATGCGATTTAACCCTCTTCTTACAGGTAGCAATCATTTGTAATCATCAACGTACAGTATCAAAATCTCATTCTTCCATGATGGAAAGACTTGCCACAAAAATAGAGGCAGCGAAGGTATGATTCTCTGCACTTCTAGAACTTTAAGCTTTTACAATGACATGTTTTTAGAATACTTGAAATCATATTTACTTGCTAGAGAAGGAAGGCATCCTTTTCTGTAGGTTGAGTTGAATGATTCTTGATATCATATGTACACACCATTCAAAATTTTCCTTTGCAGCTTGTCTTGTATGAGACAGTCTCACCATGAGACGAGCCCATATAATTAGCCCCTTTGGCCATTTCTATAATTCATCATTTTAAAATTGTAAGTGATCATTTTAACACGCTAAATGTACATGGGCCAGCCCAATATTATGGTCTCACCATGAGACCGTCTCATTTAAGAATTTGTATTTTCCCAATATTATTGAGTTAAACATTTTTATCAATATGTATTGAACTACATTTAATTGTCAAAGTTTTTGGCTATAAAAGTGGGTACCTTGCCGAAAGAATTGGGAGAATATTTCTCTTTTGCCTGAATCATATTTGGGTTCCTATTTTTTTTCTTCTGTTTTATGAGTTTTACACCGGTAATATAAACTTCTGTAGGCTGAGTTGAAAGAATTGGAAACGGATTTGGTTCGTGCAAAGAAAGGCAAGCCACCATTGAAGGATAGTAGTGGAAAGCAAAAGAGAAATTTGTCCCCAGAAGCGTAAGCGTCCTAATGCCTTTGCTTAAGCTTTTTGTGTCTTTGAGCTTTTTTATGGAGCTTATGGGTAACGATTTTCACGTAGGATTGAGAAAAAGATAATTTCAACGAAGGCAAAAATAGAAAAACAAGAGCGTGACATGCAATCCAAAGAGGATCTCAAAGAAATAGCTCTGGGTACGTCAAAGATCAACTATTGTGATCCACGGATTACAGTTGCGTGGTGCAAAAGAAATGAAGTCCCGATCGAAAAAGTAATTCTTTTCCTCTTTCAATTGGAATAGGGATCGTAAATGTTTAAAATTCCATGGCCTTGAGTAATAATTCTTACTTGTCCATTTTTCGTCGATTGCTTACAGATGTTTAACAAGTCTCTGCTGGAAAAGTTCTCATGGGCTATGGATTGTGATCCCAGCTTCAGATTTTGATGGGCTCTTAAATTTCCGTCTTTCGCGATCATCCATCATTGTCAACACTGGTTGTTAATGCAGTTCCTTCCGAAGAAATTTGATTTCGCTGATACTCGGCTCTTTCAAAATCTTGTTCTTGCTGTTGCGTTCATGGATCCATGTTCAATTCATCAGGTTTAATTATCCGAGCGGCATTTTATTTCCTTTATCCTCTGTTATTCAAAGATAACGAGAGACCGAGAGTCTAAAACAATCCTCTGTCGAGTAGAGATTCTAGAGTTGTAACATTACAGGATAATGTTTCAATGCATGATTCAACATTTCAACTTAATGCGGATCTTTGCATTAGTAAAACCGATGAGTTAAGATCAGTAGATAACGAGTATACCCCCCTGAAACGAAGTTCCGACTTACTGTGATTGTTATCCTTTGTGTTTAGATTGTTATTGTTTGTTTATGTATGAATTCTTTTCATAATATGAGGTAGCTAGTTTAAGTCAGTTGAGATCTTGTGGTGTTGCTGCTTTTTTAAACCAATTAGTGAAAAATTATTAATTAGTTAAATGTCATAAATCATTAATAATTGTTCAAAAATTGCATTAAAATTGTAAAATAGGAGTATCAAGATAAAATTGTTTATAAGTAAAAGTTTGATTAAATCTAATATTGCAGCTATAAAAATAAATTTTAATTAATTCATATTTGGCTTTAAATCTCTCTCCTTTTTTGTTATACAAACTAGAGATCCTTCGTCATTTCAAATCCCTTCTCTTACTTTCTCGCAATTTCACTCTATCGAAACACAATGTAAAACTATACCAATAGATATCAAGTCAAATCATAAATGAATTTTTTTTGAATTTTTTGATTTGTCAAACACTAAATTTAAGATTATTCTAGATTTTCAAATACAATCATTGTTCCTAGACATAACAAAAACAAAATTGGAGTAATTGTCCCGGTTCATGACATAATAACACGTCTTTTTCTTAGTTTTGCTAGACTCATTCGTAATGTTACCGGCACTCGACTCAACATTATATCTTTGTTAATTAAGCCCCTTTTATACCAGATTTAACAAACAAATCATTAGAATTATCCCCATTATCATCTATTGCTTTTTGACGCAATTTTCTAGTATTAAGGAATCTTTAATCATGTAGGTCTAATAAAATAGAGTTAAGTATTTCTTGACAATCTTAATGGCGCACCTGGCTATATTTGGTGACGAAATAACCGCTGTTTCAGAAGTAGTTTGTTGATGACAGATTTTGTCATATACCATAACTCCAATTCCAACCATAACTCTTTGGTCGTAACCTGATCCAATGATATGATTATCCGGACTAGGGGTGTTCAAAAAAATCTGGTTTGCAAAACGCGACTCGGATTATCCGATACCCGGTTTTAAAAACCGATTAATTAACCCGATTTGCCAAAAACGAGTATTTCAGACTAGGTACCCGGTTAATAAACCGGGTATTCGGGTCAAATCCGAATATCATTTTTTGTAAAACTGGGTACCCGGTATCCGTATGTAAAAAAATATATTCTAATGTAGTACCAAACTACCAATTTGAGTATATCAAATGTAACGTAATGTATTATATTATTATATTCTTAATTTTGTATATGTATTATATTATTCTAATGCACGTAGTATATTCTTTTAATGTAATGTAGTACTAAAATTCTTCTAATGTAATGTAGTATCAAAATTCTTTGATCAATTCACTTATATTTTATGACTAATTAAGTTAAGTATAAAAAAAAACACATGTTTTAGGAAATAAACAAAATCGGGTATCAGGTTTTCGACCCAGTTTAAACCGGGTATCCGGATTTTAAAAACCCAGTTTAAATCGGGTCGGAACCAGATCACAATTTTAGATACCCGAAATAGCGGGTACTCGGATTTTCTGATCCGTTTCAACCCAGTACCCGATTTTAAACACCTCTAATCTAAACTGCGCACAAATGGTGGAGTGAGCCTTTTCCTCCATCCGTCACTAATAAATGCCCCTCAGTTAAATTGTCTCCAGATCCCAAAGTAGCAACCACACTTTTAGAAATTAACGGGACACCAAATTTATTGCTTCTTTAGCAACGCTTTCATTTTTAACTTCCATAAGCCAAAACTATTCTTGCCAATAAAATTCTCAATTTTAAATTGTTTTCCTCGAAAAGCACACTCTAAGGTTGGAATTTGTGTGCCTAATACCAATTGTAATTACCCAAAAACGTAATTATGAAATAGTTAAACAAATAAACAACATTATAAAAACACGCTAAAAACTTAACATAGCTCATTATCAATATGATAGATTGATAGTTACGTCCACCAGACACCAAAAACATTATTCCACTATGTAAAAGAGATAACAAACAAGATGATACATAATATTTTGCCTGCTCATCAAAAACTCTCATTTTGTGACTCCAATATGATTCCTCTTTTCGTCCCGTGTTCTAGAATTAGTTCAAGTCACCACATATACTTCATATCGTTATTATTCAACTTATTTTTATTATATTTTATGTTTGTTTTGAAATTTTTGTATCTGCACTTATTTTACAGATAAAATGAGCAGGTTTATGAAAAAATAATACAACCTTTTGGAATCATGGAAACACTATATTCAACTCTCTTTATTTAGACCATGACCTACTACTTTTTTTCAATCTCATTTTTATATTCAACTCCTATTTTAATTTCATCCACATAATTTATTCAGTCTCCTTATTAATTATTAAGTATCCCACCTTTCCTAAAAAAAAATCATATTTCTCTTTGCTAAGAGTATCTTTCCCTATTTGTTATTCATCCATATTATTAAATCATAGAAGTCAACTAATTACATTTTAATTAATCAAACATTTAATTAATTGGCATCCAATGTCATTAAAGTGAAGTCTTTTTTCCTAATTTCTCCTCTAAACATGATTATGTAAATGAAAGCCTTTATCACCATAGACTAAGCTTAAAAAATGGTATTGATTGATAAGCAAAAGGCATTTGGTTCTGACTGTCAACCAAATTGGTGTCTTCAACTTAATGGATACGAGCGTATAAACGAGGTGATAATCAGTTCAGAAAGCGTTGTTAATGGAATTGGCTTCGTTATAGCAGATGTATTTGGAAGAACCATTACTAAATGGTTTGGTAGTCGCTCAGGATGCATCTGGAAGGTACAAATCTTTTTTCTTTTTTTTTTACTATTTTTTTTAATACTCTGAGTGAGAGACCATACTCGATAAGACGAATTTAAAACATGAAGCTATTTAACCCATGTATGAGCATGGGCGGACCTAAGGGGCTCACCTGCCCGCACTTGAGGGCACTCACCTAATTTTAAAAAGTTATAATTAGGAAGAATTGATCTCACAATCTAAACTCAAAGATTGTTGACATATGCATCTTACCAACTGAGCTAAACATTATCATTGATTATCTTAATACCGAGTAATTATATCTATAATGAATTTGAGTTTTGCTATGAGTTGCGTATTTGAGACCGTCTTAACAAGAATTAGTGTTAATTAATTAATGAGTTATTTTTTAACATGTTATCGGACTTTAACATAGATTTGAATTTCAACCACCGTAACTTCATTTATGTTTAACGCTAGATATAGGATGAATCTAGACATCAACCCCAAAAAATTCTCTTATAAGAGGAAGTAATATCGAAGCTAAAAAACAAGTCTCATCCTCTATTTATTTTACTTTTAAATTATACTTCTTGTTGATCGAAGATGAGTTAGGATGTGAAGATGATGCATTCTCACTTTAACTTAATTATAGAAAAAAAATTTATTTCTTTTTCACTATACATAGTATTGGTTATGTTTTGTGTATATTAGCAATACAAATGAATTATAATTACTCCTCTCTCTCCTCATGATTTGATTGGGATTGATGATTAGTTGGGATTCAAAAGAGAAAATAAAGCTTACATGTGAGGTTTATAAATGAAAAACAAGATAAGAAACGCAAACAAAAACAACGAGAAAGATGAATGCAGTGATATATGAGGTATCTTGGATATATCTTCCTCAACAAAAGTTTAGTTATAATGAATTCAACAACACAATTATAAATAGCATTTCTATCGAGAGAATAACCTCTCAAGATCACAAATACTAAAAAAAAAAGAAGCTCTTATGGTCAATATACTAGCCGCTTACTTATGAATTTGTCCCTCTCTCACAAAGTTGTGTGTTATTGTTCTATGAATAATGTATGCCTTTTACATAAAGCACAAATACATCATTTTAAATCACACACTTTAAACTTGACAATAATCTTAATAATAAACCAATTTTAAGTCAATAATAATACATGGTTATCGCCGATCAATGTACCTTAAACAGAAATTAATTAGAAGATAAAAAAATATCTCTTGACCTTCTGACAACCCCGTTTAGACGAGCCAGCCTCTTGTTCGAACTAGGGGGCTCTTTTTGCACATTTTGTTTGCTGTTGTACGATTTACTCGAACGAGCATGTGACTTGCTCAAACGAGCAACTTCAGCTACCAACATCTAAATTGCTATCTCGTGTTGCCTTGTTCGAGCAACACCCTTCCCATGCCTTGCATCATTCCAAACCTTAGTGAAGCCTCAAGTACTCCACATTGATCACCAAACTATTCCAAACATCAATTCACCATAATTCGACACATCCTCACTATCTTTTGTCAAAGTACAAGATAAAACATGTTCGATTATATGTTAAAAGTTAAACGTCACTGTTAAAAGTTTTTACACTTGCACTAACAATTGGGGTATAAAAAATAAACAATAGTAAATAGAGTAAAGAAATTGGATTGGTTGGATTATTCTTTGCTTATAACGTGTGTGATTATTCACAATTAAAACAGACTCACGAGCTTTTATTACTTCTATTAATTACCATATCTGTCAGTTTGACTATTTTGGGTTGTACTCTTGATCACTACAACAAATTTAGCTTTTTGCGACATTAGATTTACTGACATTAAAAAAATGTCGTTGATTCATATTTTTAGTTTAATAGTTATTGGTTTTTATTTTAAGTTCCACCGTAAAGTGATTTAGCGACACTTAATTTGGTTTTTAGTGGCATATATAATTGTCATTATAGTCTATTGTGGCATTTGTGAGAAATGTCACTAGATCCTATGTCGCTAAAAG